>OZ010585.1:90859408-90926908 GCA_963932145.1 Acanthosepion lycidas | reverse complement strand
TTTTCGCTTATTTCGATCTCCACAAAATTCTCTTAAATGGAAGTATTTTAATTCTTTGGAATCCTGTAAAAACTACATATAACCCGATCCACACGCGGAAAATGCTAAGTTCTGAGACACTGGAATCAGAATATTGCATCAAAGATGGAGAAAACCTGAGTGAAACAAAATGGCCCATATATAGCGGATTAAATTTTTGTCCAAATATCTAAATAGTGTTTTAGAAATTCTCTTTAAGAAAAAAAACAAAAACAAACACTAGAAACTTTTATTCCAATTCAATACGTTAAAAAGCATACAGGTAATATAATTTTGAGTTAGCGTATCGACATTTCATGTCAAATAAATTAATTCCATCAATGGTTAATGTTATGAGTAGATTTCGGACGATCAAGATTTGCTTTTGTTTGTTTGAGGGTTACGCCATATCAACGTCAATGGGTTATTTAATGCCGACAAAACTTTTATTGTTGGCAATATTTTCTTTTTTTTTTAAATCAATGTCTGGTAATATATTTCCTTCAAAAATTCTATTCCTGGTAATAATTTTCTTTCATTTTATAATTCTTTTTACCTCAATTTCGGGGTTAACTATTTCCCCATAGCTGGGACCCTAACAGGTGCTACCACATGGTCAGGGTGGATCTGGGAACATCAGCAATTAAGAGATGATTCCACGCTACTCAAAACCTCCTGATCAGAGGCCTTGGTGTTGGATGTAGTTCGCCGTCTTACCCAGGACGCGGATGTAGTTTATCGTCTTACCCTGGACGCGGATGTAGTTTATCGTCTTACCCTGGATGCAGATGTAGTTTATCGTCTTACTCTGGACGCAGATGTAGTTTATCGTCTTACCCTGGACGCGGATCTAGTTTATCGTCATACCCAGGACGATCGGACAATCAGGTTCTCTTCTTCAGCTGTATTAGCTATGAAAAAAATCGAAAAATGACTCTTTTTAAATGAATTTAAATGTATTTATTTCATTCTATTGCTTCTTCCTGCTACTAATATATCGTCATTCTGTGGTCGTTATTAAGGAGGAAAATTCGGAAATAAAGACCAAGCCTTCGAAGATATCTTATCCTCGCCAATCTGCCTTACAAAGACAGTTGCCTTACGAATTAAGCTACGAAAACCAACTGAATACAGTTATTTTATTAAAGCTATTAGGTTGGTATATAGTAACATATGTGAGAAAACGACATTATTTTTGCACCAACCTAATATATAGCCTTTCTTTTTTTTTTCATCTGATATGGTGGAAATATTTGCTTTTATTTTATAATAGTAGTTGAAATAGTTTTCAAATTTTCTGTAGACATCATTGACATTTATTCGCTTTTGATTAGTACAATTATCATCTTATTATTCTGTAATTTTTTTTCTCTCGAAATGGCGCCGAAACGCCTCGCACATGTCATCAGTCGCCCGAAGAGTACGCTCCTCCGGGGATATGACCTCACGAATGTAACGATCGCCACCTCGACGGACCTCTTCCCTGAGCAGATCTGCGCCCAAGTTCACCGCTTCGAAAGACATCTTGCTTAACTTATGTCTAATTACCTGGCCCATGTACTATTCGAACGATCCAGGGCCTCCTTAGCTAAGGCTATCTCTAGGGGATCCCCCCAAGCCACCGCCCGGGAATAACTAGACTTGAGTGTCTTCACCTTATCAGCTCTATCTAGAGCGAGCCGTTTGCTGAAATCAGTGGTGAAGGACCTAATCCTTACATTTAAGACGTTCCCACCACTTATTCCCGATAACCGCCCCCACTAGCTCCCGCTGCACTAGTCTAATTAGGTGTTCCCGGAAGTCCTCCCTGTCCAGTAAGGACAGATTGAACTTCCAGTACCCAGCCATTCTAGGCCTATTGTCTAACGCCACCCGGGCACAAACGAGTTTTTGGTCCGAATAGCCTACCCAGTGGAACGTAGGGCAATCTAGTAGATCTATGTCGGCTCTTCTAACTAACATTCTGTCAAGGTAGCTAACTAGCTTCTCAAAAGGCCAATTAAGAGCCCACGTCCACATTTTCCCCCCGGGATGATCGACCCGGTATCTATCGACGAGCCCACAATCGTCGATCAGATCAACCAGGCTACGATCGCCCCTTCTCCCGCTAGCTCCCCGCCCCCTGTCTAACTTGGGGTCCAGGATGGCATTCCAGTCCCCCATTAAAACTAGGCGCGTTGAATCCACTAGGAACCGCCCCAACCGCCGAAAAAACGAGACCCGCTCCTCCCGGTCGTTGAGCGCATAAACCGCAACGACTCGGAACGAACCACTTTTCACGGCAATATCGGCCACGATCAACCGGCCCTCGGCATCGGTATGCACAAGGTCCACCTTCGCATCAAGAGTACGCCTGACAAGCAAAGAAACCCCTCTGGCAGAACGGTCCCCATATGTTGAATAGACGACAAAGTCATCCTCCAGCACACACGCATCGGAACTGCAAACAAAGTGGGTCTCTTCTATCGCGGTGACATCCACATCAAGGGACAGAAGGTCCCGGAGCAAGCGGACAGCCTTACCCCGATCCCTTAAGCCCCTCACATTCAACGTAGCTATCTTTATTTCCATCTTCTAGGCCTGCAAAGAGAAAAGGAGTAAGAGCAAAAACCTACTCACATACGGTGCGGAAATCTGCGGGTGACAAGACTCCGACGTATTGTCCCAGGCTCCCCACGCCTAACTCCGACGTCATCCGTCTTTCTGTGACAATCCCGCCGACGTCCGTGGGGTACGTTAGCTTAACTGCCCTATATAGTGAGGGATGGAGTAACACCGGGACCCTCTCTGAGCAAAAATGATTCAATTTCTTTAAGTTGGCATTCTCTAACTCCAACACCCTTATTTCAGGATAAGCCTCTTTAGCCTCATATAAATGTTTCCACACTTTGAGGTGGCCTCCGGTCTCTCTCACTAGAGTAGTCACTCCGGGGGCGTGAGGGAAATTCCGGGGGTCCTCTACCGACTTTCCGTCCACGGTGTCCATTTTGACTAGGAGTCCTAAAAGGGCCTTTTTATGTTTGGATAAGCTCTTTTTAAACTCCTCTTTATCTACCTTGCAGATATCATCTGGGCCTGGGAAGAGTTTCTTTTTCTTCTTCTCCTTTGAAGGGTCAGGAGGGGAAGAAGTAGATGTGTGTGTGGGGGGTGTCCATTGAACTACGGGAAGAGTTGGAGGGGGAAGGGGAGGGAAGACAAGTAGGAGAAGAAGAGATGCTTCTGCTCTTGGAGGTTGCATTTTCAGCTCTACTTGGCGAGCCAGGGACTGAGTGCCTCCTGGTTCTCTCTACGACTGCCTCCTCCCTACCACGTCTTGAGTGTCCATGTGTAGACTCCTCTTCCTCTTCTTCTCTCGACCTCTTTAAGGTTGTCGGCCGAGGAGGAGGCATTTTGTCCACCTCCATTGATGTGTCAGGCTGCTGTTCGTCACTCCGTTGTTGCTGCTGCTGCTGTTTTTGGTGCTGTTGTTTGTTTTCCAGCTGCTCCTTCTCTTGAGACTGTGTCTCTTTGTGAGTCAGCGCCTCTTTTTGAGGCTGCGTCTGCTTTTTCTGTTGCCCCTCTTTTTGCGGCTGCACCTGCTTGAGCTGCTGCCTCTCTTTTTGCGACTGTATCTCCTTTTGGGGATGCTTCTTTTCACCTTGTACTCCTTCCTGTTTTGAGGGGGACGATGTCTTTGTGGCCTTTCGGCTTTTAACCTCCTTCCATTCTCCGTCATTGTTCTTTGAAGGAGTCCCCTCAACCACTGCTGCTGTTGTTGCTGCTGTTTTTGCTGCTGCTGCTACTGTCTTTGTTTTAGCTGGTTGGGGTGGTGGTTGATTACTCTTCGCAGGACACTCCTTGGCCATGTGTCCTACGGCTCCACATGCCCAGCAACAGGGCTTCCTGCCTTCCACCACCACCAACATGCGCTTCTTACGGCAGACGAGAACATTCGGAATGTCTCTGAAATTGTCCCGATCCACCGTAATGGATAGCTCCAGGTCCCCTGTCGCTATCCCTGTCTTGCTTCTTATGACCTTCACATCATGCACCTGTCCATACGCCGAAAAAAAGCCACCCATTCTGTCTTCGCAGATATCGGCTGGCACACCATGGATAGTAATTCTTACTCTCCTCGTGCCCATATATTCCGTCTGGATCCGCAAATTTTTGGCATTTAAGATGCTACCTGCTTCAGATCTTTAGCTTGTTGCTCGGTTGGCAGGAGGATATCCCACAAAGCATTACTCCTCCTCACTAGTACTTGTGGCTTAATGCTCAGCACTTTTAAGGCTTCTTCCATTGCTTCCCTGCTGACTCCGATTAATTTCCGAGATTTAATATCGGATGTCAGCAGGGAAATTGTGCGTATGTCAACCGCATTTAGTGCCTCTGGTATTGTCAGAAATTCATTTCCCTTGAAAGATTCCTCGAATTTCTTTCTTTGAGTAACGTAGTACTCGGCATTTCTTTCTACCGGCTTGTTTCCTCTCCATACATTTTTTTCGGGAGACACCGGCGGTGAGATATTTGTGTCTTCAGCCATATTTGGCTGTGATCAACCGTTCCTTTTTTCAACTATTCTACATGAACCAAATATAACGGAAAGAAAAAATGGAGACAACCAAAGACAAACAGTTCAAAATAAAAGGAAAATGTACACAAAAACGGTGAGGAGGGAAAAAGTAAGAAAGGAAATCAACATAAAGGCAAATATGCACAAATATATAACAGCAAATCAAGTAAAAATCAAAACTGATAAAAGCTCAAAAAAAAAGTTTGTAAGAAAATAAAAGTCAAAAACTCAACACTGCGTAGCAATCGTCCAACGCTCAAAAAACAACACACCGGTGTATATTATATAACTAGAGAGTTAGTCCAAATGCCTGGACTCACTTTATAGTCTACCAATAGAAGGTTAACCAATCAGAAGACGTAGAACATTCAATTCGTCGTGTATAAAGGCGGCCATTTTTGTTTACCCTACCCGAATGACTAGTGCCAACTTGTCAGGCGAAGATGACAGAAGGAAGTACTACGCTCTGCTACTTTGCTGCGATATCCACTGCTAACCTGAACTACGCTTTCCTACTGTCTCTGAAATATTCACTGCTAACCTCTGGATTCTATACTCAAAGACGACCGTCATCTGAATAACATTAACAACATAAGATATGTAAATGACAGTGTTGATAAAACCTAAATTCACTTTCATCATATGCTTAGGTTTTATTACAATTCTAATCATCGCTTTTTAAAAACAATAAACATTGCTGAGGAGTGAAGCGATGTCCGTATGTTTTTTTATTTTTATTTTGCTGGCACGAAGGTTCAAATTTGACGATATTTATTTCTGTACACAAACTGCTTACACCTCCTACAGTTTCAGAATGACATTTTAGTGATCGAGCTGATATAATTTCAGTATTCTTTGTGGTAGCTTTTCTCTAAATAAAACCTGTTCTATCTGATTTCCTAGTCTCCCCTCGGCTGATAATGATACTTTTTTTTAAAATAATTACAGACATTACACATATTCACCCTTGTATTTTTTTTTTTAGAAATTTCATTCAAGCGATATGTTATAGATATATAATTCAAACAGTGGTTGATTCTATATATCGTTATCAATGACAGGCTTTTGTAACCGCGAAAGAATTAGCAACAAAAGAGATATTAAACCAGTTCAAATGCTGACAGATTATTTGCTTCAAGGAAATCGGTATATAGCTTTCACCAGTAAAGAAACACACTGCACACGATCCAACATCAAGCTATTATCATTCACTGGCTTCAATAAATCATAGTCTGATACGATCAAATAGTAATTATCTGCAATATGCCAAATCTTGAATGATGTAAAAATAAATTTGTAATCATCTTTGACTGAGTAAACTTATTTCTTTCTCGGCTAATTTTAGATGATCGACTCTCTTTGAAGGACATTCGTAATTTCCGTAGACTGAACAATCCTCCGTAAATAGCCACATAATTTAAGTGAAATATGTTCATTAAAAACGTTCTGAAATGGCAAACCACAAGTATCTGTTAAACTTTGTTTCATCTTGCACAAGACCGAAAGATGATGAACGTATCTGGTGTCTCAAATTGGTTACTCCTCCAGTTATTAATTATGCGTTATTTCGTCAGTCAAGCAAGAGCCATTTTACTTGTACCTGGTAATGCGAAGGGTACTTGTAATACGAATCAGTTACGTAAATAACTATGTATTATACTTGTCGCTGGTTAACTATGGTGATTAGATGTAAGTACAAAGTGATGCATTCGGATTGTGGATTTTAAAAAACAACAACAAATAAAATAGATATGTATGTAAAAGAGAAAAAAAATGACAAGATTTTGACATTCGGTGCTTCTTCGAACGAAAGTTAAGAAGTTATCCTATATATATATATATATATATATATATATATATATATATATATATATATATATACATACATACATTAGGTTGGTGCAAAAATAATGACGTAATAATGTCGTTTGTTGACGTATTTTTAACGTCGAAAAACGACATTATTACGTCATTATTTTTGCACCAACCTAATATATATATCTATATATATATATATATATATATATATATATATATATATATATATATATATATATATATATATACATACATTAGGTTGGTGCAAAAATAATGACGTAATAATGTCGTTTGTTGACGTATTTTTAACGTCGAAAAACGACATTATTACGTCATTATTTTTGCACCAACCTAATATATATATCTATATATATATATATATATATATATATATATATATATATATATATATATATATATATACTGGAAAGAGTTGTAATAGAGTACTTGATAAACCTGTTTTGTTAAATTGTTTTAAGATTGTTTAAATTTCAACGACAATATTACTGGCTGGTTTGGTCAATGAATTAGTGTTTCCTTATACGGAAACGGCTAATATTACTGTAACAATTACCATAATTAGTTAAAAACGTAAAATTCAGCTATTTGCATTACTCTGACTACATCGTCATCTTTATTGTCATATTTACGACGTTTTGGTCGTTGTATGCTCCAGCCTTCTTCAGGTGATATGCGTTGCAATTTCGAACGTAACCCTCTATTTCGCCTACCGGTGTAGATTATTCTAGTTCCACGTGCTATGCCTTTACGGGATATATCAGGTTCACTTATCTCCCTTTAGTGACTCAATTTTACATGTTTTTATTCACCTCTGCTGGGGCTATGTACTAAAATCATAACTCTTTAGGTAAAGTCACTGGATTACTTCAACCAACGCTTTTATCTACTTGGTCATGTGTTCTTGGTAGACAACAGCCGAAACGTCGTCAATATGATAATAAAAATCAAGACAACACCCCGAACAATATAAATAGTGTAAATAGTTACAATACCTCATTTCAGAAACAAAATTCAACGCAAGAGTTTATTGAAATAAGTTATTTATTCTTCCGAATGTCTAAATCAAATCTTATATTTTTTCTCTCCACCTTTTTGAGCGATGTACTTTTTTTATGATATTAAAGCGTTCTTCTGTTACAAGGTCGAAATGTCGAAAGGAAAAATAATGATGGAATGTGTGTTCTCAGCGCGGCCAATGAGATTAAAGTAAATTTAAAAGATCAGAAAAGGATGTAATGTATTTTGAGCAGAGATCAACCCAGAATGAATAGAGGAGGGAATGTTGGGTAAACAGCCACCGGAAGTTAGATATATTTGCCTTATTCTTCCTCCCATTATTAATTTCCTGATATAAAAATAAGGAGTCCATCTTTTGTTTTCTCTCTCAGGCGACACACTATATAAATGAGATATTCTTTTCCCTACATATATCTTTGCTTTCCTTCACCATGGAGGTTAGTATCCGGATTACATCCGTCGTTCCAGAACATGTAATCTCTTCTATGCTCCGCTCTTTTTCCTTAGTTGTATGTGCTTTCTGAAAACTCGATACAGCTTCATATCGAGGAAAGCTATAATACTAATCGATTCAACATTGTTCGATTTCGGCTGACTTTAATTAATCAGGCAACCGTCAACTTTCAGCCTTCCATCAGTATGGCTGAAGCTAGCATCCAGGAAAGTGACTCGTTGCACTTTCTCGGACTTACTTTCTCAGCTGATATGAAGCAGAAAGACTGTATGGAATCCATTGCCAGGTTAGCTACTAAGAACACTGGTTCACCGTGTCTTGCAGGACAGGTTTTTTTCACTCGAATCTATCCTACATATCTATAAGTTTACCATTCGTCCATGCTTATAATATTGCTATCACATATGGCCCAGTACCTCTGCTATTTACTTTGTGCTCCTTGATAAAATCCAAATAACTATGAGCAATATTGTTGGTCTTTGTCTAGAGGCTCGGCTTGAGTGACTTTATCACCGTCGTAAGGTTGCCTCTCTGTACCTTTTCTATAAATACTTTCATGGTAATTGTTCGGATAAGCTCTTAGCTATGGTACCGAGACTTTTTGTATTTAAGCGCAGTACTAAACTGGCATCGAGATCTCATCGATATGCAGTTGAGCTGGTTAGATTTAACTATAAATTCTATTCAATTTCATTTCTCGCACTTCCCGCTTGCGGAACTCCCTTCAGATTCTATACTTTTCAGCCAACCTTAACCTGCAAAAATCTAGATGCAATATCAATCGCTATCTACACTCCTCTTGATTACTCTTTCCTCTTCGCGCTAATCATAAATATTTCTTTTCATCGTTCTTCCTTACCCTTTAACCCCTTGTCTTTTAATAGCCTCACTGCTTTGAATTGGGTGAGACCGATAAAAAAAAGAAAAAAAAAAAAGCTGTTGGATTGGTTTTGCTTGTAGAACGACGTAGTCCCTAAACTTGTATATTCAAAAGTTCCAAGGTTTTCAATGGATTAATTTACATTTTAAAGCCTAAAAAAATTTAGGATTTTAATAATAATTACCTTTTTGTAAGTGAATAATGCATTAACATTTTTTTGGGGGGTATCGATAATTTTTTCTAGATAAAAGTAACAGTATTTAACCCATAACTGGAAGGGGAAGTTATGGAGTCATACATTTCCCATGGATAATTGCTCGAAAATGAATATAACGAAAACGGCTGGAAATTGAACTCGGTTCTCCATTTTCTGATTGCGAGCCATTATTCATGACTCTAGCGGACAACATTTAAGATTATTAAAATTACGTGAACAGTGCGGAAATGTATAGCTACTTCCATGAGATAAATGGGATGAATGTTGAATTAGAATTTCTCGGAAAGTAAATATTAAAAGATAGACTCTTTCAGGAAGATTTCTTTTCTCCATTGAATCTAATGTCGAGCATTTGTCAAACAGGATATCAATTCGCAAATATAGCGGAAAATAAAAAAAAAAACTATCTAATGTACATGGATGACCTTAGATTATTTCCAAAAAACAAAACGATTGAATCAAATAGGAATTTGCATGAAGACTGAACCTGTTCTCAGGATGCCAAATATGCGACATTACTTTAGCACAAAGGGATACGAGTGGCAAGAGACGGAAGTGAACTTTTAAACAACATTTCGAGACACGAGCTTGAAAGGAGAATTCTAATTCTTTGGTTTACTTGAATACGGATCAATAAAATAAGATCAAATTGAATAATAAAAAGGAAACGAGTGTCGTAGTAAAATAAAACTACTCCTATTTGCTCAGGGTAGTGTATATTGGGTTATTTAACATGGAAAAGTTGCTTTCTGTATTAAATTTAAAACTCACATCGGACACAAATAATGTAATAGTTTTGATTTAAGCTTTTCAATATTATTAGCCATAAACAATATTTTCATTTTTTTAGTGGTTTATAGAATAAATTTGAATATATAAAAGAAAATATAATATTTATAAACCTTCAGAATTAGCATTAACAGATGGGACTGGCTTCGTCAAATCATTTATTTGTTAAAAAGAAGAAACTAAATTATGCTATAACAATAATTCCATGGTAGATATTCAGTTAACAGTTGCCAATGGAATTTTGGATTAAAGTGATTTAAATTTTGGCCAGTTATTGAACTCATATCTTTTGGGGTTAAATCCTGAGATGACTTCAACCAACACTTGTGTCCTTGGCGCCATCAGGCGTGAACAAAAAGCTATTTAAAAGGAAGTAACTGAAATTGTGATATCCAGAAATGGCATGGCACGTGGCAGTAGAAGAATCTGTCACAGTTGACTAAATAAAGGGTTCGATGCGCAATTCTAACGTATACCACCTGAAGAAGGCCGAAAAGTATAAGGGCCGAAACGACGTGAATATGACAATAAAGTTGATAACAGTCTAAAATATGTAAATCGTGTGAATGAAATGGTATATCCAGTTTTATTAAGCATTTTTCCTTCACAGATAGATACACTATCTTAAAACAATTTACACATACACACACACACACTTACACACACACACATACACACACAGACGCATATATATATATATATATATATATATATATATATATATATAGGATGCGATGGATAATTGTCGTTTAAATTAAACAAAAATAAAAATAACACTCATATCTCATTTTAAGAGATACATTTAGCAAAATTCACCCTAAAATATCTTGAGATACTAAAAAGTAAATTTATACAATAAAATCGCCATTGGCTTCAACCCCGGCTCCCAGACAACTTCGGGATCTCTTGCAACTCATTTTTAAAGTTTAGTTTAGTTGTTTGTTTTACCAGCATATCAGCCCTTTATTGTTTTCGAGATATAAGTAGACGTGTTTTAATTTCGTACATGATGATTATATGCTATCTTCTTTTCCAACTATATTTTGTCATATAATTTTGTTGCTTTTAGAAATTCTAAAAGGTCATTTGGGTCAGTTTTGTTGAAGATGTCTTTCAGATTGTTTTCTTCATAGTATCTTAATGGTATTTGTTCAAGATCTATGCAGCTTGTTAGTAAATGTTTCACTGTGTAGAGCTTCTGGCATGGAATGCAAACTGGGGCTTCTTCACCTTTTAGTAGGTGGGAATGGGTGACAGTGGTGTGGCCTATTTGAAATCTAGTCATTACTACTTCTTCTCTTCTTGATATTTTGGAAATTATAGCTTCTATCCATTCTTTGAGGATGGGTTTGATTTCGTAGAGTTTCTTATTTTTGCAGGAGTTCCATGACTCTTGCCATTTGGTCGTAATGGGGTTGTTGATTAGGGAGTGTGTAATCTGTATGCGGTACTTTTATGTCACTAATGTTGATGTTTAATGAATTTTAGCAGCTGTATCTGCTTTATATATATATATATATATATATATATATATATATATATATATATATATAGATAGATAGATAGATAGATAGATAGATAGATTAAGGCATGAAAATGACAGTCACCATGTAATGTTTATTCCACACTATTCATATTCATAAACTGCCTTCGATATTTATTCTCTCTCTCTCTCTCCCTCTCTCCATATAACAATTTAGGTGTTATTATTTAATATTAATAAACATTTTTACTTTTAAAAATGAATAAACTGAGAATCAATGCTTAATATTAAACTGTGAGATAAGGTTGAAATTATAGACAGAGAGCATCAATGGAAATTAGAAAAACTTAAGGAATCAGCTCATATGTTAGGCCACAAAAATCTCTCTAAGCCGGCCAAGCATATGCATGAATACAACATGGGAACCATTAATACAAAGAACTGAAGAAAAACAGCGATAACAAAAATTGTAATAGAAGCTCTGGTGAAAAACGATCACTGACATATTAGGTTTATAAGTCCCCAAAATTCGCACTCTGATGTCCCCAGTGTATTAAAGCGTTGGTTGAAGTAATTTAAAAAATGACTTGACTCAAAGAGCTGTGAGTTCAATACGTGACAACAGCAAGGGTTAACAAAAAAAAGTTAAGAGTTGAGGGAGATAACTAAAACTGAGACATCCATAGAAAGCATGGCACATGGAACTAGAACAATCTAGATTTGTGGTTCGGTTCGAAATTACAACCTGAAGAAGGCCGAAGTGTACAACGGCCGGAACGTCGGGAATATGATAATAAAAATGAGGACAACAGTCCGAACAATGTAAACAGTGTAAATGGTTACAATATCACATCCTAGAAATATAGACAGATATTAAAATTTCAGTTTAAATTTTCAGAAAATTTCACATCTCAGAAATATAGACAGATATAAAATTTCAGTTTAAAATTTCTTATTAATAAAGTATTTTGAATATAAATGTAGCGGATGTGGGAACTTAAATGTTTTCTTTTTTTTGGAGTAATTTCTAATAAAACAATTGAAATAAAAATGAGGTAAAACACTTATGCAATGTAAATAGAATAATTGATGAAAATGGAAGATTCTTTTATCGACAGCGACCAAATATCGAGAATTTCCTCGGGTCTCATAGGATATTCTGGCTTCATATTTTTGTCTTACAATAATAAGAACGATGTTAAGTGAATCACGATTAGCAGTAACAATAGGAATCACGAAGATACTCTGCTTGTCGGGGAATAAGTGATTATTGAATGGCTGCCAAGGAGATTCAGAGTTAACCAGATATTACAAGATACAATAGAATATTTGTCAGTTGCCTGGACAGCAATAATGCCAATTAATTGCATTATTTTTACTCGTTCTATCCCAATGGTTTTTACCCCTCAGCCTCTACGCTTTTTACACTGCCTTCCAATTTGTTTTCAATATATCGCACAAGGTCTTCCTGATAAGATTAATAACACTGCGATTTATTTATTAAAAAGGATGATGGCGAGTTAAGTATATTCACAGCCAATCAATTATGAATAACAATAGACTAAAATGATGAGAATTGATTTGCTGTCAAAAACATTGTTATATCACAATATAATCACATTTACAGTTGGGAATTATGTTCCTACTCGCGTCAAGTAAAAGCCAATCGGCAGGCCGGGGTCGAATTTAGTTAGACGATGTTTTTGTTCCCTTTTCTATGTATATTTCGACGAAAATATCAATCTACACTGTCTCGCATCGGCAAGACATTTCCCTTCATTAACATACTACGGAGAAGAGATTGTTTGAATGAGCCCCTTGGCAAACCAATCTCAAATCCCTATCTTCCTCCCTCTGCTATACCGCTTATCAACGGCAAGTAAATAGTTATTATATTTACCAACCCTAGAAGCTTATCGGAGTAATGGATAGCAACTTGGATTGAGGAATCGGAGAGCCGAGTTCGAATTCCAGTCGAATCAGTTATATTCCTATATGTGCTAATACCCTTGAGAAAGGTATGAATCATCTTCTTCTCCCTGCCCCCACCTATGGGTAAATAATAGCAGGACAGGCTGGATTCTATAGACTTGGAGGGCAACTGGTCTACCTCAAAGTAATGGAAACCTACTGCGGGAAAATCATCTGCTTTATCAGTCATGTATCGAAAGATGCATGATCGCCTACGGGGTATCACGCACATAAGTGACTGATTGAGTAGCTTATCTGAAGTAAATCTATTGCAAGTTTAATGCATTCAGTTTGAATCCTGCATAAGATGGCGTGATGGTTATTGAGTCCAAAAGCGGAACTGGATTTGAATTATGTTTAAAACATATTTTGTCACTTCATCACCCATATCCATGTGAAAGCCATGGATCCCACTTTCTTAGCACTTAGTCCCGTCGCCAGTTATCTTCATCCAAATCTTTGCAGTAGCAATAGCATTGTTGAATAAAATAAAGGCTCAGTACGCATATAGATATATTTCTATGTCATAATTATCGACCCAGTTTGCAGTCTTAGTTTTTACAGTTAAAATCGCTAGATGTAACTGAAAGTTCTATGCTAACAGTTTCTTTTCTCGCACATCTCGCTTGTGAAACTTTTTTCCGGCTCCACAGTCCCCAGTCAGCATTGCTCTTCAAAAATGTAAATGCATTGTCAATCGTAATCTTCTGTATTCTTACGTATTGTTTTTTTTTTTTATTGTTCTTTCTCTTTAATAGTATACCTTGCGTCTCAGGGGCTCTATTGCCTTGCTTGGGGTGAAATGATTAAAAACTCAAATCAGAGACTATTTACTGCTACAGATACCATTTTATTTTCTATTACCTGGTGTTTATGTATAAGATTACCGATTACTGTGCTGGCTTTGGCTATATATATATATATATATATATATATATATATATATATATATATATACACTCCGTGCCAAATTATTATCGAGCTAACTTGTTTTCTAATATTTCAAAAACCGTCCAATCAATTCACACAAAACTTTCACACAATGTTGGCAACGCTGATCTGCGCAATCCCTGAAATTTTTGTACTGATCTGCACAATGTAAACAAACTGGCACCATATTTGTTATGAGCACGGTGATTTGAGCGTGCCAAATTATTAGAAAGGTTTAGTAAAATTCCCAGAATTGAGCAAACGAAGCGTTTATTAATGTTGCACGTGAATGTTTATGAGCAAAAGAAGCTAATAAATAAGATAATCAAACAAATAATAACAGATACAAACAAAGTCACAGTTTAAAACAAATTACTAGGGAATGCGCTTTCCCTATTTTGAAATTATTTGAAGAAGTCGACGATCCATAAAATTTGTTAATTGTAGGATGTCATCTGCTGTAATGCCGCGAGATATGTCAAGAATTGCTTCCCACAACTGAGCGTTGCTCCTGAATTGTCGTCCGTTGGCGTACAGTCTTCGCTTCATGATGCTTAAAGGTTTTCGATTGGGTTCAAATCCGGAGAATTTGGTGGCCAATTCATTTTTCGAGGTCCATCGAAGCTTAACTATTTCAAATATTCAGTAGTCTTGTGAGCAGCATGTGAGGGAGCATTATCTTGCATAAAAACAATGGCCCTTCTGAAGGCAACTCTTTACCTTTTCATCCACGGTTCAAGATGCTCCTTCATAAACGCTATGTATGCACCAGCAGTCATTTTGACGCCATCTGGTACTCTCCATGGGCCCACTAATGTTTTTTCCAATGATACCACCCCAGATCATTATGCTTCCACTGCCTTATTGGCCTCTCAAACGCTGATGGCGATTCTCGCCCATCAAGTGTTGCTCGAGTTTCGTCTGTGAACAAAACTTTAGAGAAGTCAATCTTTATATTGTCCTCGGCCCATTTCAATCAATTTTGAATGTGATTTCTCGTCAACGGAGGATTCGATACAGGTTTGACTGTTGTTGCTATTTCCCCCAGATACCAACACCGAGTACTTTTAGACACAGTAGGATCCCCAATGCGACTGAAAAGCTCTTGACTTGTAAGTCCAGGGTTTTTCGTGGCCTCTCGTGACATGAGACTTTATCTGCTCTTTTGCGTACTTGTGCAGGGTCGGCGGTGAACTTTTTCACTGTTTGATGACACCTCCCTATCATTTTAGAAATGTGTAGGGTAGATTTACTTTTTGAGGGTTCTGAGGTGATAGTTTTCTTTTCAGCATCACTTAAACTGCTTTTACGGCCCATCTATTCACTAAATTCTTACACTTTTCTAATAATTTGGCACGCTCAAATCACCGTGCTGATAACAAATATGGCGCCAGTTTGTTTATATTGCGCAGATCAGTACGAAAATTTCAGTGATTGCGCAGGTCAGTTTGCCAACATTGTGTGAAAATTTTATGTCAATTGATTGGACGGTTTTTGAAATATTAGAAAAAATTTATCTCGATAATAATTTGGCACGCAGTGTATGTATGTATATATATATATATATATATATATATATATATATATATATATATATATATATACACATACACACACACATATATATATGTGTGTGTGTGTATGTGTGTGTGTGGTGTTTTGTTTTGTTTTTGTATGGTTTATCAATCCTACAAAGCCAGAAATATAAGTGAATATAACGAAACCAACTCAAATTAGAACTCGGCTCTCCGATTAACAATTTCAGCCATAATCCATAATACCTTCAGCAAATCCAAGCTTACATCTCATGGCATTTGCAAGTGGTCATCTATCGAGATACTGACCCGTCTTGACGTTGCTTAACTTCGGTGATCGTACGAGTACCGGTGTTGCAACATGATATGGCCATAAGGCCCTGGTGTTCTGCGAAATCATTCAAAGAACAACGGGTGTAATATATACTTTTTTTTACTTCATAAAAAGTTACATTACATTTATCAAGAAAGGAAAGAAAACTTCATTTTTATATTCGATATAAAAAAAAAGTGTCCTCCACTTCTCTGCAGGTGACCAACGATCTTTCGTTTTGCATCTAAAATTCATCTGTCAATATTATCTCCTGCTGAGTGAGGACTGTGACTAAAAACTAAACCACGTTAACTCTTAACTAACAACTATGGTTGTCCATCAGAATTGCGATAGATGTTCTTATTCTTTGAAAGGGTTTCAAATGAGGTCTTTAGCCGAACAATACATTTTGGTTTTGCTCCTAGTATCGTTAATTTTTATTTTATGTTTAAGAAAAAATAAAATTAAGAATTATTTTTTCTCTGAAATGTATTTTAAAATGATATCTGTTTCATTTTTTTGTTTAAAAACACGGTCAATCCATGTTCAAGGGTTAATATTATTAAGTGTTGGTTTTTTTTGTTTTTATTAATAAGGCTTCCATTATTTTTAGTCTTTTATTGCATGTGGATGATGATATTATATTAGTGTTGTCGACAAGCATGTTCCGAATAGTCCGGTAGGTCTCCATGAATATTTAAATGAGATCTATTTGAGCTATTTTCAGAAAGGTGTAGAGTGAGTCTCCGTGTTAAACATGTTGTAGTGTGGCCTATATAATTATTTACGAAAGTGTCAAGGTGTCAAGGTCTTTGGCAACACAAACTATACTAATAAGGATTTTGGGATTGTATATTGGATTGTATATTGGATTGTATATTTTGCCGTAAACTTTAAACTTAAATACAAAGACATAATTAAATATTTGTTTACATATATATATATATATATATATATATATATATATATATATATATATATATATATGTTTATGTATATACATTTACATTTTTTTCTTGTGTTTGAGAAAATGTTTTCTTTTCTGGACACGGAGTGTGTAGAAACTGTAGGATAGTGATTGGTGTACAATTCTATTTCTTTCTTCTTTGTATAGAGATCAAATTTAGGTTGCAGATGGCAATTTAGCCGTAAAATTAGGAATTCTTTTTCATCTGTTAATTGATGATTAAATGGGTTTATATATTTATCACTGCTATTGGGTAGTAAAGTGTTTCCTTCATGTAATTTACATAGCTTTTATGCGATTATTTCTCAGTGTGTAAGTTGGTGTTCATTAATGTTAAGTTTAAGGTGGTACAGGTCTTCGTTATATTCGGGTTCGGTTAAGGTGTGTTTTTAGAGTCTCGTTATGTTTGTGGATTTCATTATTGTTGTGGTCCGTTTAAAGAAAGAAAAGAAAGACATGGAAGACGAAGGTAGGCTGAACAAGTGTATTGAAATAACAGATATATACAAAGCAAGAGTTTTAGTAACAAGCAGAGAAAAGTGAATGACCAAACGACCAGGTTACACTGCGTCTCGGCTGCTCAACAACTACCTAACGACTCTATATTTAACAGCTCCCCCCCCACGAGGAATGTATGTGGTACAAGGCCGAGTTTAACGTGGGTTCCTCCGAGACCGTAGGATCGGCCAAAAATATTCCATTTGAACCTTTGTAAGCGGTTTCTGGATCTATCTACCTACCCGGACAAAATTTTGACCTTCGGCAAAGCTTCGTCAGAAGTCGCACACGGTGAGAGACTGCTCAACGACTCTATATTTAACAGTCTCCTCACGAGGAATGTATATGGCACAAGGCCGAGTTTAACGTGGGTTTCTCGGCCAAAGGTATCCCCTTTGAACTCGCATGAGCGGGTTCGGGATCTGTCTAGCTCCCCGGACGAAACTTTGCCCTTCAGCAAAGCCTCATCCAGGTTCCTCTCTGCCAAAGCAAAGAGTTCAACAGTAGTTGCACACAGTCAGAGACCGCTCAACAACTCGGTATTTATATCCCACCCACGAGGAATATATGTGGCATAAGGCCGAGTTTAAAGTGGCTGTCTCCGAACCCGTAGGCTAGGCCAAAAATATACCCTTTAAACCCGCCTAAACGGGTTCAGGGCCTGTCTACCTCCCCGGACGAAACCTTGCCCTTCGGCAAAGCTTCGTCCGGGTTCCTCTCTGCCAAAGCAGTGAGAGACTGGTCAACGACTCTTGCTAGGAAGTCTCACAGTTAGTATTTATCAGAGGAGGAAGAGTTTATTCTACTGCAGGAGGGTTTACCACAACAATTATTTAAATGTTGGGTTCCATTCATAACTGTTTTTATTTGCCGTAAGATGATTTTTTCTTGAATGAAATGGCTATCTTTATATATATATATATATATATATATATATATATATATATATATATATATACACGTCTGTGCGCGTGTGTGTGTGTGCAACCAAATAGATTATTTCAAATGAAACCACATTTTTTTATTTTTTTATTTTATTATACAGACTAAATATTCTCCATTGCTTAGAACTTATATTTCACTTCTTGAGAAGTTTAACCTTGCCCAAAAGTTACAGTTGTTATTTTGCTCTTCTGTCGGATGTCCATCTTTCCGATGCACTGCCGCCATTCTAACCTTGAAGGTTCTCAACCAATTTCCTAACGCCATTATTACTAGATATGATGTCGTGCAATCTTCATGGCGTGTCGTGATTATGACACTGCTCCATCTGCACAACTTGCTAATCCGTAAATTATTCGCGGTTCAAACAGATAATTTCATACCTGATTATCAGTAAAGCCAGGAAGAGAAGAGCTCCTTTTGCGTGTCTACATTATTATCTCGTGAGTTTTTCAGACGTCTATGGCTGACGTGTCCGTCAAACATAATTCGACATCCATTCTTGGCATCTGTTTCACTTCTTCATTTTGAAGACGAACAAAGGTCTCCATTGTAACAGACGTTTACATATACTAACTTCGTGTCTTCTAGTGTCTAATTATTTTAAGATGCTCCTGATCTTTTCTCGTGGGGACAGGATGTCGAAGTGAGACTAGGTTTAGCAAAAGGAATAAACTGTTTAAAATAGAACGACTCATTTACATATACTGACGTGACGAAGCATAATCGAGTTATAGTTTTTAATTCGGTTTAATTTAGTTACTTACTTATAATCCGATATTATAAGTAGCGGGAAATAAAGATGCCCACGCCTGAGAAGAGATTACAGTTCGAGAGCCGACACAGCGTTAATTGTTCAATGCGAATGTATAGTTACCAGAATGTCTCGCTCTATAGTTATATTTAACAAGCTAATCTCTACTGTAATGAGTTAGATCCTCACTGGGTGCTTAAAACATTTCTAACCTAGTCGACTCTTTCCTGAATACTGAAATATTAGGTTGGTGCAAAAATAATTACGAAATAATGTCGTTTTTTGACGTTAAAAAATACGTCAAAAAACGACATTATTACGTCATTATTTTTGCACCAGCCAAATATAATGGCCTTATTCCAAATTAAACTAAATTTAATAGATATCAATGCGTAGTTGCGATCAGGTTTTCTTTGAAATTGAAATCCTCAAGTATTTTCTAACAGTGCTAAAAAGTGAACAAATCTGCTGATCAAAGAAGATTGGCGCAATACAATCTTGTTCTCACTATTCTTACCATTCTACCTCGTACAATTATGAGTTAATTTCTCTTTATCCGAGTTAATTTTTATTCTATTATTGACACAATACAATGCCCAAAGAGCCACTCAAGGTAGAGGGTTATTGAATGGCGTTGTTTTATGGATGTAAAAACTGTATATTATAAGGATATGTCGGATAGATATAAGGTAACCTTAGAATTGAAGAGATTAACATTGGGAGTTTGTTCCCCAAAGCAACGGTCCTTAAAAAGACGCTGTTAGAATCTAACTTCTTTCTTATCAATAGAACATGAAGATGATTCGTCCCTGTGCACATGACAAGGCGGGTCTTATCTTTAATGTTATGAATTTAGGGAACTAGGGAATGTAGCATGTCAGTACATTTCCATGTAAATAAAGACAGGGTAACAATAGGCTTGTGACATTGAGTCTGTGGGCAAACGGCTTTAGGGTTAAAAATAATTTATTATGTACAAGGCAGCAAAGAGATTATTGGGAAATTCCAGGCCAGATATGGCTACAATACTTCATTTTTTTTTTTATCTGATCTCACTCTTATAAAAATAGAGCATGGCAGCTGGAGGCAGGTTCTTTTTGGAGCGTTATGTATTTCCAAGAAAAACATATGAAGAGGAGCTGAAAGTTCTAGATCCAACTACACTGACCTTCCATAAATATCTGATATTTGGTCATATTTTGCGAAAGGAAGGGGACCAAAACTTTGTCAGCAATCCTGAGAACAAATACAGCGCTTCCCGCTAATGTAGTAGTATACACTTATGTCGGATTTTGAAGAGTCATTGAAATATAAGCTGGGAAAAGTCTTTCAAAATTAATTTTTTTGGAAAACAAAAGAAGGAGATGAGGTTAGAATTAAACAGATAGTTTAGAAAAAATGGAAAATAAAACAAACGGTAATAAGAGTGGGTAGGTTGTAAAAATTGAAGAATTTGAATAAACTATAGCCCCATTTATTCCGGGCGCGAGTGTCGTCTATTGGTCAATACAGCCATAGATTGCACTGGTTGTATTCTAATAAGCTTTTTAAAGAAAATAACAGTGTCGTAATAAAATAAAGAAGTACATACTGGAATAATAATAAAATAACAGTGTCCTAGTAAAAGAAAGAAGTACATACTGGAATTATGAGAAAATAACAGTGTCCTAATAAAAGAAAGAAGTACATACTGGAATTATGAGAAAATAACAATGTCCTAATAAAATAAGGAAGTACATACTGGAATAATAAGAAAATAATAGTATCCTAATAAAATAAAGAAGTACATACTGGAATTATGAGAAAATAACAGTGTCATAATAAAATAAAGAAGTACACACTGGAATAATAAGAAAATAACAGTGTCCTAATAAAATAAAGAAGTACATACTGTAATTATGAGAAAATAACAGTGTCCTAATAAAATAAAGAAGTACATACTGGAATTATGAGAAAATAACAGTGTCCTAATAAAATAAAGAAGTACATACTGGAATTATGAGAAAATAACAGTGTCATAATAAAATAAAGAAGTACACACTGGAATAATAAGAAAATAACAGTGTCCTAATAAAATAAAGAAGTACATACTGTAATTATGAGAAAATAACAGTGTCCTAATAAAATAAAGAAGTACATACTGGAATTATGAGAAAATAACAGTGTCCTAATAAAATAAAGAAGTACATACTGGAATTATGAGAAAATAACAGTGTCATAATAAAATAAAGAAGTACACACTGGAATAATAAGAAAATAACAGTGTCCTAATAAAATAAAGAAGTACATACTGGAATTATGAGAAAATAACAGTGTCATAATAAAATAAAGAAGTACACACTGGAATAATAAGAAAATAACAGTGTCCTAATAAAATAAAGAAGTACATACTGGAATTATGAGAAAATAACAGTGTCCTAATAAAATAAGGAAGTACATACTGGAATAATAAGAAAATAACAGTGTCCTAATAAAATAAAGAAGTACATACTGGAATTATGAGAAAATAACAGTGTCATAATAAAATAAAGAAGTACACACTGGAATAATAAGAAAATAACAGTGTCCTAATAAAATAAAGAAGTACATACTGGAATTATGAGAAAATAACAGTGTCATAATAAAATAAAGAAGTACACACTGGAATAATAAGAAAATAACAGTGTGCTAATAAAATAAAGAAGTACATACTGGAATTATGAGAAAATAACAGTGTCCTAATAAAATAAAGAAGTACATACTGGAATTATGAGAAAATAACAGTGTCCTAATAAAATAAAGAAGTACATACTGGAAATATGAGAAAATAACAGTGTCATAATAAAATAAAGAAGTACACACTGGAATAATAAGAAAATAACAGTGTCCTAATAAAATAAAGAAGTACATACTGGAAATATGAGAAAATAACAGTGTCCTAATAAAATAAAGAAGTACATACTGGAATTATGAGAAAATAACAGTGTCATAATAAAATAAAGAAGTACACCCTGGAATAATAAGAAAATAACAGTGTCCTAATAAAATAAAGAAGTACATACTGGAATTATGAGAAAATAACAGTGTCCTAATAAAATAAAGAAGTACATACTGGAATTATGAGAAAATAACAGTGTCATAATAAAATAAAGAAGTACACACTGGAATAATAAGAAAATAACAGTGTCCTAATAAAATAAAGAAGTACATACTGTAATTATGAGAAAATAACAGTGTCCTAATAAAATAAAGAAGTACATACTGGAATTATGAGAAAATAACAGTGTCCTAATAAAATAAAGAAGTACATACTGGAATTATGAGAAAATAACAGTGTCATAATAAAATAAAGAAGTACACACTGGAATAATAAGAAAATAACAGTGTCCTAATAAAATAAAGAAGTACATACTGGAATTATGAGAAAATAACAGTGTCATAATAAAATAAAGAAGTACACACTGGAATAATAAGAAAATAACAGTGTCCTAATAAAATAAAGAAGTACATACTGGAATTATGAGAAAATAACAGTGTCATAATAAAATAAAGAAGTACACACTGGAATAATAAGAAAATAACAGTGTCCTAATAAAATAAAGAAGTACATACTGGAATTATGAGAAAATAACAGTGTCATAATAAAATAAAGAAGTACACACTGGAATAATAAGAAAATAACAGTGTCCTAATAAAATAAAGAAGTACATACTGGAATTATGAGAAAATAACAGTGTCCTAATAAAATAAGGAAGTACATACTGGAATAATAAGAAAATAACAGTGTCCTAATAAAATAAAGAAGTACATACTGGAATTATGAGAAAATAACAGTGTCATAATAAAATAAAGAAGTACACACTGGAATAATAAGAAAATAACAGTGTCCTAATAAAATAAAGAAGTACATACTGGAATTATGAGAAAATAACAGTGTCATAATAAAATAAAGAAGTACACACTGGAATAATAAGAAAATAACAGTGTGCTAATAAAATAAAGAAGTACATACTGGAATTATGAGAAAATAACAGTGTCCTAATAAAATAGAGAAGTACATACTGGAATTATGAGAAAATAACAGTGTCCTAATAAAATAAAGAAGTACATACTGGAAATATGAGAAAATAACAGTGTCATAATAAAATAAAGAAGTACACACTGGAATAATAAGAAAATAACAGTGTCCTAATAAAATAAAGAAGTACATACTGGAAATATGAGAAAATAACAGTGTCCTAATAAAATAAAGAAGTACATACTGGAATTATGAGAAAATAACAGTGTCATAATAAAATAAAGAAGTACACCCTGGAATAATAAGAAAATAACAGTGTCCTAATAAAATAAAGAAGTTTATACTGGAATAATAAGAAAATAACAGTGTCCTAATAAGATAAAGAAGTACAAGCAGGAATAATAAGAAAATAACAGTGTCCTAATAAAATAAAGAATTTCATACTGGAAATCGGTATACAAAGATAGAAACCACCCCTTTTGAATGCTGATTTTAAAGGCGTCAATGTCTCTTCTTTTGTACATTTGGAGTAGTACGACCTTATAGAATTAACTCATTCGACCTTGTGGCGTACTAGCTTCATCATAGTAAATATTGAGAACATTCAGAAAATAATGATAGCAGAATACGTCTGACAATATTTCCAAGTGTGTGAGATATAAAAGATGTTCTCTCGATAAGTGCCATTTGTGCTGGTGGTTATCAAAGCAGTTGGTGAAGGGTCGTTATATCTTTAGAGATTTTATCATTCACGAGTTATTGAATCTTATTTACGATATTGCACACTTTCTAGATCACTTCAGAATTGGACTGAATGTTTAGATACAATAATAAATTGAAAGACTTGCAATTGTTATCACAAAGTTCTTGCAGACTACCTAGTGTAACGAGTTCCAACATTGCAAGATACTTTCCTGCTGTAGATTCGTTTCAGACAAATTTTATTTTAAGGTTTGATTTACTGCACGTTAATTTAGTGAACTTTCTGATTCTTTGCTTATTTAAAAGCTTTGTTACTCGTTTCAGTCGTTAGCTCATTAAATTCTGTTCGTCGTTAAAGGAAAAGGACTCTATTCAACCTTTAACAGAAGTTAAAGTTTCTTTGAGAATTCACGATTTAGGAAATAAAGAACAAAATTATTCTGAAAATTAATCATATGTAGAACCTCAACCTGCTTACATAATTGACTGTTTTTGCTGCACTATTTCTACTAGGGGATTTATCCCCATTTAACTCAAAGTTAATAATGGTGATAATCACATCTAGTGGAATATTTTGCGTCTTTAAATTCATACGGGCGTCCTGGGATAAGACGATAAACTACGTCCAACAGCAAGGCTTCTGATCAGGCTTTGAGGAGCATGGAACCACCTCTCAATTGCTGGTGTTCCCAGGTCCACCCTGATCCGCTGTGGTAGAACCTGTTAGAGTCCCAGCTATGTGAAAATAGTTGAGCCCCACAAACTGACTCAAAATCCTATGTAAGTGTAAAAATAGATTTTAATACTAGAAATATGCCATAAAACAAAATAAAACAAAACAAATAACTTCATACGGACACGAAAAATTAGCTAGATCAATTAGAAGTACTCCATTCCTAAGGGTTGTAACCTAGGGAAGGTTACTGAATAGAATAATCACACGAAGGTTGGTAATGTGCAATAATACTTAGGAAACGAACAACACATAAGATTCGCCAGCGGCGCGTAGAATTAGTCAACTTCTAGAAGTGAGTCAAATGAATTCTACAATGAATCTCCAACTGTAGGATATCTACAATCCACCCCACGCGGTCAGATGTGGCACAAGGCCAAATTTAATGTGGAGTATCCGAGTCCGTAGGCCCGGCCATAAATTCCCCGTAGAGCCCGTATAAAACGGGGTTGGGTAGCTGACCTTCGACATAGCCTCGTCTAGTGACCCTCCCTGCCCGGAGGAAGAGATTTTGACCAGCAACGCTGGGGACGTATCTCCAACTGAAGACCAACATACAGTAATGGGAACATAGCTATTATCGTCCGTAGGTATGCTACAACACTAAGGGTACTAAGTAATATGTATTTTAATCTTTTAAGAAGTCGGTATACATCAAATATCATATAGTGGAATCACACTAAATTTAATTCTTTGATAAGACGGCTTTAAATGTAGATTTAATCTGAGGATCGGTTGTCATTACTCTGGGCAAATTTCTCCACTGGACATCTTGTTAATCACCGAAAAAAGATTCTGTTCTACATGAAATGTTCACACGTAATAATACTATCCCATTGCAACACTGAAAGTATTTTCACTAATCAATAGTGGTTTGTATTTTTCTATGAAACAAAATTTACACAATAGAAATAAATTATTGTTTGCCTTTGACAATCCGTAGTCATTCGATTGAATTTAGTTCAATGAATAAAATTTAACGACTGTCCAATCTGATAAATAAGTAACATTCGCTTTGCATCAATTATCTTCGATCTGGATCTCTATAGATGAAAAGAACTTTCAAATTCAAACAAACCATCAACGCATATATCAATTATACATCACATTATTCATTTGCTTTGATAACAAAGTTGAAAGGAGTCAAGAACTTCACTGCCATAAATGAATAATATAATTATTAAAACAAGATTTACACTGAAAATAGAAAAATATAAGCAAGTTCGAATCCTGACAGAGAACATATTAATTTAATTAAGTCTCGCAAACGTACAGGCCTATAGACGAATTAAAAAAAAATGGGCCTCTAATCAAACATGGATATCCACAAAATAATTTTTGTAGTATTATTATGTTGGTGCAAAAATAATTTCGTTTTCTCACATAGTAACATATGTGAGAGAACGACATTATTTTTGCACCAAACTAATAGTAGTAGTAACACTATATATATATATAAATATATATATATATATATATATATATATATATATATATATATATATATATATATATATATATATTATTGGTGTATACGGAATAAATTCCAATAAACAAAAGTACTATTCTTAAGAGAGTGCTCAATACTGAGTAGGGCAAATATAATTTATTCGAAGATTATAACATAAATATCACTACAAAAATAGCCATTTTGTTTCAACACTTCTGGTGTCTTAACAAGTGATGGTGTTGAATGTAGAACAAAGAGTTTCCAAAGGTTCAAATCAACCAAACACCCCTCGATAGGGGAAACGCTGTTACTTAAGCTACGAGATCAATGAAAATACAAGTATATGAAAATTCAAAAAACTTGACAATAAACCTTGAGCAAAATTATTAATGCCTTCATGTGAGGGTTAGACTAATATAGAAATCATTCGAACTGATTAATATTAAATTTTACTATAAACTTGAAAATTCAAAATTACCAGTTTTAAATTTTAAATTCAATCTGTATTAAGTTTAAAATATTATAAAATTATTTATAAAGAAACTGAGAAAAAAAAACATATATTTTATTATTTATTTTGTTTTAATTGAAAAGACAAAATCTTAGAATAAACGTTAATCTAATGGAGATGTATAACATCGTCACAACTTAGTTACATTTGAAGTGATGTTATTGTCAAGAGAGGACGAAATATTGCAAATGACAATACATACACATTCAGATTATAATACATAAACACGTAGACATATTTAGATATAGAACACACAAAAACACAGACGAAACAGGAAATAGATATCCACGACAAAAATAAAATAAAATATATAATATCAGACAACGTATACATACAATGAAAGGTATATATATAAAAAAAAAATTATACACACATACATTGATAAAGACACACCAAGAAAGATTCAAATTTGAAAGTGTTAATAAACAAATGCAAGCGGACTATTAAAACATTATTTAACCTGGCAAAGATATATAGATAAAAAGAGGTTGCAATAGATAAAATGTATAGAGGGGTAGAATAGGAAAATAAATATTCGTCAATGAACAACGCAACGAAATCAGACAATTCCATATATAGAAATGAACAGAAAAAGTAAATGTCTACACATACACACACAGACAAAAAAAAAATAGCAAATTCAAATGCCCAGATAAAATGAAACACTTAAAATAAAACCAGCTAATATATAAAAAAAAAGAAAACTCATTAAGATACAAATTTATACAAATACCTCATGTATACTTACATACGCATGAGTACACATACACGGATAAAAACATATAACAATGTATATATATATATATATATATATATATATATATATATATATATATATATATATATATAATAAAGGCTTAAACACTAATATTCCATATTAAATTATGACCATGGAATATTAGTGTTTAAGCCTTTTTATTATATCTTTACTCTGTCCTGGACATTGAGTTCTACATGTATGTGTATGCACCTATGTATATATATTTATATATTTTGCATATGTATGTGTATATTTACCACTAATGTTATCAATATCTATCTATCTATTTATCTATCTATCTATCTATCTATCTATCTATCTATCTATCTATATATATATATATATATATATATGCAGTATACCTTTATTCAAGCATATTTGGCCAAATACTCTAGACTTATGTCTATTCTTATTTTAATCCTTTCCAGTTGACGGATCAGTTTCTTTATGTTGCCGTTAAACTCATTTGAATCAACAGAGGGCGTTTCACGCACATTTATAAAAAAAAATCTGTCTGTTACATTAGTTTTATCTTAACAATTCACCCTTGAAGATAACCTTGGATGAGATTGAAAGTACTTGTGAAAACAAAAGGAATGACGAAAACTACGGCACCTTCGTTAATGTGTTTAATGTAGTCTCCGAGTAGTATTAACGACGTTGTATATTATGCATATCAGTAATATATACTTATAGCTCAATTTCATAACATTGTGCACTGAATTTATGCATACTAAATAATAATAAATACTAGCGGCATGGCCGGCGTTGCCCGTGCTTGATTCAAAAATCGTACGACTCATACAGCAATCGTTATCACTTGACTTTTTTTTTGCACTTCCTTGTCTTTAAAGGAGTGCCCTTTGCCATGCTGATGCTGCTACATGACTTACTTCTTGCCTATCTCGCACTGCAAATTTTTTCTAAGCTCTATACTAAACATTAAATCTGTTACGAAAGAAAGAACTAAACAAAATGAACACAAAACGATCAGCTTTAAAAAAGGACTCGTAACTGGAAAAACCGAATGAAAAAAGAATGTTAACAACAAATACTTTTTCACACCCAACCCAGTTCTGCGAAATCAGAATCAACGTTGAGTTGAAGCAAGCGAATGAGCCAATTGGAGTAAAGTGTCATGCAGATTTAAATTTTTCCCACTTGTGACGAATGCAGCTATCGATTTTTTTTTTGCATGCTAGCATGCTAGTTAACATTCGTGTGAGTCAGCGGTTGGCTCTCACGCTGGCCAATAGAATCTTCCTGCCTATTCGTGGCAGTCAGCTATAGGCTCTCACTCTGGCCAGTAGAAAATGGCCGCAAACTACATGAAAACTGCAGTAGAACCATGAAAAAATTGATTATTTCCACTATCGATGGGAGCTGGAAAATGCAACGTCGGTCTTGTCCTTCCTGCTAACTTGGAGCATGTGCATGTAAACTTTGGTGCAAATCTGCCGAAAATTGCGGCCGTGCATACGTTACACACACACACACACACACACACACACATCCTGCCTTTTATAGATAGAGATACTTACGTAGTGCAAATATTTTTGTGTGTATGTACATTGCTATCCTACACATTCCCTCTCTCTCTCTCTCTCTCTCTCTCTCTATATATATATATATATATATATATATATATATATATATATATATATATATATATATATTTCATTCAAACAGGTTTGGTTAAATAATTTACACATACCATGTTCATTAGTTTTCGTTGTGATCTATTCAAGTTCGCGGATTCATTTTTTGGTAGTCTTAGAAAATTGAATACTATTCGAAAGAAAATTTGGGTATTTTTCCTACTCAATTTTCTAAGCCTACCCAAAAATTAATCCTCGAATTTGAAAGGATCACAACGAAAATTAATCGACATATGTCTAAATTATTTAACCGAACCTGTTTTAATGATAATAGCTGCCTAAATATACCAGAATGTACGAGAAATTGTCATAGAAAAATATGTGTCCTCTGACCGGAATCGAACCTGTATCCTACACGAAACCGTCATATAACCTGACGTGCTTTTACCGATTTAGCCACAGAGAAGCGTTCGATTAGTAAGGTCGATTTTACAATTTTTTCGGACATTCAGGCCGCTAAATATTGTTAATACTGTTTATTATAAACAGAGCATTTACTTAAATATTTGTATGTATAAAAAATATTGTATAAACATAAAATTGTCGTAAAATAATTGTCGGACATTGTCCATTTCATAATATATATATATATATATATATATATATATATATATATATATATGTGTGTGTGTGTGTGTGTGTGTGTGCGCGTGTGTGTGCGTTCGTGTGTGTGTGGCGTCAATTGGATACGCTTTGAGTAGATATGAATATACGTGAGAGTCATGGAAGGTTGTAGTTTAAAAACAGTAAAATCAACCTTGCTAACCGAACGCTCCTCTGTGGCGAAATCGGTAAAAGCACGTCAGGCTATATGACAGTTCCGTATAGGTTACAGGTTTGATTCCTGTCGAAGGACCCATATTTTCTATGACAATTTCTCGGACATTCAGGCCGGTTAATACTGTTTATTATAAACAGAGCATTTACTTAAATATTTGTATGTATATAAAAAGAATGTATAAACATAAAAATGTCTTTATATATATATATATAATTCTGCCCAATATAATTTATAATTCTTTATATATATATATATAATATATATATTATAATTTATAATTCTTTATATATATATATATAATTTTGTCCGATATAATACAATTCTGCCCGATACTCTACTAGCCATTTTTCCATGCCTTTTAGTAACTCAGTAAATATATATATATATATATATATATATATATATATATACTGAGTTACTAAAAGTCATGGAAAATGGCTAGTAGAGTATCGGGCAGAATTATATGTGCGTGTCGTGCAATGGTAAGTGAAGTGGAAAGATCCATGAGCCGTGAGTGAATCCAAGTTGAGTTCATTGCATTCACTTACTCGCAAGTGCCCTTCTTAGAGTCATGAGTACATCACCTCTCCCTCAAGCTATGAGTTAAAATTATTTTTTAGTCATTTTTATCTCCGAAAAACCGTTAATGCAATATTTCCTAGCCAAAACAGGATAATTCTTATAATCCAAAATATTTTCCCACTTTCATTAACATTCAAGTCATTTTTTAAGTAAACCGTAAAAGAATTAATCATTCGTGTAGAACATCCTCTAGCAAAAAGAATGCATCACATCGATCTGGAAATGGTTCTACAAGTTGTGGAGTGGATTCTTTACAGATATTGAGATATGCCATTAGAATAAGCGTACACGGCTTCTTGATACAAGACCTTGCGTTTGAATTTTCACTCCATCCTATAAATTCTCGATGTTGCTCATGACGGGCGAATATGCGGAACACTCCATTCATTCGAAGACTCCGGAATCCCCTTCTAACCAATTATAGACATGTTGTCTTCGATAATGTTATGCCTTATTCTCTTAAAATTAACCCCTCATTGTTGGAATACATGTAGCGTCTCAACGAGTGAAAATGTCCAGAAAGCTAGGTCATGTTGTGGTCATCGGCCAATGATGTATTTCGGTGGATTAGTGGAAACAAATGGAAGCATACACTGTTCTTTGTTGACAACTTTTGCCCATGATCTGATGGGGTCTGCACCAAGACTGAAACTTGTTCTTAGCTTGAGAAAAATGTTGCCGTTAGTCATCAGACCACACCTTGCGTTGTCACTTCTCCCAAGTCCAATTAGCGATGCGTCTTAATTTTTTAGTTATTAAATATGTTTACTTTATTCATTCCGAAATCGAAAGAAATTATTTTAAGGTTAGAGTGTTTATTTTTATCGTTAAGGTTGGGCTTAATTTGTACTCGTTTTTTTTTTCTTTTTTAGAAAATTATATACTTTATTATTTGTCTGATTTCTTGATGTTTTTTTATGATTCATGTTGGCTGCTTATATTAAGATTAACATGTCTTAATAAAGCAGATACTGATCAGAAATTGAACACACACATACACACACACACATATATATATATATATATATATATATTATACAATGGGAATTGAGATTACATTAGGTTAATGATCATTTTCACCTTGTAAATTGAAATAAAATTTACACGGATTTTTCAAACGAGTCAATAGATGATAGATTATTGAAATAAAACTGACCAAACAGAAAAAGGAAAGAATGGTAGAAAAATGGAAAAAAAGTAAAGAAAAACAGTGCAAATAAAAACAAGGAAGTAGCGTAAGTCTGGATATGAGGAATGGTTAGGTGAGAAAGGAAGAGAAAATAAGAGGGGGGGGAATAGAGAAGAAATAAGCTATATATTTTATAGCCAGTATCAGAGAGAAGCAGTTCAGAAACCCTTTATAAATCTTAACAAAAATAATATTACATTAAATAAGGAGATACAGATAAGATTAATTTAAAGACACAGGAATCATTCGGATTATGTACCAACGGATTATTACACACACGCATACACACAAACACACACACACATATATATATATATATATAGCTATACCCGTTTCGAAAAACCATCGAATTCTTGATTTGCCAATAATCAAATCGATCACGAAAGAAAAAAAGATTTTAAAAAGAAGAAAGAGCTAGAGACATGAAAGTCTGTCGAAAAAAATCGCACAGATACAGGTTTAGACCCAAAGAAAAAAAAACCACACGAGTAAACAACTAACTAACAAAAGAGCTCAATACAACCGTAGAGCAGACCTAGATACACCTAGTGAACCAGACAAACCTACCGATGTTTCCCCCATGCGGCTCGTCAGGGAAAGCTGGCTTTACCTGATGATCCGTTTAGGTGAAACCTGGGTAGGTTTGTCTGTCTCACTAGGTTTATCCCTCTCTCTCTTTCTCAATATATATATATATATATATATATATATATATATATATATATATATATATATATATATATATGAATAAAAATGAAAATAAAAAAACTAGTAATTGCTGACGCATTTCGTCCAATGTGGGCACGTCAGCAATTACTAGTTCAACGTGAAACGCGTCAGCAATTACTAGTTTTCCTATTGTCTTTTTTATTCATAAATATTGTCTTCTCTACTGGTTAAATCGGGGAAATTTTCATATATATATATATATATATATATATATATATATATATATATATATATATATAATTGTGTATTTGGGAAACCTACACTTTTTTTATACAAGTTTTATAAAAAAAAAACTGACAAAATACTGCCGTTAATCTTTGTAATTAATTCTTCATGTCTCCTTGTAATTTTCTACTTTTCTGGGCGTAGATTATGTAGAAATTGTCTATATGTTTGTGGCCGTGTAAATAGTTGATATTATTGAGTGTTGGATTTTTCTTTTTTTAAATTAATAATGCTTCCAATGTGCTGACCATATTTGTAAAATAAATCATTCCTCTAACTCTAGATACATGCAAAAAGCAATCCATACATTCATTTAAATGTAGAAATAAAATTAATGCTTGTCATCCAGAAAAGAAGACAATTTTTAGAACACATGACATCAAGGTTGTTTTAAATTTAAGCATAATTTTCCATTCACTGCCACAAGAGGCACTTTCCTAGTTTGACAATGGTGAATATCAAGGAATAGTCATACATTAAGCTCATAATACGATGTTTTATCTTTATATATTACTATATTTATCTTTATATATAGCCATATATATCTTTATGCATGTATATATATATATATATATATATATATATATATATATATATATATATATATATATATATATGTATAATTGAACAAGTATGGGATATTGCTCATATCTGCAGATTACATTGTATTATTTAGCCTCGCAAATTTTAAAATTTTGAATAGAATACCAGAATTTAATGTGAGCAAATCTCGCATTTATAAATTAATTTGTATAACATCATCTTCCATCTAAGAGGGATCATCTTGACAAAATTTGAAATAAAACTTGTATTATTTGATTACATAAAAATCAGCTTGCCACACAATCTTACTTACAATTACATGATAACACACGTACTGGAAATTAATGTGACTCCCACTATTTTTTTCAACTTAAAAAAATAGATGCTCATATGTTCATGGGAGTTAAATGTCATCAAAGATGATAACGGATTTTTCAGACATAATGAACGTCCTGGGTATGTCGGTAAACTACATCCACGTCCTGGGTATGACGGTAAACTACATCCGGGTCCTGGGTATGACTGTAAACTACATCCGCGTCCTGGGTATGACTGTAAACTACATCCGCGTCCTGGGTATGACGGTAAACTACATCCGCGTCCTGGGTATGGCGATAAACTGCATCCAACAGCAAGTTCTCAGATAATGTTTTCAGAAAAATAATGTTGCCAGCTCTAAGTTTTTGAAACAATAATGTTGCCAGCTCTCAGTTTTTGAAACAATAATGTTGCCAGCTCTAAGTTTTTGAAACAATAATGTAGCCAGCTCTAAGTTTTTTTTGTAAAAGAAGTAATGTTGCCAGCTCTAAGTTTTTTTTTGAAACAATAATGTTGCCAGCTATACATTTTTTATTCCATACAAAATAGGCATTTAAAATTCATATAAACTGGATTTGGCATTAAATAACCCACAGTGGTTGATATGCCATAAAACCCAAACAAACAAACAATCAGACATAATGAAAAACTATATGATAAAGTTCTATTATTAGCGCAGAGAATATATTACTACACATGTAACTGTAGCACCCACTTCCAATGTCGTTTGAGTAATAATTTACATTGGAAAAGAAAATTACAACGAATTCCAACTGTATTCAGAAGATGACTTAGAATTATAAACAATTTTTTGTTTAATATAATTGTATTTAAACAATATCAATACAAATGTTTATGTAATCTGAAATATTATGGGTATTATATATTAGACAAACACATGTAAACTGCCATCTTTCTAAAGATTTATGATTAGTCATACAGAAATGATTTAATAGCTACAGAAACCTTTCCAACGTTAGAAAAATATGTATATTAGCCTGAACGCCAATACTGCGCAGTCTAACGTAACCATAGTCATTTTCTGCAATGTTTGAGTAAACCTCTCATCACTTCACACCTTTCAATAGCACCTCTTATTCTTTTTTCTCTATATACATCATTAATAGTATCATTTACGCTATTTTCTGGAATATAAGAGGCACATTTAAAGATAAAAAAGGCGATGCAATTATTACACCGTATTCAATGTGTTGGCATTATCCTCTGTACGAAAGATTGAATGCAATCGTGCTCGAAGGAGAGACATTGACCAGAATCGTACAAGATTTTCTTCGTCCTTAGAAGAGAAAATAATTCGTGTTCTAAAATTGCTTTTCATTCAGCAGTTTTTGTTTGACATTTAGTTCTCTGCTGTTATTTATATATAGAACGTCCCCCGCTACAATCGGTGTATTTCTTTCCCTTATCAAACATTGAGAATACGATGTTGGTCTGAAATGAAACCAGAAACTTATTTCGAAGAGACGAATCTTTTGTCAAAACGTGTTTTTTTTTGTTTTGTTTTGCAATAATCATATTTTATTTATCGCAGACCAGTTTATTCGTCAACTTTTTCTTATCACTATACTTGTAACATTTGAAAACATACCCGAATCCCAAGGAAGACCTGATGGTAGATAGATCGAAACAATATAATAAAATTAAACACGGAAGATTAAGAAATGAATGTAAAAGAAAAGAAAAAGAATAAGCAAAACGTATGTTGGAAATGAAATGATAATCTTTATAACATCAACAAAATACAATACTCGCCAGCGGCATGAAGTATGTAAACCACTGCTAGTAGTGGAATACTTAGACAGCATATTACCCTTATTTACAATAGTGTCCAACATATTTATATGGATTGGGACATACCCATTAGGGTTCATAGGTACGGTATATATCCACCCTTTTTACATTTACTCTGCACAGAGTCGGTATCTTTTCCTTTTTGGATTAATGTCGATTCTCTATGCATCCCTTCTGTTCCTCTTAGTTTGTCTTTTTGGAATTTTTGTCTCAAGAGCTTTCCAAGGAATGGGCACATCAAATGTCAAAAAGAACTTCCATAGGCTCAACATCCACTGGGGTATTGTTCTCTTCATCTATATGCCTACTTTTTGTTTCATTCAAGTGCCTTTTGTGCACCATCTTCGGTCCTTTGACTAAATATACCATCCTACCGATTTTTTTGACAATAGTTCCAACTTCCAAATATCTCATTCTCGTCTACAAAATATTGTAACCTGGAAATGGTTACTGAATAAAGAATAACCAAAACGGAGGCTGAAAATGAAATGGTAATCTTTATAACATGAACAAAATACAATACTCGCCAGCGGCCTGAAGGAGGTAAACCACTGCTAGTGGTGGACTACTTAGACAGTATATTACCATAGTGTCCAACGTATTTATGAGGATTGGGACATATTCGTTAGTGTTCATATGTACGGCACATGGCGTTCTATACTCCAGGCCAAGTCATGGCGCAACTGAGAAGCAGAACTGGAGGCCTATTGAAAAATGTAGGATTTTCAGAAATCTTAGAAGAAAATGAAGTCAACCACTTTATGAAATACTTAGAATAACATTTTTATTCACACCTGAGGATAATAGGATGTGTTGAAAAATAAATAAATGAAAATATGTATTTTTTCTATGAACACTGATAATTATTAAACAACACAAATGGGGTAATTATGATTCCTGGTAAAAGATATATTGAATCAGAAATTTATATTATTTACAGGTGTCACTGAATCCTTTATTCAATCTATTCCCTGTGAGTGAATAAAGACTTTGGTTTAAATTTACATTACAGTTACTGGGTTTGACAAACTGACCCCAAGAAGGCTGGAAGACATCAGTCGAAGTGTGTATATAACAATCAATCATCACAGAAATATAGACAAATAAAACAAAATCATTCTAGGAAAGTTTCAAAACTTTTAGAGCTGGTTCTTTTTATGATCTAGGTGTGCCATGTTTGCAAAAATTTTTCAAAACTATATTTGCAAAAATAGAAGCATGCTTTTTCTCCATGTTGAAAAAATGAAACTCAGAAATAAGCATAAAAATGTTACTTAATGATTTATCACAAACCTTTTCCTTTATTGTATGGAAAAGGATGAAACAAAAAAATAACCATTGATAAGTGTGGTCAGAAGGAACTTTTAGTTTTCCACGGTCAATTAAATTGGTATATTTTCCATACTTTTCATAATGAAAATGGGTTTCACATTCACTGGGTTGATTATCATTTCTTGTAATATATCCAGCTATGTACACAAGAGCCATTTTTATTTCATTGGAAAAAGATGGTTCTAAATTTTCCAGATTGTCAAATATTTCTGAACCTTCCTCACAAAGTTTATAATCACAAAATGTACATTGGTGACTTGGATTAACATCAAATTCATCAATATTTACATTTTGATTTAAAAGTAAAGATGTCTGCTTAATATGCAGCTTTTCAATACATTGTTGAAAATTTATAAAATAGGTGCCACCTGATCCTTGGCGAAGTTTACCAAATTCTTTTTCTAATGGATCAGTTGAAAATTGCCCAAGTAGTACATATTTATGACTTGTAGCTAAAAGGTATCGACATAGACTAACAATTCCATTGCAAATATGATGTATGGCAGTAGCAGTGTTTTGGGATAATTGTTTTTTTACGATTACCTTGACTGCTAGCCATATTAAGAGCTATTTTACCAAATTCAATGATAAAATCAAGTCAGGTGTCATTTGGAGATTTGATTTCAGCTTGTAAAGGATCATTATGTAATTTATCAAGTTGAAGGCATTTAACATTTAAAATTATCCACCATGTCAAAACCTTGTTTATGAAGAGGGCAGTATCATTCTTACCGGCACTTATTTCAGACTGAGTGAGAAGTGCATTATATGTTTTTTCAGAAAACACTCTGAGGCAAGTAGAAACCCGTTGTCTTTCTATTGGCTTTGGAGCAATGGAAATTTCATTTAAATCTGAAAGTTTGACTAGTCTTTCAGATTCAAAACGATATAACTGTTTAATATGTGTCCATTTTGCAACTCGACTTACTCCATCATCATCATCATCATCAAAGATTAGTTCTCCTGTTTTTTTCTGTCAGCCACAAATATTTTTCAACAGATGAACATAATCAAAAAGCAAATGTTTACTATCTTCAGTTAACCAAGGTTTTTCACGAAGTGTAGGATATAATTTTAAAAAAAGCTTGATTTACGCGGTTGCCATCACATATAATAGCCTTTACATCAGCTAGTACAGATCTGATGGCTTGGACTGTTAACTCAATTTGTTCAAATAAAAAGGCGGATGTTAATTTTGAAATTGGAATCAATTTTGTAAGAAAATTTGAACCCCCATTGAGACATATCAACATTATACCAAGTACTGTTTGAGCAAGTACAGATGGATTGTCAACTGATTTACCAAATAGTTGTTTGCCATGATATAGCAACATCTTTTTGATATATACTTCATCATGGAGAATTATGCACCCTTTTTGACTGGTATTAAGAGTATTAAATATAGATAACAAAAAAGATTTTTCATTACGTTTTGAAACTTTTGACATCATCCTTCATAATGTTGCTAATGAGGGTAATTGAAAATCATATCTTAATTCCTTATACAATGTCCGTGATCTTGCATAGTACCCAAAAGCATGCACAACTATATCTGAGCTGTATTTTATTCCAACCATTTTGGGAGCCATTTCTAAAAATTATTGACTCAGGATATTATTCTTGTGATCAAAAGCCATAGAATTTAAATATCGGATGATTTCTTCCAGTTTTGACCAAGTACCAACTGTATTTATATGATTTTTGGAGAGGCTGCTAATATAACACTTAACTCCATAATGAAATGTTTCAAAGCGCAAATTGTTATAAATTTTCAACATAAAGAGAGGAATACCATCAATAGATTTTTGATAATTGAACACTTAAAATATTTTCATCCAAAAATGCTACAACTGGACATATAAAGTCTTTTTTGCTGTTAAGCAGACTTTCTTTCAAATTTGTATAATTTTATCTAATTCTAAAAAAGCATTAAGTTCATCAGCAATTTGATTTCTAACAGTACTGGAGGTTTTTTTTATATTCCTTTGAACAGCTGAGGGTGTTGGTATTTGACTACTTGGCACACCTGGCCATACAGATGGTGGATTTTTTGGACGTATTTTTCCATTAACTTTTATGGTATCAAAATTTGAAGGCCAATGTTGTTTACTTTAAAACTTTATATTAAATTTAAAAACATTCATAAGTAGCCTTTCCTTTAGTTTGGTTATTTTAATACGCTTTAAAATATATAAATAGGAATATATATATATAACTTTTTTTTACCTTAAAGCAAAACAATTAAAAGTAAAGTAAAAATAATGCATTTTTTGTCCTTTAACAACAATATCAGAAAAATATTAAAATAATGATAAATAAAATGGTATTATACTTGTCTTGTAAAATAAATTTTGTAGTCAAAGGCGTAAAAAAGGAGACCTTTCTAAAAAAGATAAATAAATAAAATAATTAAAATATTGACATTAACTGCATGTAATAAATTTATTATTGTTATTTTTTTTCTTTAATTCTAATAAGTAAAAAAATACTTACAGTTCACCAATTGGTAACTAATGTAGTAAAAATAATCATTTATTCTTTAACTTCGGAAACAAAAGCGCGAAGAAATTCGTGTTTTTTTTGGGGTGGGGGGTTTGTACTTTTAATGGAAATGTTGGATAAAGTTTTAATAGAGAAATGTTAATGAACCTTTCTCTATTAAAATTATATTCAAATTTATTATTCAAACGTAAAATTTTAATAGAAAAATGTTGACATATGCTAATTTTTTTATCATGGTTAAAATTAAACTTTAATTTCGTTGACGTTATGTTTTCACTCATAACAATGATTTTTAGCGATATCAAAAATAAATAGCAAATTAAGTAAGGACATTGATTTTATGAAAAAAAACAAAAACATTTTTAATTCATTTTATAATAAAAATAGTTTTCTTTACGTCTTGGAAGAAACTAAATTAAATTCTGTTCAAATTTGTTAAACGTTGTTTTGTTTTGCTTCTTAAAATAACACAAATCACTCAAAAAGAATTGCATTTTATCAATAAATAATTCTTTAAACTTTAATCAAATATGTTGAACAAACTTTAAGAGGGAAAATGCCAAAAATGAATTGAACTTTAATTTAAAAAAGTTAAGGCTTTTTAAATTCTGTTCAAATTTGTTGTTTTGTTTTGCTTCTTAAAATAACACAAATTACTCAAAAAGAATTGCATTTTTCAATAAATAATTCTTTAAACTTTAATCAAAAATTGTTGAACAAACTTTAAGAGGGAAAATGCCAAAAATGAATTAAACTTTTAAAAATGTTAAGGCTTTTTAAACTTAAAAAAAAAAAATTGTGCGAGTAAATTTAAGCACCAAAGTTTACTTTTTACAATTTAAATATAAATAATGTATGGACTCAAACTAAAATAATCAAATATACTTACTTCAAATAAATAAGTTAAATGATATTCCAACCAAAGGTAATATTAAAAGATTCCTTTGAATTTCTCGAGCCAACAACATAAGAGTACACAGTACGCAGCAGTTCGCTCAAACTGAAACTAAAACGATCTAATTGTCAGCCGGCCTCCAGTCTATCGAGGTAGCAGTGTTACGCAGAGGCCTGTTAATATAGAACGCCATGGTACGGCATATAACAAAATGAAAGAAAATACAATGTTTAGAAATAGTTTCGTTTAAATAAGCTCTCGCGACTTATTTTACGGATAAGTGCAGGATAGCGTAGCGGTTATCGACACTGGAAAGCGAGTAAAAAATTAAGTAGAGATTCTTATGTTCACTTAACGCTTATTACTCTCGGATGTGAAAGATATAAACCCTAAACTCTATCCACCAGGCTGTTATCTTCTGGCATGACAAGATGACTGAGGCCTTGAGCAAAAACTTGGGAAAACCACTCCCCCATAATAACTAATCAGATAATTCTAAAGGTAAGTAGTTGTTACACACACTTTGGTAAGAAGTGCTTAAAATCCGTGATCAACTTTAGCGTAAGGAGAGTATTGAAACTCTTTGAAGAGTAATGAAAATAAATGATTATATGTAGGTTATATCCGTCTCATTGATATCAATCTTTTTTTGTGGGGGGAAATTCATATTCGACTTAAAAAATGTTCATGCGTTAAGAATATCGTACAAAGTTCACTTTGTATGATATTCTTAATGCTGGCTTGTAAAATCACATTTCTCCCCCTTTTACTCTTTTGTTCATTGGCGATAATAAAGTCCAGCATTTAAGATGATAGACGTCAAATAGTCGCTCGACATTTTTCTTCGTTTCAACTGTTATATATGTTGTGTGCTTCTGATTCTGTTGTAAACTAGAAAAGGCTCCTGAATGAGGAATAATCACCCCACTCCATAATAAATAATCAGCTAATTATAAATGTAAGAAGTTCTTACACTCACTGTCACCTTTGGTAAGAAGTCCCTAAAATTTGTGATCAACTTTTAAAGTAAAGCGTGTATTGTAACGTTTTGAAGACTAATGAAACTAAAAGACTAAATTTTAAATACGTAGAATTATTGTTTATTCACTACTAGACTTTATCAATTACTATCGGCATAAACGTGTGTGTTCTGGAGGCTTTCTTTGAACGTTAATTTTCTCGCGAGGTTAGAAGCCAATAGTTTGGTTCTTCCAAGTGTGTCCATCCTAAGCTCAGGTGGTTCCATCACAAGGCTGCATGTCAACAGCAGTCACGGACTTAACACGACCCACGATTTTGCATCTTGTGGCTATTAGGTCATGTGTCAGGTCAACTCTCTGAATCACCTGGCTTTTCTAATGGTCTAGTGTGACAACGATAGCAAACCCTACTTTAGTATATTTTAGAGTGAACCCCGTACATATTGTGGTCACCACAGCTCAAGTCTTGTTAGAAGACGTTAAATTCGATTTTTTTTTATTTCCTGTCTGAGTCACATACTACGATATATACACTAACATATGTAATCGAACAATGATTATATGTCACCAGCAAAGTAAGTGTCAGTTCAATTACTTTGGGGAGCTAATTTTATTTCGTTTATAGTCAATAGTTTTCTGTTGACTCGTCCATTTTTATATCTCATTACTAAATGCTTATTTCCCTAGTTACGAATACTTCTAATGATGTAATATATACATTTGGTATCACTGTAGAAGACTGCATTATTATTTTTATAAAATGGTATGGAAATTGGTTCAAAGAACAGATTTCTGTGATATTTCTATCAGATTTATGCAAACAAATCTAAAAATTGTCTTTAAATTTCTCGAGGAATAATGAAGTTTTTAAATTATATTTTTCCTTTTGAATCTTTTGTTTTGCTTTCACTGACACTGTAAAAAAGACTAGCTTTTTAATTAAAAAAAATTAATTACATCATCGTAATTCCCATGATTGCCATTATTACTTCTCAAGAAGTTGACTTTATGGTTTGGTTGCTATTTTCATCTTTCTTAAGATCAAAGGTCTTCCGAGAAATGTCTTGGACAACTACGGATCTCCGTTTTGTCTCTGAAATGTCTGGGAGAAGATAAAGCATAAATGTCAAAAGCTGTCTGAAATATTGTCATTCCTCGATAAATCATTCAGACAAGTGCGGACTTGACAGTTTTCTCAGGTGATGTATTGGGTAACAGGTTATACACTCTTCTGCCGTCTTAACACACACACACACACATTCACACACACACACACACACACACACACACATATATATATATATATATATATATATATATATATATATATATATATATATGCGTGTGTGTGTGCTTGTGTGTACTGAATCAAGGAAGTATCAAATTTTAGTTTCATATAAAATTGTATAAAAATTGTTTATGCCAAGGATGTGCGGGTGGTGTAACAGGTGATACACTCTTCGGCCGTCTTCATATACATATATATATATATATATATATATATATATATATATGTGTGTGTGTGTGTGTGTGTGAAAATAGATAGAAAATAGGAAAGAACTGGTTAGGTAAATAATCCAAAGTTCTTTAGTATTTTTGTTATTATTTTTAAAAAATAGTGCTCGATACAAAAGTAGAGCATAAATATAATTATTTATTTAAAAATATGATTCCAACACGCTACATAAGAGGTCTCATGTTTCAAAACAAGAGCCGAAAACTTCAATATACTTATTTGAATTAAACTGAATTAAAGTAAGGTCTGTTCCATCTTCAAGTGATTTTTTTTTTTTTTTTGGAATAACTTATTTCTGAAATTTACGTGTTTTAATAGCATATTCATAATTGAAATCAAAATTTCCATAGTAACAGCCAGGGCGATTGTTTAAATAGGGAGGGGTGTGGGTGTTAATAATTTGTATGAGTATAGAGTTACATTCATAGATGTCAAGTCAGGGTAAGGTGGGGGTATCTAAATTTAAAACGGAAGATATTTTCGCCTACTCTGGTTTACGTGTCTATGGAGATTTATTTATTTTTTTTTTTATTTTATTTCTTTATGAAAGAGTTTTGTGTATATACAAACTGCCGTAACATTTGTTTTTTGACGACTTTATAAAGGGTTATCTTTTTTGTAGAGTATTAAAACTATTTATTGGGGCTATGGATTATAAAAATTATTTTATTGTATGATGTCGGCAAAAACCGTTAACTCATGTCTATTGTTTAATAGATTTTTATTATTTAGAAACTTAATGTGCAGTTTCTCATGGAGGCACAAAGGGCATGGATCATCCCAAGTTTTACAAGTTCTAGTCCTGTTTATAATTTTCCATTTTACTTTAGGTGTCCTATTTATTTCCTTCAAATGCCAAAAATATTTAGATAGAAAAGTCTGATTTATTTTATATTGTTGAAAGAGCACTTATGCTTCCTCCATCTGGCTTTAAATTCATTCTTCGTAGACCCAATGTATACCCTATTAGTATTAGGACTCTCAGTGGATGAGATAGTACATTGGTATACTACAGATTTGATGCAGCATTTATTTTGTAATGTGCAGTCTTCTGGGTTTCAACAATCACACAATTTTTCACTGTTATTGTCTAATTTAAGTGTAGGGTTTTTATTAACACTATTCAGGCATGGGGGTTTGTTCAGGATTTTATTATTGTGTTTTTTTATTATACTTTCTAGGTTTTTGGTGCAGCTGTAACTCAATTTTAAGTTGTTCTTATTAAATATATTACTAAGCCTACTATTGGTGGGGAAGTCTTTTTCAATTAAAGGTAGGAATTTCTGTCCTAGTTTAATACTAACAATTTGGTTGAACGGAGGGGTATACCAAATGATTTTTCTTTTCCTGTTTTTTTTTTCTTCTGGCTAGTGCAATTGTTTCTATAGTTAATGTTTGCATTTTTGTATCCACTATTTTTTAGGGCAGCGTTATAAAAGTTACTGTGTTGTTGGAATATTTCTTTGTTAGCGGAGTTAATGCTAATTCTATTTTCTATTGATGAGGGTATATGTTTAATTATTAAATCTAGAGTTACGTCGAGGAAGTTTACCCTTTTCAATTTAGTACAGACTGTTATCTTTAAGTTTAGATTTTTAAATTCACTAAATATAATTTTTCTGATTTTCTCTATTTTAAAACCAGTAGAACTCCTCACCACCATGACCCCATCATCTCTATACAGTCCGATGTCCTTAATATCTATTTCGCGGTGCGCGATCAAGTTGTACAGTATTAAAAGACCAAGAAGGTCAGAAGTCTCTGCAGAGTCTAATGATCCCATAGTGATGTCAAATATTGGCTGCAGAGTCTAATGATCCCAACGACGTAACTCTTGATTTAACAAACAACACATACCAACCTTATAGAAAACCAAATACTAATCCCTTATATATACACCCGAAGTCAAACCACCGTCCATCCATAATTAAATGTGTTAAATGTGTTTTCTGTTGGTTCACATCTGCTTCTTTCGTTCTTTTTAGGTATTTGCCATGCAAAGCCTTGTTCTCCCAAGTTTTTTGTAATTTCATTTGGACAAGTTGTTTTGCTTTCTGTTTTATTCGTTTAGCAAAGATGGTATTCACTTCGTTTTTTGTTGGTAGGGTTTCGGGTATATTAAGCTTTTTCTTGAAGAGTGCAGCTTTTTTGTTGAAGTGTATTTGGTGTTTTACTATGTGTAGGAGGGCGTCATTTGTTTTTGGGAGTTATGCTTCCAATCCGATTGTTTTATTTTATTTAATTAATTAATTAATAAATATTGATAATAATAATAATAATAATAATAATAATAATAATAATAATAATAATAATAAGAAGAAGAAGAAGAAGAAGAAGAAGAAGAAGAAGAAGAAGAAGATTTGCAAGTCTATATAAGAGTTCTAGTGGGCCTTGGTGTTGACTGCAAATCGAAAATCACTGATCTGGACAATATTACCGCCACTGGTTTCGTCAATGGTTTCAAGTGCGTTATTATATATTCAATACTTCTTACCTCCCGCGCGAGGTTATAATATTTTTTCCTATATTTTGTTTTTCTTCCCTTCCATTGCCACCGTCTAGTCTGCTGGAACAACCATATCCATAATTCAAGTATTTGTATTTTTGCATATAGCGTCTGATAGCCATTGCTTCCAATAGAAAAAAACAAAACAACTATGATAACTCATTAGCATCTTCTTCAGTATTCTTGCTGACGCTACTGATGCTGCCGTTTCAGAAGTTTCAACATTTCCTCATATCTCTTTTGCTCCTTGACTATTTTACAACTGCAAAATTTCATCGTCATATAAAATGTAACCAAGCAAAGTTTTCGTCATTGAACACTTAAATTATTAAAGTTTTGATTTTGAATGTGTTTTGTTATTTGTGAGGCCAAGGTTCGCTGTTTGAAATTTTTTCTAATAGATAATTTAATTTCTTTGTTTGGGTCATACGGCTAGTGTAGCTGCTTATGATTTGGGCAATTTTCACACACTTTGTATCGATAAAAAAAGCATTTGCACGAACACAAGAAACATTAAATAAAAATTTACATCAAAATACTTTGGCTGTTGTCTTTAACGAAATATGTATAAAAGAGGAATAGCTACCTAAATACACACTTATCAAACTACACGACCCGGCAGCCAACAAGGAGTAAATACATACACACACAGACACACATGCACGCACACACATACATATATATGCATATGTGTGCATATATATATATATATATATATATATATATATATATATATATATTAGGTTGGTGCAAAAATAATGTCGTTTTTTGACGATTTTTTTGCTTTAAATGGCGAACGACTGTTGAGTGGTCGACCTCGAGTTCAGCAGCACCTTCCCGTGTGGTTTTGCGCGGATCGGCTTCAATTAAGCCTTTCAAATGTTCGTTATCAACCGCAGTCGGCCGGCCGTGACCCTCTTCATCTTCGAGGCTCTCGTCACCATTGGGAAATTTCTTGAACCACCGTTGTGCCACACGTTGGTTAGTGGTTCCTGGGCCAAACGCATCATTGATATCACGAGCTGTCTCGGCAGCTTTTCGGGCTAGTTTGAACTGGAACAAGAAAATCGTGCGGATTTGAATTTTGTCCATGCTGTCGAAAAGCCTGCAAAAAATGAATGAAGAGATTGAGAACGGTAACGAATAACACGATTCGATAGAGCGAAAAACGCGCTTCAAAATGATATGTAACATGGCTATATATATATCAATGAATTAATTCCGAAATCATATATAAAAGTAACATATGTGAGAAAACGACATTATTTTTGCACCAACCTCATATATATATATATATATATATATATATATATATATATATATATATATATATATAGTGAGAGAGAGAGATGTATAATTTCCTCATGAAAATAAACAGTATACCTTTTATGAGTTTTATTTGATGTTAAGTGTGGTATTACAGTAAAACTTGTAGTATTTAAACAATACGTGCGAAGAATTTCCGGTCTTGAACAGGAATGCATTCAAGAATTATGTTCGGTTATTTGGTCAGATTTTGGTAAATGTATCGAATGCAGAGTGTTGATGATGTAGGTGTAACTCTTAAAATGCAACCTTATTAACCGATTTTCCAATTACTGCAATGAAAATTTATATAATGATAACAATCATTTGCAAATAATAAGACAGCCATACAAATCCCCATAAATACATTTGGAAATATTTCTTATCTGCAAGACATTTTGTGCTTCCAATAATACACTTCTGATACATTGTAGCGTATTGAATCTTCCAAACAATCAAACCCCCAAAATTCGCGTATTAGAAATAAATAAAACAGTGGAGTAATTTGGAATCGATTGAAAGAAGTTCACCATCAAAAGCTCGCTTGGGTGTGATTCCATTTGAAAAACGAAATAAAAAAAACAAAAACAAATAATCTTAATTATGCTAAATTGTGATTTTCATTGCACCCAAAGTTAACGTCAAAACTGTTCATTGTTGCGCCGTTGGCTACCTTATAAGGTTGTAGATTACTCAAACAAACAATCGATTCGGCGTATAATATTGACATTTTAGAAAGAGAAAGGAAATAAAAAGTGAGGCATTTTGTTGCACGTGGTGAAATGGATAAAAGCAAATTGGTTTAGCAAACGGATATCCTCGTCTGCGTTGTCGTTTTTGTTATCACGTTATTTCGTTCGCTTTACCCTGAAGCTTTCACCAGGTATCTGTCGCATTTTTAACTGCTGGAACCTGATGCAAAGCGAACACTTCTCTCTCCCACCCGGCAAAAAAAGAAGGGAGACCGAAAGACACAATTTGAAAAGAAAATTTAAAATCAAAATCAAGCGCGACTAGGAAATTAGTCTAAATGAACCAATATACAATTGTTGCAACATGTCTAAAATGATTACCACAAAAAATTCACAGAAAAATATGTTTGGCTTAGAGTTGTTTTTTATTTCCAGTTACATATCTAATCGTTAATGTTTTCATGAAATAGCAACAAATTGAATAGATTATTTTGTCGTTAAAATGCACAATGCAGTAGAATAAAATAGTTCTTTGAAAATAAAATAATGGTTTTCGAAATATTAACATTTTTACAGGGGATATCCGAAAAGAAATATATAAACATTTATAAAGGATGTCCAAAAATTAAATTACAAATATTGACGAAGGAGATCTATAAATTAAGTTACAACTATGTACGCGAGATGTCCGAAAATTAAAGTACGAATATTAACGAGGGAGCTCTATAGATTAAGTGACAAATATTTACGAGGGCGTCTGAAAATTAAAGTACACACATTTACGAGGGGATCCAAAAATTAAGGTACACATATTTCCGATCACTATCCAAAAATAAAGTTATTAGGTTGGTGCAAAAATAATGACGTAATAATGTCGTTTTTTGACGTATTTTTTAACGGCAAAAACGACATTATTACGTCATTATTTTTGCACCAACTTATACAGATATTTACGAGGAGATATCTGAAAAATAATGCACACATTTTGCGAGGTCTGTCTATTTATTCTGGAGGGGTATTTGAAAAGTCACGTATATATATATATATTTACTCAGGATGTCCCAGAGATAAGGTACATATTTTAACGAAGGATTTACGCCATTCATGTTGCAATTATTTACGAATGATGTCAGAAAAATAAGGTAGTAACATTTACTAATCCAACATGTTCATTGTCATCGAAAATAAAACAATGTCATATCTTGCCATCACTCTTATTATACTTTATCACATCATCGACATCGAAATCGATGCACTTTTCTAACGATTGACGATAACATTAATACCATTTTCGTGGCGTCAAGTAACTGAAGGCATCCAACCACTTCCGCAGCAACAGCGTTATATGTTTGGAACTGTTGCCTGGATAAACGAGATTTGAGGCCAAATATGATAATCCGTATGGGCCAAGCCTGGATTATGCAGTGGATTTGATAAAATATCCCAGTCATATCGCAGGAGCCTGTTTATGTTAGGTTGGTAAACGTCCTGTTGTTTTTTAACGAACAGCTCGCCCCTGTCCTGTGTTTGACTTTAAGTGTTTCGCCATTGCGTAAGAAGTATAGAAGCAGAACATCTTTTATATTACAGAATACTCTTGTTATCAGTCTCGTAGCAGATTGCTGTAATTTGATCTTTTGTCGAAGGTGTTAATAATTGATGCTTTCAGCTCTTCGGGGTGATGTGCTGGAAAAATTCCCCATCCATTGACCTTTATATTTCCAAAATTTGAAAATAAATGTCACTTCGCTGGAGATAGGTGTTCTTCAGGTTATTGCTCTGGAATTCAAAACAATGAGATTTTCCAAATGGAAGAATTAATAGACAGGCGACAGGTTAAAGTTCTACAGCCATTTACCGTAAGTTACACCGTTTCTTATCAGGAATCGAAACCTCGACGCACGTAATGTTTTCTGTTGTCGCCTGCCACAAAGTTCTTCCTTCCGATTCGTTCACCCCTAAACGTGATCAATACATTATTCTCTGCTTATTGAACATTTGTCATAGTAGCAACAAGTTCACAGTGAATTTCTGTTATATTTTTTTGGCATTTGACATTGAAAACTTTTATTATATCTCGTACCTCTATGGCTGTCAAATATTTTATGATGTCGGCCATCTTTGTTTTGACATCATACAGACACGGACTCAGGATTAAGTTTGTACTTAAGATGCACTACATATGCCGACTTTTGGTCCGTTTTTACGGCATCTATAATCTCTTATTTTCAGTCAATTTACTTTTCGGACATCCATTGCATTTAGTTCATTTATCAACCTTAGATTGTCAATTCGTGAATACATTTTATTATCCTTATTCTAATAATACATTATACTTAACCTTTTCACTCTAATCAATTTAGATTAAATGAAATGCTCCACGTTGTTCGTATCAAATACAAATTCGCAAATTATAATTGATTATTTTTAAACCTTAACTTTTGCTTTAATCTTTATTGTTATTGCCGATTCTTTAACTACAAAAATATAAAATAGCCAGGTCACTTCAATAACAATGAAAAATCAACTTTATGACGAGTCATACATTAAAAGAAATACCACGCGATGACAAAAACGAGGTAATCACTTCTACTTTTAAATAGACGCTTCTATTAAGCATTTAAAATACTTTTACTGAAAATCTTTTATATTAATAAAAAATTTTCAGTAAAAGTATTTAAAATTTGGTGAAATTAAAATTAGCTGATTTGAAATGTTTACCTAAACAGATCTGTTTAACCTCTCCTTATGGAATATTCAATCAGGTTACGTTAAATTACCAGAGTAAATTGTTCTTTTGTTAAGGGTTTTCTGGACATTAATCTAATTTCGCAGTCCCAAATGTCCAGATAGGCTTAGAAGTATAATTGTCAAGACACTGCTATATGCCCGAGAATTATATTAAAATATTAGTTGGCGACTCACTGTCAAATTTTGTATATCATAATGTTTAATACTATATTAAGAATTTTACCGCCATTGAATATTATCATTGTATGTATATTTGACCCCATTTGAATCTTGAAATTCTCTGATCACATTAACATCAATCCTAGCTCGTACTCATCATTTGTTAGAAAGTTGATCGTACGGGGACTCTTTTGAATAGGTGACACTGTTCTTTAAAGCTTTCAAATGGGGATTTTTTCAGGTTCCTTTCTCTACCAAGCCTTTCAGTTTGCCTTGAAGAATGTTTTTTTTTCTTCAAGATGCTGGGCATTCAAACTTGAAAGTGGAATTACCAATTTCATAAGTTTTTGGTGCTGAGACATCATCATTTACCGACTGACCAACAACAGACATGCTTCTGTCTAGAGCTTGGAGATGAGATATTGTAACTGTTTACACTATTGAAATTGTCCGGACTTTTTTTTCTCATCTTTATTGTCATATTCACGACGTTTTGGCCATTTTATGCTCCGGTCTTCTTCAGATGATATACGCTAGAATTTCGAACAGAACCCTTTATTTAGTCCACTGTGGTACATTCTTCTAGTTCCATGACTTTTCTGGATGTCTCAGTTTTAGTTATTTCATTTTAGTAACTTAACTCTCCATGTCTGTTTCCCTCTGCTGTGGCTTGGTATTGAACTGACAACTCTTGACTTTAACTAACGCTTTTGTTGAGTGAGCCAAGTTTTTACTACGCGTTAGATTAGATACAGTACAAGGTCGAAAGTATGGCGCACTTAGTGAGAATCGAACTCACTAATCCATCCTAACTGATCTGGCGGGACAAGATCGCTAACAGCGCGTTGAACTGCCTATATTCCATGGTGATTTAATAAGCACAGCTTATTTGTGTCACAAGGACTCAAGTAGGAAGAACTTAGATAGTATCTAACGCACTATTCAGTCGTAATTGTTCTCGCCAGACAAACTTGATAACCAATACATCACATCGAAATGCCCGTACTGCGTCTTGTACGTAGCTTAGATATGGTACAAGGCCGAGGTTATGGAGAACCCAATAGGATCGAACTCACTACACATTTGTAATTGATCCACCGGGACAAGCTTGTTAATCATTACACTACGTCGAATTAACCATGCATCATATATGCTTTGTATTAGAATAGAAAACTTTGCAAATACACGGATCAGACCAAACCACTCACAGTAACCCGTGACATACAAACGATTCCATATTATATAATAGCGGCTACTTTCTGTTCTTAGTAGGAATTGTTTAACTAATTAGAATGAATCTGTAAAAAATGCTATATTTCGAGTAAAAGAGCCGAGATTATGTATGCCATGCTTTTGAGTGTGTGTTATTTCCAATAATATATTAATACACTGTTTTAAAGAAATAATTTATACTGTTTTTAAAATATCAGGAATATTAGAGTACATTAATTAGTTGCTAAGCGGGCTTATATGAGAGTATACAATCTATACGAATGAATAAAAATAAATTCACGTTTATTTTGTAGCTTATTATATCGTAAATGTGAGTAAAGGTCAATTTCACCAACACTGCTACTGTTGCTGTTATATCCGTTAGCCGGATTTGCTGGAAGCAAGGAATTGATGGCAGACAGAATGACATGGAATTGGACTTCAGATTTAAATGAGATCGGAGTTTATTCTGTTTGAAAACATCAATCGGAGATTGAATCATTCCCCCAGCCATGAATCTCGTTTCTTGTTTGTTTTTTTTTTCTTTTATTCTGAATCCGACGCGACCTTCTTTTGTCAGTTCATCGCATGGGGACACATAACGTATGTATACGTGATCAAATATTGTTGATTGCTTCCAAACAGGACAGACATTCTGGACGAAATATAACTTATCAGAATGCGTAGCCAGTTCATAAAGTACAGAAGAAAGAACATATATATATATATATATATATATATATATATATATATATATATATATATATATATTAAATGTCGGGAGTTTTAGTGATATACGAGATCTGTCTAAAAATAACGGAACTGCTGTCACAAACAATTTATTTCAATTCCAAACAACAAACTATATGGTTTCCCCTTCAAAGTAATCCTCTTCGAGTCTAATGCACTTTTTTTTCCCATCCTTCTCTGCCCTACACTGCTGGAAATATTCTTCTTGACCTCCCCTCAGCTTCGTCGTTACGGAACTCTTGATGACTTCCACGCCGCCCTCAAAACGGGTCCCCTTGTCGATCCCCATGAACGAGGAGAGCAATATCGTGTGAAAAGTGAGGTTGCTTCACTATGGTGATATTCTTCAGAAAATGGCAGAGGCTCTGGACGTTGTGCGTAGGTGCATTGATTAGAGACAGATGAAATTTTTGGAACCCCTCATTCGGAACGACGGCTTAATGAATTGAACACTCACAATGTATATAGAAATTTAGAAAAACAGCAAATAAAAACAGTTAAAAATGTGTGAACATATAGTGCTTTTCCAAGCGTAGCCTAGATGTAGGAAAAGGCCCAAAGTAGGGGTCACCCAGTGAGGATGGAACTCACTACCCAGTCGTAATTTTTCTATCAAGACAAGCTTGCTAACCATTACACCGCCTCGAGAATCCCCAATTCGTGCACGTATATGGAGAAACGAATATTACAATATATTAAGATTATTGTTGAGAAATACAGGATACAAGAAGCTGTGGAGATCCATTATCGCCCAAATCTTGAGAGAGCCGTGTGAACAGTGTGTTGGTATTGCTTTAAATCAATATATTTGGACTATTTTCCTTGTTTTTATCTTTTCTGTTTGGTTTTTATCACAATACTACTGCAAATGTGCAGCGAGGCTTTCCGCAGGGGTCGGTCGTATATTGCAATGACAGTAAAGGGTTTGGGTGTGTAGAACATCAATGTCTGCTTCCATTAATGTCACATTTCCGGGAACTAAATGGATTTTAGCAGTACTCTCGAATTTTAGGTCATGTTTCAAAAGATATTTAACTCGTGGTTGCTGAAATTTTCAAATCTTTCGTTCTTTCTTTTTATTATTATTCGTGTGTCCGTTACGTTGTTAAAGGGACACGTTGATCCACAAAATGAATGATATTTGGTCACTGACGACAAGAATAACTCAGATATAAAATCCTTATTAGAAGTCTTTTTTGAACATTCGTGGGCTTTTTATTATTATTATATTAAATTTATTACAGTTTAAATCATTTTTTTAAGCATTAAATTCTAAACGCTTAGTTAACCGATTTTCGAAAGAAAATTAGTTATATTTTATTGATCTGTTGAGATAAAAGCATTTATTACGGCTTTTGGAAATGGTATAGCCTTTTCTAGAAAGCGATAAAAATGAATGTTAATGTAATTCAATTAAACTTAATTAATCCTTGCTATATTAATTAGCAATTACAATGTTGTTAAACCGCTATATTCCAGTGTAGTGTATGGGTCCATTACATCATCACGATAAATGCTTTTGCAGTGTTTTCCGTAAAAGATAGTTTTAAAAGATAGTTTTATATACGGTGGAGTTTCTAGCTCTTGGTCCATTCAGCCTTCAATTCAGAGTTGTCCTTCCCCTAAACTGGTTGGCAACTAAAGCTATAAAGCTGAAGCTATCCTATCATTAGACTAGAAATATGAGAATAAGAGAGGGATTTGTACCTTTCTAAGGTTATTTGTGCACAAGTAGACGGAACGGCTTGATTGGAAATTGAAATCGTCAAGCCAATTCCCCTTTTTCTTGCATTAACGGCTAATTTACGAGCACGTCCATAATAATTACATTAGCCCAACACAAATTAATTTTCCATTCCTGGTTTATAAAATACTGGATTTATTTGTTTCGTGATGCCAGAACGCTCAATCTGTGTAACTTCCGTTAGGTCAACGAATGCTTGTAATCACTTCTGAAAATGGTTGTTGTAGTCGAGACTTGTAACGCAGGTACTGGTAGTATTAACACCTTCAAATAATACTCCCACTAGTAATACCTGTTCAAATAATAATCGCCAAATACTAAGGGGTGTTCCAGAAGGCTTGGACACATTGCAAGTCTTCATATCTGCTGAACTATGAACGGTAGTAAGATGAAATTGGTACCATTTTAAAGCTAAATTCATTAAGCCTTATGTAATGATAATTATTATTTTTTTCATATTTATCCAGATCCAGTAATGGCGTTCACTCAACCAGAAAAGGTGTTTTGTGTCCTTGAATTTGCAAAAACTGAATCATGGACGCTTGTTCAACGTGCATTTCGCACAAAATTCTGAAAAGAGGCACCAGAAAGGAAATCTATATTTAAATGACATTGTAAATTCACGAAGGATGGGTGTTTTTGTCCAGTTAAGAGAAAGTGACGCCCCTCAACTTCAGATAATATGGTTGAGTTCGAACTGCCTTCGAGCAGAAACCCTGTAAATCGATCAGAAGAGCCAGTAAGGAATTTCAGCTTCCTAAATGTTTGGCATGTCTTAAAAAGACGACTGTACATGACACCTTCCAAGCTACAGTTAACCCAACAGTTGCAGGACACTGATAAACCAGTTCGTCGTGACTTTTGCATTGCAATGCAAAAAAAGGTGGAAGAAGATGGATTTGACGTGTATCGTGTGACCAACAGTGCTCACATTGAACACCTTTGAACATTCCATGTAAAACTTGAGATTAAATATTTCAGAATATGTCAGGAGTGTTTTTATATCTGTTGTGGATTCCAAGATGAAATCCGGTCTCAAACGAATGACCAACGCAGGAATTAAATATAGCAAATAAATGTATTGACGCAATACAATTCGTAATACGGTTAGTAGATCCAGAAATTCGGTTAGTAGCAATAATAATATATATATATATAGTCTGGGAAATTCAGTATCAACGCTCATCCACTAAACATTGGAGCGAAACAGATGTTCTGTACAGCAACACTTTGATCCACGACTGAACACTCATCCGCTAAACATTGAACCGATGCAGATGTTCTATACAACAACACTTTGATCCACGACAGAACGCTCATCCACTAAACATTGAATCGAGGCAGATGTTCTATACAACACATTGATCCACGACAGAAGACTCATACACTAAACATTGAACCGAGGCAGATGTTCTATACAGTAACACTTTGATCCACGACAGAACACTTATCCACTAAACATTGAATCGAAGCAGATGTTCTATACAACATCACTTTGATCCACGACAGAAGACTCATACACTAAACATTGAACCGAGGCAGATGTTCTATACAGCAACACTTTGATCCACGACTGAACACTCATCCACTAAACATTGAATCGAGGCAGATGTTCTATACAACAACACTTTGATCCACGAGAGAAGACTCATACACTAAACATTGAACCGAGGCAGATGTTCTATACAGTAACACTTTGATCCACGACAGAACACTTATCCACTAAACATTGAACCGAGGCAGTGTTCTATGCAGCTACACATTGATCCACGACAGAACACTCATCCACTAAACATTGAACCGAGGCAGATGTTCTATACAGCAACAATTTGATCAGAGAAAGAATGCTCATCCACCATACATTGAACTGAGGCAGATGATCTATGCAGCAACACTTTGATCCACGACAGAACGCTCATCCACTAAAGAATGACCTGGGGCAGATGTTCTATTCAGCAACACTTTGACCCGCGGCGAAATGCACAGATATTTGGAAACTAGGCTGAAGAGGTGATCCATATCTAAATTCTTATCATCTTTTGGACCTGAACTGGACAATGTTGTCACAGAGGAAGAACATATTAACGAAGACGATAGAGATGTGGTTCTCCGAATGAATGTTTGACAATATCAGGGACATAACATGTGAACAACTAGAATCTTTAAAGAGATAAAGAAACTGCTACTGGCAATCATATCGTTGAAATGATTTGTAAATATAATGTGAAAAGTAGGACTGGAGAATCGAATGCGAATAATCTACTTAACATATTTGAGTAGATGCACACGGGCCAAATGTCTGTAAGAACAGTAATTACAACAACAGACTGCAGGAAGGTGTTTCGAGTGGTTCCTCCTGACATGGCGAAAACAGACAGACAGAAAGATAAAGAGAAAGAGAGAAAGACATAGAGAATGTGCAAACGTGACAGTAAGAAAAAGAGAGAGAGGCACTGATAATACAATGGCAATAGCCAAATATTTATTTTGAAAATTGCTAATTTCTATCTAATAATCACTTATATAACACATGTTAATGCGGAAATAAATTTCCCTTTGTAATCAAATGGATTAAATAGAAATTTTAAATCAGCAACATTTCAACCAATTGTGTTCATTGCTCATGAAAAGTTCGCTGACATTTGATGGGAGCGGGAAAGAATGCGCGATAAATCCATTCCATTAATTGATTTGCATCAAAGCAAAAATCAAAGCGGTATCGAAAACCTTGACGAACACGCGTTTTTCTAGAAAGTCGATTACGAATAATACAAAAGACTGAAATAGATCAAAGCAGTCACGCGCTATCTGCTTAAATTTTCAAGGAATAGGTTCATGCAAAAATATTTCGTTCCATCTTTATGAGAATGTTAAGGAAATCTTTAAGACGTCATAGAAGTTTACTCAGCTCTCTGACGCGCGTGAAATCAATCAACTGTTGTAGGAAAAAAATATGAGAAGCGAGGACATATAAGTTCAGCTGAACTTATGGGGAAAAACTGTCAGTCTGTTATGTTTCTCTTGTTGCTCAATAAAAACGAAAGTCTGTTTTGGATGCGCAATGCTCACTATTGGCAGTGAGAAATGGATTTATTACAACTAAAAGGTAGAACATCTTCCCTAGATTCAAAGAAGCATTCAACACTCGAAGCTAAAAGTAATAGATTTGGAAAAGAGAAATGGTCTTCTCTCTTCGATTGAATTCAAAGGAAATTCCTTATAAAACACAGGAATCTCAGTAATCTTCTACCGCACGAATCCTCCAGGGAGTAAATGGCTCGTTTGAATGACGGATTACACGATATAAAGTATTGCTGACAATGATGCCACTCTGGATAATTTGTTACTGCACAAAGCTCCAGGGAGTAATAGGGTCGAACCAATGACGCATTACATGATAAAAAATATAATTGAAAATGATGACTGGTTTTGCAGCAATACAACGCCCCTGTGGTGCGCCAAATGAGATACAGAAAACAATAATGGCGATCATATGGGAAGTTTTTCTACACGCAGTAACCTTATCGATGGACATGATAGGACATATTATGATAAGGATAGAGGAAGGTGGAGAGCCGTGAACGTCTACGTTCTGAAAAAACATAGCCCATAAAAAGAAAGAACTGTTGATGAGCTCTTTCATTATTCAAATGCGTTTTTATAAATTTTCCTTCATATTTTCCGTCTGCTATAACATATCCCTGACTCATCTTCTTCACAAGTTGAAAAGTTATATTTCTGGACGAATTTTTGAATTGATTCAGAGTTTCATATTAAATTGTGAAATGAAAGTTGTCTTGAATGGCCACTCTTCTAGGTCTTTTTGCATTAATGCAGGCATCATCTACGAATCTATCCTTGTTGTTGCTAATCTGTTTTTGCAACAAGCAGTCTGCTTAGCAGTTTCCAAGAGATGAAGACTGAAATTTCATCGTATGAAGACTGGATGAATAAGATTTTGCAAGAATAAAAGCATGAAGTAAAATAGTAAAACTGAAAAATATCATCATCACGTAATTTCTAACACAAATATATTAAATCTATCTATATAATTTAGTCCTTCATAAAAAAAAGTCTGATGTTGGTCATTAGGTCAGATTATGAGAAATTCATCCTCTGTACAACAACGATTTCTAATTCTTGACAACAAATTCAGTCAGGAAATTGAATAAATGAAGCAATTATTACGGTTTTTGTTCCAAGTGTGTTTGAACTTGAAAAAAAACAAGGGAAAAATCGTATACTCACTGATATTACCACCATTCATTCGTATTTAGTTTCAATAATTTCTACAGTAATTAAATAAATAGTTTTGAAAACAAAAAAATATGATTATTAAGCACACATCCGACATTTTGTTTTATGTCTCGAATTTAATGTTGTGCAACAAAACATTAGAATAAATAAGCGGCAAAGCGACAAGATTGTATGAATAGCATAAATATGTTGCTGTTTATTTTTATTATTGAAAAAAATTGCAATTTTGGGAAAATAAACTCTCTTGTCAAGAAGTAAAAGCTGGTGATAGCATCGGACTCATATTTGTACTTTAAATGCATTATTTTTTTACGTGCGGTTAGGGGCCGCCACAACTTCTTTTGTCGCTCTAAGCAGTTGCTGTTCCGTTAGTAGCCACGTATTTCCTGTTCTAAAAATTGACGCATGCTCGTTAGGAAGATTGCTCACTGATCCCTAGTTTCCTGACTGGCCTTCAATATGTCTCGTAAGAGTTAACTTTCTTTACGATAGAATTAGAGGAAGGTGGAGAGTCATGATCATCTACGTTCTGAAAAAAAACAAAAACATGTCACATAAAAAGAAAGGACTGTTTCATTATTCAAATGCGCTTTTTAAATTTTGCGTCATATTTTCCAACGTCTGCTATAATACATCCCTAACCCAATCTTCATAAATTGAAAGGTTATGGTATTTCTGGATGAACTTTTGATTCAGTGTTTTATATTAAATTGTGAAATGAAAGTTATCTTGAATGGCCACTCTTCTAGGTCTTTTTGCATTGATGCAGGCATCGCCTAGGATTCTATCCTTGAACCTATGTTGTTCCTAATTTTCATCAACAATATTACTAATGTCATCAGTTCTCAACTCATTATCTATACTGATGGCACAAACAGTTATTCCTATCTTAATAATATGTCTGATTGGTTTGAGAAGGTTAAATTGGCAGCTGATCTAAAAAAACAATTTACTTTCTGTTGTTAACTGGGGCAAGAAATGGTTTGTTAGTTTTATTTCCTCCAAAATGAAGCTGCTCTCTTTTAATCATCTGAGAGAACTCTTTTTAACTTTCACCATCATGAGTGTTAACTTTATTTATGGTTTGGCCAGGACATTTCAAATTTCTGTTTTTGATACTAAGTACAGTTGTCTTTTTGTTTCAATCTTCCATAAAACTTCTTCACCTGTCCCATTCACGGTGTTCTCACTATTCTTCCGGAGAACCACATCTCTGTTGCCTCAAATTTCCTCTAAAATCATCTAGCACTCATTACTATGTAGGCGGATTGACATGAAATAGTAATTTAGCAATCTATGGCTTGTTTCTAACGACAATATTGATTTACTTAATATTTGTTTAACTGTTCAGAGGCGCCTCTCATTATTCAAATGCAATTTTTGAATTTTGCGTCATATTTTCCAAAGACTTCCTGTCATTTTTAGCTCTAAGCAGTTGTCGTTCTCTTAGTACCCACCTATTTCCTGTTCTAAATATTGACGCATGCTCGTTAGGAAGTTTCCTCGCTGATTCGTCTTCTTCACAAGTTGAAAGTTTATGATATTTCTGGACGAATTTTTTCACATCAAGTGAAAGTTTTCTTACACGGCCAATCTTCTAGATCGTTTTGCATTAACGCAATGCAAATGGCTCCCATCCCGAAATCTACACTTACTAATTTTCATCAGTTCTCAAATCAATATATATGCTTATGACATAACTATATCCTCCCCTCTTATTATTAAGTCTGCTCGGTCCGATATGGTCAATATTTCATACAGTCTGATGTTCACTGGAGCAAGGAATGCCTTGTTAATTTTAACACCTCCAAAACGAAAATGTTCTCTATTGGTCATCTGAGAGAACCTTTTTTGCCATCGATCAACATGACTGAAGCTAATCTCAAGTAGGTCTGCTTGCTAGGAAAACTGGTTCACTGTGTCGTGCTCCACATTTTTCCCGATCGAATCTGTCTTACATGTTTTTTATAAGCCTACCACTGAATATCGCTCATATTCTTTCTCTCTCTCACTATATATATATATATATATATATATATATATATATATATATATATATATATATATATATCATTAAATAATATAGACAAGTGTCTATTTGTTTTATGTAATTTTTTTTCGTAACATCTGATAAGTTTAATAACATTATCGTTGAACGAAGAAAGAAATTGATATTGATCCATATTTTTTTTTAATACAATCTAAGCTTTCGGCTTACTTAAGCCATTATGAAAGATGTCAATTACAACATATTAAACAATATACGGACAAGACAGTGATGATAGTCTGTCAATGTTTACATAGATGATTTCTAAGCAACGGTAAACACGCACATATAAGACGCTAGAAGCGAAAATCGCACCGCATCTCATGACGTCACACATGACCACACGAGAGTGAATTGTAAAAGTATGAAATATGAAATGCCGTTGGTATAAACCAATGGCTTCTGTTACCAATTAATTGGTCCGATAAGGTCAATATTTCATACAGTCTGATGTTCACTTGGTATAAACCAATGTTCGTTGGTATAAACCAATGGTTTCTGTTACCAATTAATTATAAAATCTAAAAAAGAATCTGCATTTTTATTGGTCCTGACCTAGCATCACGGCTTCAATTACTTGTAGCTTATTTATCCCTTTTCTATATATACTTTCATGGGAACTATTTAGGTGAACTTTCGCCTATGGTACATAGATTTCATGAATTTAAGCGAGGTACTAGATTGGTGTCAAGTTATAACCATTTTACAGTTTAAATGGATATATGTAACCATAAGTTCTATGCTAACAGCTTCTTTTCTATTCATACACTTTCTATACTCGCACCTCGCTTGTGGAACTCACTTCCAGCTTTTTGCTTCTCAGTGAATTTCAAAAATTTAAATGCTGTGTCAGATGTTATCTCCTGCCTTAATTTCTGTTTTTTTACTGTTTTTACCCCTTAATAATGTTTTTTTCCCCTTTTCTTTAATTCTTTTACACTAAGTAACCTCCTGCGTCGTAGTGACTTTATTGCCTTGTCTGGGGTGAAATGTTAAAAAAAAACAAAACAATTAAATTTCCTGTACTTGCTTGATTTTGATGACTTCAATTCATCGTTCCTATTTTGCTGTTCCCTCTTGCTAACGTTCATATATTTTCATCTTACAATTAATGGTTAATCCTCTCTCTTAGCATTACTCTCTCGTCTGTGAATTCATACAGTTTTCTTGCTGTGTTTGCCATTAGCACTCTTGCATTATTAATAATTTGAATCTCGAAATGTATTGTTAATGCAAATGACACTATCACTTACTCCTCCCTCCATAGAAAATCCGTCAGAGCTGACAAATTGAGTCTATCTATTGCTCTTGAAATCAGTGGTTAACTGGGGCAGGAAATGGATTGTAAATTTTAAAGACTCCAAAACAAAACTGCTCTAATTTAACCATCATAGAGAAACTTTTCTGTCTGCTGTCAGCATGGCTGATGCTTGACTCCAGGAGAGCAACATACTACACCGTCTTGGCCTCATGTTTTCAACTGACTTGAAGTGGAGAGACTATATCGAATCAGTAACTTGGCATCTTGATTTCAGTTACTTTCTTACCGACGCGATGTGATTTTCCTCTGTTTATTCTACAAATATTTTCATGGCAACTGCTCTGACGAGCTTTCTTCCCTGGTGCTCTGTCTACATGAATAAGCGTACTGCTAGATTGGCATTTAGGACCCACCCATTTCTTGTTGAAAAAAGCTAAATGCAACTGCCACTTCTACTTAAACAGTTTCTTTTCTCACACTCCCTGACTATGGAACTTCTTTACGTTTACATGTTTCCCTGATAACCACAATCTTCAAAAATTTAAATGCAACGTCAAACAACTTCTTCTATCTTCGTTAATCCCGTTCATATTTTTCTTTTCCTCGGTCGTCGTGTTTTCTCTCACTTTCACTCTCTGAAACACCTGCCTTTCTTAGGGTGAAATGAATGAAACTATAGCTATAGTTTTACTGTAAAATACATTGCGGATCATTTAGGAAAGACTATTGCTGAGAATAGCGCTGATTTGGGAACAGTTTAAATTATTAATATTTCACTACACAATTTCATTCCAAACAATTTTACTAGAGAAATGCATTTTAAATGAAGAATAAGGAATTGTTAGCGATCATGAATTAATTCAAACGTTACTGAAAGCCTGGAGCTATTATATATCCCATTATATTTAGCTTAGCATCGTTAATCAATAAATACTCATTTGATCTAAATCAAATCCGTTTGGCTATAGCCTTAAATGACTGCAAAATTAATTTATGCAAAATTTCTTCGAAGAACATGAACTCACATAGTGACTTTCTGCGTGGCAAATGAATTTAAAAAAAAACAGATGCTTGTCAGGAACAAGCAATAATTTATTATGTTAGAACGATAAACTTGGTGTTCGGTAAGGCTTCTTTAAGTTGAATATTCTCCATCAATGAAATAATTCTTTATTACCTGAGGTAATAGATTATTTATTGAAACCGCAAACTGGTTGCATGGTTTTGTTTTTCTCATATTTTTTCTTCAGGATAAGAAACCGAAACATTATAAATCTAAAGGGTTATGGAAATTGCTGGAAGGAACGTTGCGTTTAGCTACCCGAACTTGATGAATTGCATTTCACATTGAAAAAAAAAAAGTAGGAAAAAATCCACTTATCTCAGAAAGATGCCAGGTTGTAAACCTTCAGGCCCAAACTGTCTTCCATGCTGTTCGAAGAGATTTCTTGTAATAAACGCCACTTTAAAAGATAACTTTGCCAAGTAAAAGAATCGCAAGCCTAATTTAAAATCTTATCAAATCTAAAAGTCAATCAATTTGAATAAGCGCATATTTATTTAGCCTAAATTTATATAACATAATTTTATTTTATTTTATTTTTACAAGAAAAAACACCCCGTCACACGATTTCTTTTTAAATAATCGACAACGTAAAACAAGCCAGCTCATATTAACAAAAGAAAAGGAAATAACTGTAGAATGATACAAAAGGAAAAACAAACTTTCCTAAAGACGCGAGTGTATACGTGCTTTTAAAATAGAACATCCATTAATTACATCTGAATTCTTGAGAAATTTGAGTGATTTTCCATTGCCCTCGTCACAGGTTTCAATTCAGAGAGGAATTTCTCCTAGACTAGCTGCTACCTAAAAATAGGGAGCAAGGTTTTCTTTAGTATTTAACCCATAAATATGGGGAAAATAGATTGATTCATCCCTTTATTAAGGTGAAAGCGAACGCAACTAGGCTGGAATTTGAACTCACTTTGCTAATTGCACTTTGAACTCCGATACCCTTTATGCTACACGCACATTAGGAATATCCGAAAAAGGCGACTATTTTTGAGTAATGGAACGCGAGCTTCTCAAAAGGATCATATCGTTCTCTGCTCGAAATTATGTTTATTTTTATGGCCTTATGACAGACTAAAACCATCTGAATATTTTCGTTTCGAAGCGGTATCTGCCATTGAAAAATAGATCACAACAGAATTTCATCGTCCTGTTAATTATAGTCGAAAGTGATGCTTAACAAAAACACTGTCGTTGTGTTTATTTGTGAGATTAAACCAGTATATTAAATCAACTAGCAGCATGGTCCGGCGTTTCCCTTGCTTGATTCAAAAATCGTACGTCTCATACACCAATCGCTATCACTTAACTTAAAATATTTTTGCCCTTCCTTGCCTTTAAAGGAGTGCCCTTGCCGTGCTGATGTTGCTACATGCCTTACTTCTTGACTATCTCACATTGCGAATTTTTCTAAGTTCTATACTAAACATTAAATCTTTTACCAAAAAAGAACTAAAAATGAACACAAAACGTTCAGCTTTAAAAAAGGACTCATAACTGGAAAAACCGAATGAAAAAATAATGTTAACAACAAATACTTTTTCACATCCAACCCAGTTCTGCGGAATCAACGTTGAGTTTAAGCAAGCGAATGAGCCAATTGGAGTAAAGTGCCATGCAGATTTAAATTTTTCCCACTAGTGACGAATGCAGCTATCGATTTTTTTTAGCATGCTAGCATGCTAGTTAACATTCGTGTCAGTCAGCTGTTGGTTCTCCCTCTGGCCAATAGAATCTTCCTGCCTATTCGTGGCAGCCAGCTATTGGCTCTCACTCTGGTCAGTAAAAAGGGCCGCAAACTACATGAAAACTGCCATAATAGCATGAAAAAATCGATTATTTCCACCATCGATGGGAGTTGGGAAATGCAAAGTCGGTCTTGGCCTTTCTGCTAACTTGGACCGTGTGCATGTAAATTTTGGCTCAAATCCGTCGAAAATTGCAGCCGTCCATTCGTTACACACATATCCTGCCTTTTTTAGATAGATATTAAATATGAATTAATTGTAACAACCAATGGATGGGATACGGAACTTTAGAAGACACGATCTCTCAATCACTTATTGTCTGTGCAATGACAGCGGACTACATTCTGTTGATGAACTCAGAGATGCCTTGTAAGCTCGAGAATATTGGAAGGACACTCTCTCCACGAGCTGCATCCGGACTAACTCGTTAAAAGAGGCCAATAATAGGCTTATAAGTCTAGTTAATATAACTTCTTAACAGTCTAAACTAAAAGGTGCCTTGTAGTAAATCTCGTTTTGTCATTGATAGATACTCAGGTATTGTATATTTGTATCAGGCTAGTGTAAAGTTTATAAATATCTAAACTCGCTCCAGTAGTTACTAAAAAAGAGGTCTGTGGCAGAGCCAGGATTAACAAACTAATCGAGCTGTCGATTTTCTGGCGTAATCTATTCGATCCTTGGTGAGAGAGGTCTTAATCTCTCCATAAGAATATCACGGACGGAACATGTAAACAACGAAGAAGTTTTAAGCAAATTGGAAACAAATAGACAGTTGCACTGAAAAAGATACATTTAAAACTGAGGATTTGGAAAATCCATAAGAATGGGAGAGTTAAAAAGTCAGTCACCTGTAAAACGGGTTTGTTCAAATCAACAGGAACTGAGAGAGACAGTAAGGAGACAAACATTGCCTAGAACAATAGTTCTCAACGTGGGTCCATATGGACCTTTGGGTGTCCAATTAAAATTACTGAAGTCCACACAAAAAAATAGCAAATCGGTGGTCCACGGTAATATTTTAGTGATAAATAGAATAATTTTGTTGTTACAACTAAGAATTGGGATTTCTACAGTAATTTGTGTCATATTAAAATACTAAAAGCAGAAAAATAACTCTAAAAACTAGCAAAAACTGAGATCAAGGTATGTAATTTAGCATTCCTTTTACTGTATCTGAAGTTTTGATTGTAAAAATTGAATAAAGACTGAAAAGGATATGTAAAGGAAGGATCCGCCTGTGTTGAATAAGAATGACGCACTCGGCGTCGGTTGAAATACCCTTGAGGTAAATTTTGATTTCTCTGTTGTGCAATTTATATGCTCTGTTATAATAAATAAATTGAGTTCTCTTTGTGGATCAGTTTTAATATTTCATATTATGACCCACTTGGAAGATGTACCAACGTATTTTTTGCATGTAGAATATATATCTATATATATCTATATATCTATATATATATATATATATATATATATATATATATATATATATATATATATATATATATATATATTAGGTTGGTGCAAAAATAATGACGTAATAATGTCGTTTTTTGACGTATTTTTAACGTCAAAAAACGACATTATTACGTCATTATTTTTGCACCAACCTAATATATATATATATATATATATATATATATATATATATATATATATAGTTAAACCTAGAGAACCAGACAAACCTACCACGGTTTCATCTAAGCGGATCGTCAGCGAAGGCTGGCTCTTCTCCGACGATCCCTTGGTAGGTTTGTCTGGTTCTCTAGGTTTAACTATATATATATATATATATATATATATATATATATATATATATATATATGTGTGTGTGTGTGTGTGTGTGTGTATGAAAATTATATAAATTTATCATGTAAATTAATTTAATATATTAATAATAAATAATACTGTTAATTTTTAAATATTAAAAAAATAAAATATTAATAACAAAATGACTTTAATATATAAATTTTTTAAGGATTATATAAAAAGGAAACATATACATTTACTGTTTCTATAATAAAATTCTTAAACTTATCTATTAGTAAAAACTAAAATACGTTTTTTTTTTTTTTTAACAAACGGTTATAGCAAATTAAAAGTAAAAGTGGTCCAGAAATGTTACGGATCATTGCCTTAGAGACTCCAACTATAGGAAGAACTGAGGAGTTATGATCGTCCATGTCGTGAAGAAATTGGCATATAAATGAACATTATATAAATATCAACAAACAGAATAAAAAGCACAGAAACACCTCAAATAATGTATTGAAAAAATATAAGGATCTCTCCTCGAAATATGAATAGTGTAATTTTGTTGTTCGATTTTGTTTAGAGGCGTATCTACCTCTGTATGTTATTTAATTCCAAAATCTATTTTGCATGCAATTTTATGCCTTCAGTTACATATATTATGAAAAACAATTTTAGTCCTTCGACTACAGATATTTTGTACATAATTTTATATTTTCAGAGTAATTGCGATTTTTTAGATATACAATTTGTAGATGATAAAATGTTTTGTTAATAACCGAAAAAAAATCTATTGCTGGTCATTTTACTTTAAAAATGCATTGTGGTTAATATGTTTATAAAAATGTATTGCTGGTGCTTTTATTATATTAGGTTGGTGCAAAAATAATTTCGTTTTCTCACATAGTAACATATGTTAGAAAACGAAATTATTTTTGCACCAACCTAATAAAAATGTATTTTTATAATTTCCTTGTATTTTTTTTCTGGTTGAGGGTTAACTATTTGGCCATAGCTAGGACCCTAACAGGTGCTACCACCCCGGGTCCTGGTGGTCCTAGAAAAAAAAGCAATTAAGTGGTTGTTCCTCAAAACTTCCCAATTAGAATACTTGTTGTCCGGTATAGTTTATTGTCATACCCAGGACGCTGTTTTATCTCAACTTGGACGGAGAGACAAACCTTTGTAGTAAATAGATTACGATATCAGCCAACAAATTTTATTGGGAGCGTTAGTAATTTCTTTTTCAAACACATATTCCCGGTAATAATTATTTTGCTATAAAAATGTATTTTATACTTTCATTGTGTTTTAAACACTAAATATAAATATTTTGTATGCAATTTTATGGCTTCAGCTATATATATTTTGAAATGCAATTTTAGGCTTTCGACTACAGATATTTTACATAATTTTATATTTTCAGAGTAAGTGTTCGTTGTTTAGATATACAATTTGTACATGATACAATGTTTTGTTAATAATTGAAAAATCAATTGCTGTTACTTTTACTATAAAAATGTGTTTTTATACTTTCCTAACTTTTATATTTGTGTTTGGGGATTCACTATTTGCCCATAGCTGGGACCCTAACAGGTGCTGCCACCCGAGTTAGGGTAGACTTGGAAACAGCCGCAATTAAAAAGTTGTTCCATGCTACTCAAAACCTCCAATCTCACAATGTAGTCTTAGGCCATTGACTACAGATATTTTGTACATAATTTTATATTTTCAAATTAAGTGTGTGTTGGTAAGATATACAATTTGTAGATGATAAAATGTTTTGTTAATAATTGAAACTATCTATTGCTGGTCGTTTTACTATAAAAATGTATATTTATAATTTCCTAGTTATTTTTTT
>OZ010585.1:90821908-90856908 GCA_963932145.1 Acanthosepion lycidas | reverse complement strand
TTAAAAAACACATCAAAAACGACATTATTACGTCATTATTTTTGCACCAGCCTAATATCTCTTTCTCCTTCTAACCTTACGTTTACATCACGCTGAAACACCGGTCCCGTACGATCATCGAAATTAAGCAACGTCGAGCTTGCTCAGTACGTAGATGGGTGACCGCTTGGCAATCCCAGGTGCTGTAAGCTTGGAGCTTCAAGTGGTATAATGGATAATGGCTCGGAATTGTTAATCGGAGAGCCGAGTTCCAATTCCCGTTGGGTCCGTTATATTCAGTTACGCGCAAATACCGTTGGGAAAGCTATGGATCCACCTCCTATCACCCAGCTATGGGGTAATTATTAAGCCTTGTATAATTGATCTCCACCCCCCACCAAACAAAAAAAAACAGCAAATTCTTACCGTCTAAAAATATTTTCTGGCTTTAAATCATCCGCAAAACGGTGATAAGCTGTAGAAAACAAATCATTCATTGATAACGGAAGTTAAAAATCAAGTCCTTCTGTTGACAGTAACAGTTCTATTCAAACTGATCTGTCTTCACATGACCCCCATTGTGATTTTCAGCCCATCTGATAAAAGGACAAGATCACATTCTTTACAAACTCATTGGGTTGAGCTGAATCGACACAGTACGATTTCTAAATGCACGTTTTACTTTGTCTCGGCTGATTCATTATTCAGTCTGGAGAGATAGATCCGTTCTTATCTATCTATGTACTTACCTCCCCTGATTCATTCTATAGATCGAACATATTAAATGAATCTGATAAAAAAAAGTTTTAAAATGTTTCCTGGGCTTTTATTGCAGTTGTTTACCACTTTTTACTTCGCCATAGTGCGTTTTATTAGGTAAATGATCATCGATCAAATCTTAGGACAATATCTAATGAGAGAGTGACAAGGAAAGCGTGATACAACAACCGCTCCGGCTCCCAAGTTAAAAAGAAAACGGATGACATAAAAAAGAAAGAAAACACTACATTAGATAAGACTGCCTGAAAAATTACAACAGAATTATAAAAACACCCAGTTCCGTTAAATTTACATTACCAAGATATTTGACTAGGCAAGGACGACGACTCTTCCTGTTTTGATTTTTATTTCGATATTATCGCAAACCATTTAGTTTAGCAAGTTAACTAAACAACGTCTTCAATGTTGAGCGTATCTCACGATGTGAGGAGTTGGAATCTCATCTCACCAAATAATTTATGAGTTTATTTAACACAATGTTTTTTGCATGCTCAATTCTTAAATGTCTCTATAAGCGTTCACCTGAATAAATTAATTTCTCAGAAATGCTCTAATATAGAGCGCGCGGTCAAATTTGTGGCCTTGTGAACTTAGATAGTCCACTCTGCCACAACATTATCTGCATAGATAGTAGTTATAAAAAGCTTTTGCATGTATAGTCAACCTTGACGAATGCAAATAATATATTTTTTAAGTTCAGCTTCTTTTAAAATAATTTATATTTATTCACATTTTATGATTACCAGAGCATAATTGAAATTTCTGTGGCTGATTATATTCATTGTTAACAAAACTTCAGTAAGGCATGAATCTACATCCCTGCACTATGTCTCATTGAAAAATACCGTCATAATAATTCTACGATGGTTGATGAAGAAGAGAATAGGCAAGTGAGTTCTTAGGCAAATAGCTCTTCTATAAATGCTGCCCACGTATAATAGCTATAAAAATTTGCTACACCCATTGTAATCATTGACATAAGATAGTATATACAAATACATTTAGCCAAAATGCAGTGGTTACATTATATATTATTCTATTCGAATAAAATATTTATTGGAAAATAACAGAAAGATGTAACTAGATTTGTTTACAAAGAAAATCTCTGCTTCCAACTCGTTTTGACCATCTTTTAAATGGAAGAATCAAAGAAAAAATAAAAACAGAGAAAGATGGCAAGAAACAGATCAATTGTCATCGATTTCAGCTGGATACCAATTCTTTGGGATCCAACAAGGAAAGTCAGGAACAAATGTTCGACTGAATCTTCATGGTAACAGCGTTGCCATTGCCAATTTAATCCAACATATATTCCTTAAAACTGAAAAATGTCACGTCATTTGATAGTTCCATGCAATAATAAGGCTGACTATAAAGAAGAAAAGATATAAAATTTGGATAATCATCCCGATTCCTTGACAGAAATAAGCCTGTTTGTATGACGGCAATAAGGGAATATATGTTCCTAGAATCATAATAATATTAAGTTATAGAATTTGAATTCCATGTTAGATCCACTGATTGTATAGAGAATAATGTAGAAACTACATGCATTTTCTCCAAAAGATTAAATTTAAGATTATATATATATATATATATATATATATATATATATATATATGAAAAGTGTGTGTGTATAAATATAAATAAATATATATATATATATATATGTATAATTATTTATATATTATATGCGCAGTACTTATTAGAAAGCGCTCAATATCAGAGATAGAGCTAACATATATGGTTGGATAGATGTGAGCTTGTGACCCTGGGTTTCACGCTTTAGCGATCGTCAGACAAACTGATTAATTTTTAAAAAAATTAATCAGTTTGTCTGACGATCGGTAAAGCGTGAAACCCAGGGTCACAAGCTCACATCTATCCAACCAGATATATATATATATATATATATATATATATATATATATATATATATATATATATACAATAGAACTGTGATTTTAGAAGATCTGCCAGTAATGTTGAAATTTTGTAAGAGCCATGTCACAAATTTCCTATATATGAGCTAACTATTAAGGCACTCTCTAAGCATTTACGTCATAATGAATTATTTTCTCTTTTGATCAGAGCATTATCTTATTTATGCCAAAATGTTTTCAGTTTCGTTACGGTCGGCAACCAATGCGTTTGACTTATGGAGTAAACTCCTCCTTCCGATTTTAGGGTTAAAATAAAATCTTTTATTGTTGTCGATGTAGCAATAAAAATTTTATGTTGAGTTTGATAGATTCTTTTCGAGTGTAGATGCGATAAAGCTAGTGAACAGTATAGTATATATTTTTTTTAACGTTTCAGTGGGTTTCTCATGAGGTGACGGAAAGAAAAAGAAAACATTTAGTCGGGTGAAGTCCTGAAGGACGAAATGCGTTACAAGTAAACTTTTTCCAATTTGTCATACAATTTCCCAAATACTGTTCTTGATATATAAAAATATATACCGTTAGTTCTTGAAAATATATTTCAATTGAGCACTGTTGAATGACAAACTAATTCCACAAACATCAGCCACCTGCGTTAAGGCGAAGCTCTTCAGTAAAATGAAAAAAGCTCTCCGGCTGATTGGCATTTGTTTACATTTGTAAAAAAAAAAAAAAAAACAATACGTTAGATTTAGCGTCCTCATCTTGTCGAATTGAGATAGCTCAATGGTAGAAACTCTGAAAGACACCAAATTGGTTGGGTTTCAAACCTAGCTTGAGGCATTCGGCTGTCTAGTCGTACTGAAGAGCTGTGATACAGCGAAACAGTACTGTCAGCGAAAGACATTATATATATATATATATATATATATGTGTGTGTGTGTATATATATATGTGTGTATGTATATGAGGTGGACATCGTAGTTACCTAAGGGTGTTGACTTTGATGTCCGATTTTATATTTACATACACTATTTTAATATATTAAATAATATTATTTTTAATCATTTTTATCTTTGTTTCTATTCTCGCTTAAGTTATATTTCAATAGGTTGTTAGCATTCGTGTGATGAAACTTTCAGTCTTAAATATTTATCGGTTGTGGTATCCGATTGTCTGGGTCAATGTCTGTGGATGTGTGTGCATGTATTTATAGGTGTCTATGTGTATGGAAAGTGCATTCACTTTTAATTGTGTATGTATGTACGTGTGTGTTGGTTTCCCTTCCCCCACTTCCCTTTTTTTTCGTCTTTTTTTTTCATGACAGACCGTGAAGATGTTCTCTGTCTCGTCTCTTTTTGTGTGTATATATATATATATATATATATATATATATATATATATATATATATATATATATATATATATATGTCTGGGTGCTTATATATTAGAGTCTGACTGCGTTTGTTTTACGCGTGAGTTTAGGACCCCATTCACACACTCTTAGGATTAAAATGTATACATTGTCAAAGGACCGGATATTAAATTAGCTAAAGTAACTTCAATGAAGAAATAAATTGAATAACATATATATTTCTTCTTTTCTCTTCAGTAATTTTATAGTTGTAAACTTAATAGCGATTAAATTTTAAATTTTGATTTTGTAATTAGCAGTTTTAAATTTTAATATTAAATTTTATCATATAATTTAGTAATTATTGGTTGGAATAAATTCTTTTTTAATACTACCCATATTTTAAACATCTGAATAGATATTATAACATGTTTTCGTTGTCAAGCTTTTTGAATTTTCCTATACTTGTGTTTTGATTGGTCCATCTAGCCTTTGTAACAACGTTTTCCCCTTGCGAAGGATTGTTAATTAATTTGAAACTTTTAAAACCATTTATTTTACATTCAACGTCATCACTTGATAAGACACCAAGGGTGTTGAAACAAAATGGCTATTTTTGTAGTGATTTTATAACATATTTATGTTATAATTTTTTTTTTTAAATAAATAATTATATCTGCTCTACTTTGTATTGAGCACCCTTTTAAGAATAGTAATTGTTGGTTATTGGAATTAATTCCATATATACCAATCATATACTTGTATATATATATATATATATATATATATATATATATATATATATATATATATATACATATATATATAATATTTGTGGTAAATATACACATATATATGCAAAATATACAGGTGCATATACACACATGTTATATTTTTGGAATAAAAAATTCCGACAGGATAGAATCCAGGTAGAACTCAATGTCCAGGACAGAGTAAGGGTATAATAAAAAGGCTTAAACACTAATATATATATATATATATATATATATATATATATATATATATATATATATATATATATATATGAAAATTTCTCCGAATTAATCAGTAGAGAGACACTATTTATGAATAAAAATGACAATAGGAAAACTGGTAATTGCTGACGCGTTTCGTTCAATGTGGACTGGTATTTATTTGAACAAAAAGTACAAATTGTGGCACAAGGCCAATAAAGGGGAGGGGTAGAGGCTGGTCAACACTAACTATCTTATACCTAGCTAATCAGATTCGCGACCCCATTCGTACATTACATTTTACACATTCACCAAAAGAACTCGTCCATCACCAAACAATCCTTCAACCACCATAATACCACGTGCTCTCAAGGGAGACCTACCAAAATCGCGCCCCATACCATGAAAATTCTAATGATGATATATATATATACAATTCTAATAATGATAAAATGAGAGGGGAGGGAAATGAACCCAATAATAAACTTAAAATAAACACAAATACAAACTAAACATAATTGATGTTAGTAGGGACCGTCCAACCCATAAAACAGAGAGGCCGCTGTATTCTGCCCAGGGGACAAAATCAAGAGACGCTCTCGCTAAGGGAGTGGGAAAAAGTATAAAATATTAGGCTGGAATGGGAAAATATAAAACTGACCCAGTCGAGATGAAAATGGGGCGGGGGTCAAAACAAACTGGGGAGGATGGGAATCTCGACTTGGATCATAACCAAAGAACGGCCGGGATGCAGGCCAGGAACAACACTTACTCACATTAACTAGGTACACTGAAGCTTGTCTAACCTAACCAAGGAGGGTTCCACAGGAAGCCACCCCGATGTGCAATAGGTTGACCTAGAAGAGAAAATCAAGGCTAGCCCCGTTCACACGAAGCAAGCTCGCTTCTTTTACCCACCTTTCGCTAAAGACTGTCGAATGCAATCGTTTTCTATCCGATCTAATCTTCATCTTGAGCTGATGCTCAAAGAATCGAATCAGATCCGAATGAGAAAGTCGATTGCCTCGCAAGACTTCCTCCTTTCGCGTCGTCCAAATCACCATTCGAGCCGTGGCCATCAGCGTCAGAAACACCATCCGTTTCATCCCGGAATACGGGGGCGACACATTGTCACACGCGTATGCGCGATCAATGGACACAAGCTGTTCGGGAGCGAGACGAGCCGTCAGCTCGCCGACATGGTCCCATAAGGGGCGGACCTGGGGGCAATGGTAGAAGGCGTGCGCAGCCGTTTCCTCTAAGCCAAGGCCACACCGTTCTGAGTCTGGCAAATCCGCCAAGCCCCATATGAAAGCCTTGTCGTTGAGAGGCAGCCGATTCCGAGCCAATCGCCAGCTAAGCGAAAACTCAGGGTTACTGAGGTAATCCGCCGCTGGCGCCCAAGACCAGTAGGAGCAGTACTCCTCCTCCGACAAGCCGAGCGTATCTCGTAGGAGATCCCTCGCGGGCCTCTCCACTAATTCACGATAGAAGACCTTCCTAGGCCGAGAAAGGTCACTGGACCGGGGAACGGCCCTCAAGGCCGACCGACACTCGCGAAGGAAAACCGATTGATCCCGGGGTTTACGACCACGCTCAACCCGCGAGATGGGGGGACTGATGGTAAGGCCAGGGAACGCGTCCCTAACAATCCCCTCCAGAATCGGATCTCCTCCAGTCAATGCACGGCGTAGGAAAGCCAACCTAGAGGCACGGATGTGACTCGGCAGGTGCGGCATTCCCAGCCCCCCATGACACGGACGTTTAGTGCAGACTCGTCTGTCGACCCGATTCCCGCGTCCCCTCCATAAAATGGAGGATAGCGATTGCTCGAGCGCCTTCTTGTGAGTCTTACAGAGAGGAAGTACGGACAATCGATAAAGAATCAGGGGGAAAATGTATGTAGCACACACCTCCGCCCTGCCCTTCACGGACAACCTCCGTCGATTCCAAGTCTGACCGGCGGAATCGACCTTTGCTCGTACTTCAGACCAATTCTTCTCCAGCTGGAGGTCAGGCCCAAACCACACTACAAGAATGCGGACAGGACCGTCTGTCCAACCGAAGCGGCCCGGAAGAGCGACCCCCTTCCAGGCACCTAACCGCAAGCCGGACGACTTGTCGCGGTTTATTTTGGCCCCTGTCACCTTCTCGTACCGATCAAGCGCCTTCTGTACCACCTCAATGTCGTTGCAGGACGACACGAAAGCAGATACGTCATCGGCGTACGCGGAAACCCTGGCTCGAGACCCTCCAGGAACGGCAATTCCACGTAGGGCCGGACTGCCGGTCTCGTCCTTCAGCCGGCGAAGGAGAGGCTCCAACGCCAAAGCATAAAGGAGAGGCGACAGCGGACAACCCTGACGAACCGACCTAGACAGCACGAACGCGTCCGACAGCCTTCCGTTCACCTGTACCACCGCACTGGGGGAGCGATACAGGAGGCTAATCCAGCGGCAGAAGTTGGGTGCGAATCCAGCGGCCTGCAGGACAGCTGCAAGGTAGCGATGGTCGACCCTATCAAATGCCTTGGACTGATCCAAATTGATCAGCGCGGCTTCTTCGTCGTCTTTTACACCCTCTATGATCGTGCGGATCAGATGCAGGTTGCTCTGAATTGTTCGGCCCCTCACAGAACAAGTCTGCTCAGGTCCCAACAGAGACTCGGCAACTGACTGCAAACGCTCCTGCAGGATCTTGGCCATAATCTTTAACTCTGTGTTTAGCAGAGTTATGGGCCTGTAATCATCTAGGTTCCCCCCACTACCTTTGCCCTTTTTCAACAGAGTGATCACACCCCTGGTGATCCGGTTGGGGATGGACCCCGACCGAAACCAGTTGTTGAACACTGCAGTCAAAATTGGAACAAAGATGTGCGACAGCCTCAAGTACAATTCATAGGGCAAACCATCCAGACCGGGCGACTTGCCTCTGCCGACCTTCTTCAAAACCGCGTAGACATCGCCCTCCGTAATCTCTCCCTCGCAGCTAGCCGCTTCAGTCGGCGAAAGCCGAGGAAAGTCAGCCAAATAGCTACGAAACTCCTCCTCACGGAGACCAGGCTCCTTGGTAAACCGGTTCTCGAAATGGCGCCGAAACGCTCCGCACATGTCGTCAGTGGCCCGAAGAGTACGCCCCTCCGGGGATTTGACTTCACGAATGTAACGATCGCCACCTCGACGGACCTCTTCCCTGCGCAGATCTGCGCCCAAGTTCACGGCTTCGGAAGACATCTTGCTTAACTTATGTCTAATTACCTGACCCATGTACCGCTCGCTATTCGATCGATCCAGGGCCTCCTTAGCTAAGGCTATCTCTAGGGGATCCCCCCCAGCCACCGCCCGGGAATAACTAGCTTTAAGCGTCTTCACCTTTTCAGCTCTATCTAGAGCGAGCCGTTTGCTGAAATCAGTGGTGAAGGACCTAATCCTACATTTAAGGCGTTCCCACCATCTATTCCCGATAACCGCCCCCACTAGCTCCCGCTGCACTAGTCTAGTTAGCTGCTCCTGGAAGTCCCGCCTGTCCAGTAAAGACAGATTGAACTTCCAGTAGCCAGCCATTCTAGGCCTATTGTCTAACGCCACCCGGGCACAAACGAGTTTGTGATCCGAATAGCCTACCCAGTGGAACGTAGGGCAATCTAGTAGTTCTATGTCGGCTCTTCTCACTAACATTCTGTCAAGGTAGCTAACCACCTTGTCAAAAGGCCAATTAAGAGCCCACGTCCACATTTTTCCCTTGGGATGATCGACCCGGTATCTATCGACGAGACCATAATCGTCGATCAGATCGACCAAGCTGCGATCGCCCCCTCTCCCGCTAGCACCCCGCCCCCTGTCTAACTTGGGGTCCAGGATGGCATTCCAGTCCCCCATTAAAACTAGGCGCGTTGAATCCACCAGGAACGGCCCCAACCGCCGAAAGAACGAGACCCGCTCCCTCTGGTCATTGGGCGCATAAACCGCAACGACTCGGAACGAACCACTTTTCACGGCAATATCGGCCACGATCAACCGGCCCTCTGCATCGGTATGCACAAGGTCTACCTTCGCATCGAGAGTACGTCTGACAAGCAAAGAAACACCTCTGGCAGACCGGTCCCCGTATGCTGAATAAACGACAAAGTCATCGTCCAGCACACACGCATCGGAACTGCAAACAAAGTGGGTCTCTTCGATCGCGGCGACATCCACATCAAAAGACAACAGGTCCCGGAGCAGGCGGGAAGCCTTACCCCGATCCCTCAAGCCATTCACATTCAGTATAGCTAACTTAACTGCCATCGTCTAGGCCTGCAAAAAGAAAAAAGAATAAGTGCAAAAACCTTATACACATACGGGGCGGAAATCTGCGTTGAGCAGGACCCCGACAGATTGTCCCAGACTGCCAGTGCCCAATTCAGTCGTCATACGACCGCCCAGGACAATACCGCCGACGTCAATAGGGTACATTAATTTAATAGCCCTATATAAGGAGGGGTGAACTAAAACCGGGACCCTCCCAGAGCAAAAGTTGCGCAATCTCTTTAAGACGGGGTTGTCAAATTCGCACATTTTAATGTTCGGAAAGGCATCCCTGGCCTCGAATATGTGGCTCCACACCTTCAGTTTGCCACCAGAGTCTCTGATACAGGTAATGACACCTGGAGTCTTTGGAAAATTACGGGGGTTCTCGACACTTTTGCCGTCCACCTCCGTCGTTTTGTACAGCACCTCCAACAGGGCCTTCCTTTGTTTGGACAGGCCCCTTATGTACTCTTCTTTGTCAATTTTACAAATTGACTCGGGACCCTCAAACATTTTCTTTTTCTTCTTTTTCTCCCTAGCAGGATGGGGAGGGGAGGAGGTGGACGTGTGTGGTGGTGTGTTCAACGAACTCGGGGAAGATGTGGAGGGAGTGTTTTTGTAGGTGACTTCCTGTCATATAAGCCTTATGGTAAAGAATAGCTTCTTCTTCTTCTAATTCCTGTATTGAAATTTTCAAAAATTCATGGGTATAAGGAGGGAATATATGGTGCGACAATTTGATGAGCTTGTGTGAGCACTGAGGAATAACTTTTTCCTCAACACAATTTCTAAGAAAGTATTTCTTGTTTTTATATGAATTGGCGGATATTAGTTGTTTCCTGTATAGTCTGAATATATGTGTGTGTAAGTATTTGTTTTCCATGTCGACAAATATGGTCAGAAATTTGTCACTGGATTACCGAAATATGATACTACGGATTACATAATTAAAAATCATCACCACAATGACTCCGATTTTACCAAAGGCTATATTCAGGGCCTATTCACAGCTAGACACAAAAATACGAATGACACCGCACTTCCTCGAAGATATATCAACGCTTTGAAAGAATTAGCTAACAACAGAAACATACATATATCTACTTCTGATAAGGGCGGGGGAATTGTAATTATGGATAAACACATTTACCAACAGAAGATAAGGGAGCTCATTAATGATAATAACATCTATGAAAAAGTAAATGAAAGCATAGCTATAAAAGAAACACAAAAGTTTACAAGCAACATTAAAAAACTACTAACAAATGAAGACTTCTCCTGGTTAAAGCTCATTGAATACCATCCAAAAACACCCATATTATATGGATTACCAAAAACGCATAAACCGAACATACCAATGAGACCTATCATATCAGGGATAGGTAGCGCTCCACATAAAATAACCCGCAAACTAAGCAGAATTTTAACTCCACTTCTCGGCACTATTAGTCCATCACATATAAAAAATTCAGGCGACCTCTTAAACAAGCTAAAAAACATAGACATTGAAAATAAATATATGACTAGTTTAGATATACAATCTCTTTATACAAACGTCCCCATAGATAAATGCTTAAAATTACTAAAAAAACACCTAACAAATGCAAAAATCAAATTACCTATATCTACACACAAAATTATAAAAATGTGCCAACTAATTACCAAGCTATGCTTCTTTACTTTTAATAACCATTATTACAGGCAGAAATTTGGTTTGCCAATGGGATCTCCTCTCAGCGGCGTTCTTGCGTGTCTATTTTTAGAATTTCTAGAAAGTGATTCATTCAAAAATATTCTCCCTACAAACTCTTCATATTTCAGATACATAGACGACTCATTATTAATAATTCCAAAAAACACCAATTTAACGGATCTTCTCTCCAAACTTAACAACATTGAACCTACAATAAACTTCACTTTCGAAACTGAAACCAACCACACTCTTCCGTTCCTGGACATTTTGTTTATTAGAAATAATAACGAACTCAATTTTGATGTTTACAGAAAGGCTACAAACAAAAATGATCTGATCAGCTTCTACTCAAACCACCCTTCAAAAATTAAATCTGGAATTATTATAGGTTTCTATCTAAGAGCATTAAGAATCTGTAGTCCTCAATACTTATTTAAAGAAGAAACATACATAGAAAACACATTCAAAAACCTACAATACCCATATCATTTCATCCACAACGCAAGAAGAAAGGCTTATAAAATATACAACTGCAACAAGACTAATAACATAATCCGCAATAGTAAATCACATGAAAACAGATACATAATACTACCGACCAATTCTGTCACGTCCACTATCCAGAATAACCTATCCCATCTAAATAATCTTGAAATAGTCACAAACACTTCCAAAACTATTATGGATATACTAAGATCTTCAAATAATAATAGCACTAATATTTCTGAAGCAGGCATTTATAGAATAAATTGCCAAAACTGTTCCTCTCAATATATTGGAGAAACAAGTAGAAGTTTGAAAAAACGCATTTATGAGCACAAAAGGGACCTCACAAAAAACAACTTAGCTAATGCACTAGTCATACATAGAAATAAATTCAACCATAATTTTGATTTTAAAAATGCTACACTCAAAAAAAGAAAATAACTCACTCAGAAGGAAAATTCTGGAGAGTGCCGCCATAGTAAACTACCCAAATATTAATCTACGCCCGGGTTTTTTCCCTATTTCACCTTTCTTAACAAAATTAATGCTCTTACAAACAAATATACACAACAGATTCATAAAATCAAAAGAAAATAGTTGAATACATCAACACAGTTATAATGACAATATTCTCCACACGTGACAATTACTGACGTTATTTTTTAGTTAAAAATATGAAAATAGCGTTTCTCTACATTCCAGTTGCTAGGTACATTCTGTTTTTGTTTTTATTAGTTACTTTGTTCATTTAATTTCATTTTCGTATTTTCCTTTGATAAAGTCCACATTGGACGAAACGCGTCAGCAATTACCAGTTTTCCTATTGTCATTTTTATTCATAAAAATATATACATATATGTCTGTGTGTGTATTTATGTTAACGTGTGTCTGTGTGCTTTAAACAGAACCCGAAAGTGTTGGTATAACCAACAGAATGCCTGCCAGGTAACCAAGAGAAAACACAAAAAAATAAATATTAACAACGAATAATGCAATAACCACTAAAGAAAACAACAAAAGAAAACAGGAAAATGAAAAAGATCACAATACAAACCAATATTTATTTTGGAGTGTCTTGAAATCGACTTTCTCCTCGTACACTCTCATATGCTGCTTCAGTCCGGCGTCAGACCTGGAAATTTTATCACAAAACTGACATAAGTAGCCTGCACGTCTGTCACGAAGGACACTCACATAGACGGCATGAGATAGAGCCAGCTTCCCGCAGATATTATATACAAGCTCAGACTGAATACCTTCTGGGATCGGGTCTCCATCCTCTTTCCTAAAAGCCCTTTTCAACTTTAAACGCTCAACCTTTTTGACCTCAAAACGAATGTAACCCGCAAACTTCCTCCAACCAGACATATTCTCTGCCTCTTTTTCCCCGTCTTTGACACTAATTTAAAGAGTTTCAGGTTGTCTTTAACAAGATACTTGAAATGTTGGGTTTGTGCATGGATTGCATACCAAGAGCCAGCTCTCCACAAAACATATGCTTAGACAATATCTCATCTTCCATTCTCTTGAAAGGCACTGCCCAGCGCGAATGGGCAGCTTCTCAATATGCTAGGCGATTTGCCGCGACGCAGAACAACTGTGTTTGGTGTGAAAAACTGCCACTTAATTAAATTTCCCCAAGGTTTTGACATGACGGCGATATATAATCCATGTCTTGGAAGAGCAAAGGATAGCCGTCGGGGCAAATGATGTTAGTGTTGAGTTAGGTGTCTTTGTCAAATCTGTGATTCCAATTTATCGAAGGATTTGCTGGCTTTTTCGATTCTATAATTGGTTTCTGTATCCAACTAACCAATCTCTTGCTGGATTACTTCCTAGGTAGAGAAAAGTATAATCAACCTCAAGCCTCTGATCCTGAACAAAAATGTTATGTTCAACAAAGCTTTGATATGATGTGTGTGTACATAACCTTAGTCTATTCTATGCTGGCGGTTAATCCGAACACAGTGCAGGCTCACAAAAAAAATGACCCATAATGGTTTGAATGTCTTTTTCGGTATAAGCAATGAGGTCTTCATAACTCGAATTACTGATTGGAAAGGATTTGATTTAGCCTTGAAACGAAGTCAAAGAATTTACCCTTTGTCCTAAAACTTAGGTACACATTCCGACTTCACAATCCTGGAAAGCATACGTGAGAGCCACAGCACTGAAAATGGTAGAATTAAGTGGGAGTAGGAATGTCACTTTGATTAACTCCATTGTCGATGCCATTCTTACAATGTCTGGATGACATTCTCTCTTACCGAGAATGATCTAGATAGCATCCATATTTCTAAAATCAAAAACCTTGATCAGATCGACAAAGAACTGATAAAATTTAACATGAGGTTCTAAGCATTTTTCGTGATTATATACACTGTACCCCTTCTCAGTCTAAATCGATTTTGTTTCTCAGCGATGGCTTGAGGGCAAAACAATCTTCTATGCCTATTAAGTAGCGGATTTGTAAAGATTTTACCGACTGACTTAAACAGGTATATCCTGCGATAGTCACTACACATCAATTCTGACCCTTAAACAATGAGATAACGATTGCATTATTCCAGTCCTGAAGTACAGATGCACGCAAACAAAAATCCAAACTCATTCTATGTATCTCTACAGGAAGCTTGTTGACCCCAGCAAATAGAAATTCGAATGAAATGCCATCAAGACCTGGTGCCTTTAAATGTTTATTGTTTTCTGGATCCCTTCCAAAATAGAAGGATCCAACATCCTATTGATGATATCTAAATGGGACTAGTCATTGTTAAAAACTAAGGGATTATAAAAAAGATAGGCAAAATGTTTAATCCGACGTTTCATTTTGCGCTCCAAGTCCTTGAAAAGAAAAGAAAATCCAGCCTGTATCTTGAGTGGTACCACAGACGAGGTATGTGGACCAACTGTCTGCTTAATCTAGAGATATAACATTTTGGAATTCATCCGATCGTAAGCTCTCTGGCCTTGCAAAAAATATTTAATCACCACTGATTTTTCATCTGGCTGATTTTACGCTGCAGATCTGATTTAACGTTTTTGAATAATGCACGGTGCTTGTCTGAAGCGCTCAAAAGCTTTTGACTTGAATGAATTTTTACCTTCAAAATTCATCTACTGGCCATGTTCATCAAAACCAATCCAGAGGTTTTCTCTTTATAAGACCAATACCTTAAATACATACTAGTGCTGTGTACTTTGGTCTTAGCCTGGTCCCAGAAGACATTGAATTCGATATCCGTCAACTTCAAAACGTCGATATCTTTAGGGATTCTTGTTTCATTATATCTTAAATTAATAAACTGATGTCGAGTTACATATTGCCCCTTAAAAATCTAAAACCTGCCCTAAATTCAGTACTACGCATGACTCGGATGCTGCATACATATTGAAGATCTCGTTTACGACAAATTGCATAATCGAGAATGTGCCCATGTTTTCATTTTGGATGAATCCAACCAACCTGATTGTCAACGTTTTGATGGAAAAATAGAGTTGTAAATGACGAGTTCGAATTCACTGCAAATTCGATTGCAACAAATGCAGGTGAAGACACTCTCCCTCAATGTCGTCATATTGTTTTCTTTCCTTCTACTACGCTTCTCCCCAGTGCCAAGCTTCCATTTCTTCTCTCCTCACTTCAGCCCTGGGTGTAAATCGCGTCCTCAGTGTGAGCGATCTTTGGCGACGTCTTCGCTCTTCTAGATGTCCATCGCCCCTTATCTCTTTTGCAGACGTCCTTGAGTGAAGATGAAGTCACCTTCATCCCATGTTGCCAATTCCATGTTCAGAAGGACCTTCAGAATCTTCCTAGTAGATTGTTGGTTTCTGTGATTGTCGGAGTGGAGGCGCTGGATTTTCCTTACCAGAGAGCAAGCCTGGACAGGCTTTTATGAGAGTTAGCATATATAATTATTGTGATACCGGAACTACCTACACAATAGACTCTTCCAGGTCTATATTAAGTATGCAGCACAACACTCTAGAGAGAGAGAGAGAGACAGAGAGACATTAAGAGCCGCGTACGACTACTAGTATTGGACACTAACATGTGTTCCGTGTTTTCCTTCTGTGGTCCCGACTTTGGCCTCACATCAATGATATTAAAAGCCTTCAAAGCCGAAAGACCTATATAGGCGAAACAGACAGAAACCTAATAGCCAGCATGTCAGAGGATAAGAAAGACCTACGTTTGGACACAGAGAAATATCAAAGACTATAACATCGATTTAAATAACGCAGCTCTAATAATTGTAGAGCATGTGTTACTACGGCGAAAATATTTCGAAGAGATATTTAGAAGTGATAATAAACATTTCCCGTCGATAAGCACATTTTTTCATATCAGCAACATTCATAGTTTCAATTCTTAAAGAATCTAAGATCCGCGTACCTGCGAAATGTTCCAAGTCTTTCACTTCCACATTAAATAACCCCGACCAATTAGAAATATGATACAAAAACACACGTCACCATCTGGTTACCATCTCACAAACTAACAATATCATTACTCACTAGAATGAAAACTTACCGACGCACAGGCACACATACACACACGTTAAACTCACAAGACATTATACACACGAACGTTACCAGACCGAGAAAAAAGCTCCAGTAGAATCCAGACGAATACAGACACACAAACATAAACACGCGTTCAAACCACAAAACAAAAACGAGTGTGGTCTTCCTGACCAATGCAAAATAAAAAAAAAAGTACTCGCATTTTCTCTCCCATAACTCATTGCCTACAATTTCTGATGAAGTTTAAATATAGGTGAAACGTTAACTTTGTAAGCGTTTCTTATTTGTTCCTTATATATATATATATATATATATATATATATATATATATATATATATATGCAGTGTTACATTAGAACATGCACATGCCCACTACAAAACTGTACATCTTGTTTCAACGTTAAAAAAACGAAAAATTTTAACCTTTCAACAGGTGGGGATTTAACGTTGAAACAAGATATAGTTTTGTAGTGGGCATGTTCTAATGAAACACTGCATAATAAATAAACATTTACGGCTCTGCTTTTGTATTGAGCTCTGTTTTAATTATGTATTGAACACTGAAATCTTACTCTTCGTTCTTTTACATTTGTGTGTGTATATATATATATATATATATATATATATATATATATAAATATGTAATGAAAAACAAACCACTTTAAGGTACCATTACGATAATTTATTTCACCTAAATCCTTTTTTAAGGATTCAGGATCATCAGGATTTAGGTGAAATAAATTATCGTAATGGTACCTTAAAGTGGTTTGTTTTTCATTACATATTAGCTCTGTCCTCACATTGAGCTCTCAGGATGATGATCCTGAATCCTTAAAAAAGGATTTAGGTGAAATAAATTATCGTAATGGTACCTTAAAGTGGTTTGTTTTTCATTACATATTAGCTCTGTCCTCACATTGAGCTCTCAGGATTTCATCCTCTTTGGATTTACCAATTCGGTTTACCAAGTTCCTTATAACTTAAATATATATATATATATATATATATATATATATATATATATATATATATATATATATGCATGTGTGTGTGTGCATGGTGTAAATTATTTTTAGTGTTTATCTGTAAAGGAAAAAAATGAGTAAAAAAAACAAGAGGAAAAATATTTTTACCCGACCGAAACAAAAAAATATTCAATTATTAAAAAATAAAAATATTTCTATAATGTTACACACTAACTTTTGTCTCAGCAGACTTTGAATTATGGCATTTTGTGCCTTCCATATATTTTGCCTGAACATTCAACCACCTGATGAATATTCATGAACTTTCACAAACGTTAAAGCCTTCATCAACCAATGACATTCATGCATATAATAAACACGTGAAGCAAAAGAAATCCTACATCTACGTTGATATAGTCCCTCAAAGGACGAAACACACACACACACACACATATATATATATATATATATATATATATATATATATATATATATATATATATACCTACATATATATATATATATAAAATAAATATATATATATATATATATAATTGTCATACGCTATTTAAATAGACAAAAATATTTAAGTAAATGCACTGTTTATAATAAACAGTATTAACAACATTAACGGGCCTATTATCAACAAAGAATTCACTTAAATATTTGTGCCTATAAAAATAACGTATAGCAATAAAATATATTAAAATAATTTACGGACATTGTCCATTTCATTTATATTTATATCAGGTGAGTCACTTTTATCGAACATCACTATATATATATATACACGCACAAAATATATGTATAAAAATAAGAGTGACAACAGCGACTGTAATAATTGCAGGCGGATATCTATTCTTTCCGTGTTGGAGGGTACGATCTTCGCTAGTGTCCTTCTAAAACTCCGGCAAAGGTTTGGCTGATCGCATCCTGACAGATACACAGTCTGGACACAGGGCTGGTCCATCAACGGCCGATATGGTCTTTACACTGCACCAGCTTCTGGAAAATGCAGTTAACAAAGAAAACCACATTTCATCACCTTTGTCAATTTTTTACTGTTAACTCTGAATTTACTCGAAAAAAACAAAAAACGAAAAAAAAATATAGATTCCAAAATGAAAACAAAATAGAATTCTCGAAAAAAAATTGATTCCAAAATTAAAAAAAAAACAAAAACGGCGAGTACTTAGTTGCCAACGCAATATATATATATTGTGCTGCAATGGCTAGCGACTCGAAATGTGAGATCCTAGATAATGTTCAAATTTCAATCAATCCAAGCCGGCCATTCGTCGTTGCTTTGAATATGGCTGCTGAACTAACCATTCTGGTGCTCCTGCAATATATTTAGAGATTCATAAGAAAATCCAATGAAGAGTATACAATGTAATTGCACCTGATCTGGCATTTCCCTTTCAGTCCCTTTTCCCAACGCCGTAACATAGCTTCCCTGTGCCTTTTCTCTAAATACTTGCATGGTAATTGTCCGGATGAATTTTCCTTTATGGTATCTAGACTTAGGGAATTTAAGCGCAGTACTAGATTGGCGGTATTTTACAAATTGGATAGATTTTACCATAAATTCTTTGGTAATATTTTCTTTTATCGCACATCTCAGTTATGGAACTCTTTTCCTGTTTCCCAGTCTATTTTGGTCTTCAAAAGTTTAAATGCATTGTCAATTATCTTCTGTCTTCTTAATAATTGTCCTTTTCTTTTACTCTTTCCTTAATAGGAGTTTTCCTCATATCCTCTAACATTCAATAACCTCTTGCATCCTAGTGGCTTTGTTGCCTTTAACCTTCAACAATTTAAATGCAATATCAATCGTTATCTTCTGTCTTCTTAATCCCTGTGCTCTTATTGTTCTCTTTCCTTAATAATGTTTTCTTTTCATCATATTCTTTCAGAAATGAATGAATACCTCTCCTACCCCAGTTGTAGGTTAAATAGTAAGATATCCAACTAGAAAAATCATTCTTATTTTCCAAATATTGTTAACGCAATTTTCACTGATAAAAAGAAGTATTCTTAAAAAACAAATTTTTCGACTTTAAATAACCCACAAAAAAGGTTGATAAACCGTAAAATATCAGCCATTCGACTACTAATATTTGCACCGAATTTTCTATTAGTTGCTCTATAATAGATTCAGAAGAACGTGTGTCTATTTAATTGTCTGCCTTTAGAGAATAACTGACATTTTTTTTACCTTTGATTTAACTTTTTCTTCGTGTAATTGCAAAGAACTACCATTTCAAAACGTCCTGGGTTTTTCTACACGGCTTTTAGAAAAAGAAAATGTTTGAAGAGTATTTTAATGATGATATGCCAAATGTGTAGCTGGCAAGAAGGCATCAGTACAGAAACATTGAAATCAATGGCATACGTTTATCTTTCTCGTGTATATCTCTATCTACAGAATATAATCAGAGAAATTTTTAGATGAACATTACGCATTCTTGACCAGAGGCATCAAATAATTCCAGACATTACTTCGCTCTCAAGAACTTCAACATATAACCAACACGGACCCACAAGATGCTAGAAAGCTGCCAACGAAGCAAGAATAAACATCCATTCCTTTCCTGAACACATTAAGTGTTTTGTGACTAAATTGCTACGTTCGACCTACCATAATCCCATCAACGCGACAACGTCACTCAGATCCTGATATAGTAAGAGGATTTCCAATTTCGTCAGACTTTGGTGTCGGTCACATCAAAGTTTTAGTGGCAGATCAAAGTTAAAACCTGAAATTTGGTCAAAGCACCGCCAGACATTTGTCTAAGATGGCAAGCAGCCTTCAATAATGACATCTGAAATGATGGCTGGTTCCGACGTCTGTGTAACTATTTCGACTATATGCGTGTGCATCACTGTAATATACGAACATAACCACTCATTTTGGCAATCGATTTCCCTTGATTAGCTTCAAAGGACATACTTAAAAGGTATCGACAGAAGATCACCCAACATCCGGGAAAATATATAGCTTAAATTTTATTTCAAAGAAATCAGTCCATCATTCCATATAGTAAAACGTCGAAACGAAAGATTCAGAGAAAGAAAAAAAAGGATCATTTTTACGAAGACGTACTGGTTTTCAATTATTGATATTCTGTAAGCCACTTAAGAATCTGTCTTCCGTTTACCTATTTGTTTTGTCTTGCGTGGATATAATTTTTATAATACCTAATAAATAAAATGTCGGAAAACGAACAAAATGTATTAAACAAAAAGCAAGCACCAAAACTTCGAGATGAATCTGACATTAGCTCGCTCTATTTCTTCTCTCTCCCTCCATTTCTATCTCCCCACTCTATCTCTCCCCCCTCTCCCCCCTCTCTCTCTCTCTCTCTCTCTCTATATATATATATATATATATATATATATATATATATTGTGTGTATTTAGGCAGCATTTTTTCATTTATACATGTTTCATTAAATAATATAGACAAGTGTTGTTATTTTATGTTATGCTGCGGTGCGAGTTTCGCGTGTTTATCGTTGCTTGGAAATCATCCATGTAAACAATCACAGAATATCTTCACTGTCTTGTCCGTATATTGCTTAATATATTGTACAGTAATTGATATCTTTGATAATGCCTTATGTAAGCCGAAAGCTTAGATTTGATTAAAAAATATGAATCAGTATTGTGATTTTCTTTCTTCGTTTAATGATAATGTTATTAAGCTTATCAGACGTTATGAAAAGAATTAACATAAAATAAATAGACAACGCTTGTCTATATCATTTAATGAAACATATATATATATATATATATATATATATATATATATATATATATATATATACTCTCTCTCTTCGATTCTTCCGTCGATATTCGACGTATGAGGGTCAAGCAGATCAGTTCCTAGGAAACCGTCAGCCCGACATTAGCACATGAGATTTGATTATAGTGGTGACGGTTTCGTGCAGGTCCATCCACACTTTATATATATATATATATATATATATATGCGGTATTTATGGGAAGAGATCTCAGAATCTGATGTAGATTATACTATATATTGCGTGTACTCAAAAATCAACACTATATGGTGACTCATTTTGACGCCTGTAGCTTCATTTTTTTTTTTATTTACCTCTTAACAGACCGTCTTACTTTTAGGGATTTTTCAAAATGGCTTCTTCTTTAGGCTGTTTCGTTCCTGTAATCAATTGCTCTTTTCATGCATTTCACTTTTTTCAGTAGCAGGGCACTCATGAAAACTGACACGCACAATCACAGAGACACCTATATATATATATATATATATATATATATATATATATATATATATATATATATATATATATATATAGGTATATGTTTATGTAGTAGTAATAGTTGAAGTAGTAAGTAAAGCATTATTTTTAGTACTACACATATCCATCGATATTTTCCCCCTCTCTATATCTATCTATTTATCTATATAATCTTTCTGAATTTAATATGTCCATATTTATATAAACCAAGCTTCTTTTCCATGACTTTCAGGATGAGGCAGTTGTGGCACTTCACAATTTCTTATCATTTGTTATGCTAAATAATTTTGTCCACCTTTACTATTTCTGCAAGTTCTGTGAGTGGTAAATTCTTAATATTCTCTTTCTTCTTCATGTCGCCAGAAATTTCAACTGTTTCTTTCTGATTCACAGTAAAAAAAAAAAAATGGTTGGAGTAATTTCCCTTAGAATGCCTCTGTAATCAAATGTTCTGTCCATCGTATTCTCAGCATGTTTCGGTAGATTTGCATCACTGTTCAAGATTCCATTCATCCGTGGAAATGTTTTACAGTATAAACTGCTTTATAAGGGGATTGATAACAGTTCAACAATCTTTTCTATGTTTCTGACGAAATGTTCCTGCTTTTTAGAACTTTGTTATGCTTTTTAAAGATATCTATCGCTATTCGATATCGACCTCTCTCTCTCCCTCTCTCTCTCCATTCTTTTCTGTCGCCTAGTGTAAGACTTTCTATTTAGTGACATTTCAGTACTCCATTCATTCTGATCACTCCATTTTGTACCTCGGAATTTGCGCTTGTAACTTTCTCCAAAAGGCCATACATTCTGTCTTAAAGAATATAAATTAATGAGAGCGATGCTGTAGCGATCTAGGAGTACAAATATTTACTTCGATGCAAGGTGAGTAAAGTAGAATATAAAGAAAAAAGATTGTGTAGTGTCAATCCACTTCGCAGGAAAATTACTCGAAAAACAAACTTAAAATTATGATATATGAATCCGTTGTGCTTGCACGTGTTGATGGGGAAAGTTTAGTACTGGTAGATTTAATATAATAATAATAATAATAATAATAATAATAATAATAATAATAATAATAATAATGGGAAACGTACGGGGAGAAGAGTGTATGGTGAGCGGATTTATATGTACATTTTTTGACCTGATGAAATAAATATGAAATTCAATTTAGTCTTTCAAACCTTCCTAGCTAATGTAATTAATACTATGCCTTTCAGAACTGGGTGGCAAAGACAAGGTGACGAAGAAGATCTAACGGCGGAATAGCGAGGGTAAAGAGGAAGGACGACTCTGATGCTATGCGCTTGACGAGTGTGGATTCTCAGGTAATACAGAGAGACGACCACAAAGAGGAAAAAAGAAAATTCAATAAATACTTTTCTTTTCCCTCATACGAGTATTATGCAAATGTGTATTATTCAAATGAGATTGCTGACGAAACGAAAAGAGGCATAATTTATTAGACGTCTTTCAAAATCATGAATTATATTCACTTTATTTCCTTTTGTAGAAGTGATCTAATATACATTTAAAATGGAGAGAAACAGTAGCGATATTCCTTTACTCTCATCGCGCAATTATTTGAATGCGTGTCTGACATGCAACGGTTCACGAGCTCGAGACTCTGGGTCCACTGAACTTGCAATGTGGCATAGTCATCTTTGCCTGAATATATATATATATATTTTTTTTAGGCGATATGTTAAAGAAAAGCATTCTAATTATATCTAAAAATAAATAGAAAAAATATGTTGGGCTATGTACTCATTACGAGCATAGAAAACGGAAACGAAGAATTCAGATCGAATTTCGGCTGATGCTACGAATTTTCGATTTTTGTCCATATTCTGATCCATCACCTTTTTCGACACTAACATGCCATAATTAGTAACAGAGAAAAGAGTGTGTAACATATAATTTGCACTTGAAATTAGCTTACTCGGTAGGTTGTAACACACGCACATATATACACATATATACACACACGTGCAAACACACACGTACATATATATATATATATATAAAAGTGAACATAGAAGTCAACACTTAGAGGCGACAGTCTGTTTCATGCTATATGCAATCGTCAGGCCACGTGTGCTGTTATTTTTCTCGGCTATTTATATATATATACGGGTCAGTGGTGCATTGTGGGTAGTCTATTATGGCGGTTATTTTACCGGAAGTCGTTTGTTTATTTATTTGGGTTAAATTATGTTGCTTGTTTTTTATTTTCATTTTTTGTTTCGTATTTTATTTATTTATTTTTTTAATCGGTGTTTTTATTAACGTAGTAAAAATTTGTTTATATCACTTATTTAATAGTTTTGTTTTGGTCTGAGAATTTAATTAAACCTATTTGTTCGGTTTTGAGGTTGATTGTTATAGTTTATTCTAACTATTATTTTGGCGGGAACAGTTTTTAATTTGTGTTTTTTTGGATTGATTATCTTTATTTGTTTTTTTTTCTAAAGGTAACTTTATCGGGATTGGTTTGTTTATTTATTTACTTGGATGAATTTAGGTCAATGTATATTGACCTAAATTCATCCAAGTAAATATATAAACCATTATGACCAAAATATTAGTTAGACTAAAAAGATCAAAACTAAAAATCGGACGAAAAAAAAAAATAAAATAAATAGAAATAAAAAAGAAATAAAAATAAAATAGCTATAACAGTTATATAACGATAAAAATAAGAATAAAAAATAGAAATAAAAATAAAAATAGATACTACGTTACTTAAAAATGGAAAACCGAAAAGAGAAAATATACAAGTAAAAAGAATTGACCTAAATTCATCCAAGTAAATAAATAAACAAACCAATCCCGATAAAGTTACCTTTAGAAAAAAAAACAAATAAAGATAATCAATCCAAAAAAACACAAATTTAAAACTGTTCCCGCCAAAATAATAGTTAGAATAAACTACAACAATCAACCTCAAAACCGAACAAATAGCTTTAATTAAATTCTCAGACCAAAACAAAACTATTAAATAAGTGATATAAACAAATTTTTACTACGTTAATAAAAACACCGATTAAAAAAATAAATAAATAAAATAAGAAACAAAAAATGAAAATTGCGTAATTTAGACGACAATTTACCATCGCACTCTGTAGATAAAAATATGTCCTGAAGAATGTACCATCATAAGATTTGTTTATTAACAACTTTGTTGTGAAAACACATACTTGTATGATAAAAATTTGACATTAAATACAATTTATAGGGCCTAGAATCATTCTACTTTTGTAGGTATGTAATATCCCAGGCTGATATGGAGATGTACACTTTTTATTTGAACTCACAGCAATGTGCCGTGCATATAAAATATCAAAAGATCTCATCGACTTTCCTCTGGCGGCTTCAACAGTTGCTCATTTCTCACTCATTCGTTGTGGCGTTTCGAGCTCAAAATCTCGAAGATTAATTTTCAAGTCATTCAGGCCTGCCCACTTGAATGATTACGGCAATACAATTCTCCTAACCTCATCTATATTTATTTGGCCGTGTGAGGAGAAGAAACACTAATCAAACAAGTTTAGTAAAGTTTAATGCGATAAGGAACATACGATAATCTCTAAAAATCAGTATCGTAAGATTTATTTTAGTAACGATCAATGTCGTAAGGATTAATGAAATAAAAATCAGTATCGTAAGATGTATATTAGTAAGGATCAATGTCATAAAGATCAATGTCGTAAGGATTAATGAAATAAAAATCAGTATCATAAGATTTATATTAGTAAGGATCAATGTCGTAAGGATTAATGATATAAAAATCAGTATCGTAAGATTTATTTTAGTAAGGATCAATGTCATAAGGATTAATGAGATAAAAATCAGTATCGTAAGATTTATATTAGTAAGGATCAATGTCGTAAGGATTAATGATATAAAAATCAGTATCGTAAGATTTATTTTAGTAAGAATCAATGTCATAAGGATTAATGAGATAAAAATCAGTATCGTAAGATTTATTTTAGTAAGGATCAATGTCCTAAGGATTAATGAGATAAAAATCAGTATCGTAAGATTTATATTAGTAAGGATCAATGTCATAAGGATTAATGAAATAAAAATCAGTATCGTAAGATTTATTTTAATAAGGATCAATGTTGTATGGATCAATGTCGTAAAGATTAATGAGATAAAATCAGTATCGTAAGATTTATATTAGTAAGGATAAATGTCGTAAGGATCAATGTCGTAAGGAATAATGAAATAAAAATCAGTATCGTAAAATTTATTTTAGTAAGGATCAATGTCATAAGGATTAATGAAATAAAAACCAATATCACAGGATTTATATTAGTAAGGATCAATGTCGTAAGGATTAATGAGATAAAAATCAGTATCGTAAGATTTATATTAGTAAGGATCAATGTCGTAAGGATTGATGAGATAAAAATCACTATCGTAAGATTTATATTTGTAAAGTTCAATGTCATAAGGAACAATGTCGTAAGGATTAATGAAATAAAAATCAGTATCGTAAGATTTATATTAGTAATCATCCATGTCGTAAGGATCAATGTCGTAAGGATGAATGAAATAAAAATCAGTATCGTAAGATTTATATTAGTAAGGATCAATGTCATAAGGATTAATGAGATGAAAATCAGTATCGTAAGATTTATATTAGTAAGGATCAATGTCGTAAGGATCAATGTCGTAAGGATTAATGAAATAAAAATCATTATTATAAACAGCTAGTTCAGTAAAAAAAAAGACAACACCGTCATGTTGTTTAAGAATCATAAGGAAATTTTCGTTACCTCAAAGAAAAGAATACTGAGCTCTTATGTAATATTGGTCCTCATATATGGCAGTCAATGTTGACGAGATTTCAGGCAGCAGAAATTTGGTTCTACAGAATGATGCTGAGAACCATGTGCAATGAACGCGTGAGTAACGAGAAAGTGTTAAGCGAAATTTAAGCAAAATATACTTCTAATACTAAGAATCAGAAAGAGATGAAATTTCTAGGACATATAAGGAGAAAAGATGGCTTAGAGAATTTGTCACTTGGCTGGACATGTTGAAATCAAAGAGTGAAACAGCTAATCACCTAGCTAAGAAGCTTGTGTAAAAGGATGGAAAAAAACAGGATGCGGGAGGATGCTGAAAAGGCAAAACTTTCTAAGGATAGGAAGATACGGAGAGTCATGATCGCCAACTTTCTGAAGAGACACGGCACAGAGGATGTTTGATCTAGTATGTAACAGTACCAGAACGCCTAATTAAATAACGAAGAAATATAAAATCTTATGGCGTCTGGAAAATATCGTACGGGCTAAGTACGGTTTAATCTAACAAAGGTTCAGTGTCGAAAATTTTATTTCAACAAGGAAAAGATTCACGAACGCTAAACCAATAACGAACAACATTGGCTGATCTAATAATAAATATTGTAATGAAAAATAATATCAGTTGCAAAGAATAGAAAAGTAAGAATAGAAAATAATATTAGGTTGGTGCAAAAATAATATCGTTTTCTCACATATGTTACTTTGTGAGAAAACGACATTATTTTTGCACCAACCTAATAATAAGGTTGTAATCGAAAACGGATTAGGGATGTAACTTTTCAAAATTAATTTTAACAAGCGTTAACACTCTACACCCGAGTTCCTTATTTCCTTCCTATGAATTGCCATTTATTGAAATAAAAAGAGTTTTGACAACCACAAACAACCGAATTCCTTTCGCAGAAAGCAAGATAATAAACGATTTATCTCGCTTAACGTTGGTCCTCATGGAGAAATGATTTCATTATGAGTTAAGCTGAACTTTTCAGACCTTTATTCTGTTTAAGTGTTTATATGTGGAAAGAATCCAGTGATTTTGTAAGTCATGACCGACTACTTTAACCCCATCTACAACTTTTCCACGGGGTGGCGGCAATGTTTAGTCTGAAAAGACCGATCATTGAAATTGTGGTGCAGATGAATGCACAGTATAGCATTAGGCAATTACGGAAGACGTTACATGGTCAGTAAGCAAAATAAGTCGAGGCTATCTGTCTGAATTACTGACCTCAAATTGAGATCTATCTTTGCATGAGACGGGACAGAGGTGTTACTTGATCGATCAATTTTGATTAGCCTTTCTTCCAATCCGAGAGACACCGTCCAAACGATCACCTCCAGTTGACATGCTCAGAATATAAGAGCGAGTCAATTTGTTGTTGTTGGGATTAGCAAAAGGAAGGAAAAAGGAAAAGAGCAATTTGACATGAAGAGAGGAATAGGGAATCAGAGAAAGGGGGAAGACAAGAGAAAGAACAAGTATAAAAACAAAGAAAAAGTATGTAAGTTCTCATATAGATATTCAAGGTATGTAGGTATTGCTGATTTTACAAGACCGCATTAATAACAATGATTATACTTCGTTCATTGTATAACCAGGAATAACATGCTTACTGATATTAAAAACAATATTCGAAATCCTGATCGTTATCACAGAAGCTATAGACAGAAATAACCGAAATAATATATATATATATATATATATATATATATATATATATATATATGTGTGTGTGTGTGTGTGTGTGTGTGTGTGTGCGCGCGCACGCGGGCACGCGCGTGTGTGTATTTAGGCAGCAAATTCAGCCTGTCTGATTGAATAAGTTACAAACGTTATGTATGCATATTTTGATTATATATATATATATATATATATATATATATATATATATACCTAGTGAGCCAGACAAACCTACCTAGGTTTCACCTAAACGGCCATACTTTCCCTGACGATTCGTTTAGGTGAAACCTAGGTAGGTTTGTCTGGCTCACTAGGTGTATCTAGGTCTGCTCTACGATTGTATTGAGCTCTTTTGTTAGTTAGTTGTCTACTCGTATCGGGGTTTTTTCTTTGGGCTTCAGACCTACATCTGTGCGATTTGTTCGACAGTAGTTCATGTTTGTAGCTCTTTCTTTTTTTAAAACCTTTTTTTCCCTCGAGATTGATTTGATTATTTTCAAATCAAAAATACGAGGGTTTTTCGAAACGAGTCTAGTTATCTATATATATATATATATATATATATATATATATATATATATATATATATACGTGTGTGTGTGTGTGTGTGTGTTATGCCTTTGAATTCCTAGAGGAGCATAGTGGCTGTTTTTATAACAAGCCAGATTTTTTTAAGTGAGTAAATTGTACTGCACTCCTCCAACCTTGAGATTCAGGTTTTGAATTCAGAGTTTTCCTTCTCCTAGACAAGTTGCCATCCAAAGCTATAGAACCCTGTCCCGTTATTTAGCTTGTAGATTTTGTTTGTTTGTTTGTTTGGGTTTTATGGCATATCAACCACTGTGGGTTATTTAATGCCAAATCCAGTTTATATGAATTTTAAATGCCTATTTTGTATAGAATAAAAAACGTATAGCTGGCAACATTATTGTTTCAAAAAAAAAACGTATAGCTGGCAACATTATTGTTTCAAAAAAAAAAAAACGTATAGCTAGCAACATTATTCCTTTTCTACAAAAAAAAAATTAGAGCTGGCAACATTATTGTTTCAAAAACTTAGAGCTGGCAACATTATTGTTTCAAAAACTTAGAGCTGGCAACATTATTTTTCTGAAAACATTATCTGAGACCTTACTGTTGGATGCAGTTTATCACCATACCCAGGACGCGGATGTAGTTTACCGTCATACCCAGGACGCTTAGCTTGTAGAGGGAGGAGAATAGGATTCATACCTTACTGTATGGTTTTAGCACGTTAGTGAATGTAATGGATTCGACTGAACTTCGAACTCGGCTCTCCGATTCCTCAATCCGAGCCGCTATGCGCCATGCGGCCTCTTTTTTTTTTGATCATATACCCTTTCATATTCCCGAAAATTTTTTTTTCGTATATTATACTTAAATGAGGCAAGATATATACTGTAACAATGAGAATCACTTTTCTTTCTCAAGTACATTCCATCTTTTTCTTAGATCATCATCAGGGGTTCAACTGGTAAAGCAAAATCTATGCGTATCTATCGATTACTGAACTTTCTTTTACGTTTAAATGCTATGGCTGACAGTTATGCTTTAGCGTTCATTAGAACGTGAATCGTTATCCATTATGGAACTTTTTCTTTTATGTTCGAATGTTGGGGTCGAGCGTGAATTAAAACGTGAAAACTCTTCTTTTTATAGGCATTTTAGAACATTGTTACAGTATTTGTAGCTGATTCTATCCAGTGTCAGCTTCAATTCTTCGATGAAGATTGCTTCGAGGATCTGTAGTTTTAATTTTTTTATTTTCTTGGTGTAGGATAGTTGTGTTATTAATCAGTTAGTTTCTATTTTGTGAATGTGTAGAGTAAGGCGTCTTGATAATGTAGTTGTATGTCCAATATATATATATATTCGTTTTCTTGTTGGAGATACATTCTCCTAAGGGACATTTGAATTGATATATAATGCTGGTTTTATGTAAGGCATTAGTTGGTGAGGAGGAGTTTTTACGAATAATTGAATTGGTTGTATTTTATTTTGTATAATATATGATTTTATTTTTTTTATTGGAATCCATGAGATCCGGATTGGTGCTAATGAGTTTGTTTTTATTATTTTCTCATCCTGTTTGAAGTTAGCATGCACCCGGTTACATTATAAGACTTTCATGTATTTAGGATTCTTGGAGGAATTACTATGTTCTATTTATTGTTTGTTGGGTTTTATTAATCGTTTTATTTGTTCATCTACAATATGGTTAGGGAAGTCATTATTAATAAGAGCTTGTTTAATATATTTTAGTTCGGTTTCGAAAATCTTTTTTTGTGGAGGAATTAATTTATGCTTGGTTAAGTAAATACTGTATAAGTGCTATTTTGTATTAACTAGGACATTCCCAGTTGAGAGTGCCAGAGGTTTTACTCGTTGGTTTTATGTTGTTTGCAGTTGTCAAAACTCTTTTTATTTAAAAAAAAAATACTTCCTTTAACCTTACACGCAGTTTACAAATAAATGCTTTGAAAATGTTAGTATTATCTATGAGATTTCCTTCCTGGTAGAAGGTATTTGGGTGTAAGTGTTTAAAATGATTGCTTAGAGAACTAATATAACTTAAGAAGATAGCTACCTACTTAAATAGCATACTTAATGTATGCGTTTGATGTGTTCTTTCTTTATTAAAATGGTTGCCAATTTGTAATGGACAATCGGATAATTAAATTACATTGGTGATCTGAAGTGTCGACATTTGGATAAACTCATTAGTAATGTATTTAACAACTCTTTGTATATTAAAAAAAATCATTAACAAGTACTGCCTTCTCAATTACAATAGGTAAGGTCTACCACAATGTAAGCGATAAAGCGAACACATCTAACCTGCAGCGGCCGAAATGTCGTGAATATGACAGTAAAGATGAGGAAAACAGTCCGAAGAAAGTAAACAGTGTAAATGCCTCATCTCAGAAATACAGACAAACTTATACATATTTATTAGTCATTAGTCAACACTAATTTCCCTAAATTCATTAACAATAAACAAATAAGATTATTTCGTCAGAAATTAAACGGAACAAATATTAAAAATAAAGCACGTTACAATATAATCACCATTTCAGTTTAGTTGTGATACACGCTTAAGCGATCATGTATCTTTCGATACATGACTGACGAGGCAGATTATTCCCGCATTAGGTTGCCATTTCTTTCTCCGGTAGACCAGTTGCCATCCAAGGCTATAGAACACGGTCTGTCCTGCTATTTACCCATAGCTGGAGGGAGAAGAAGAGGATGCACACCTTTCCCAAGGGTATTAGCACATAAGTGAATGTAATGGTTTCGACTGGAATTTGAACTCGGCTCTCCGATTCCTCAATTCGAACCACTATCCATTCTGAACAAATATGTAAAACCTAATGATTAAGCAATGCGACGCATCATAAAATATTAATTTTTGTCAGTAGACCCTAATAAACTCTTAAAACTTACTGTATACCTGTAGAAAAATAAGTACTGCCAACCTCATTAATTATCAAAAGTAACAGGCCTATGAAATCCAAGCTTATAGAAATAAAGTCACAACAATAGAAAATCAAAAAAAAACTAAGCCGCTTTTGCGATAGAAAAACAACAGAAATAAAAAAAATATATATTAAAGAACCTATCTTAAATGAAATCTGCTTAGTAGTCAAGAGTGGAAATTTCAGTTTCAGTAAACAAATTAGAACAAGACTGGAATGCAACCCGAGGGAGAGGTGAGTGACTGAAATTGACAAAAATCCCCATCTGTCAAATGACTTATGATTTTTTTTTTATTTTTCCTGTTTTCTTTTAATTCTTGTAGGCTGTTGTGTAAAGAGACTGATTAACCTTCTCTAAATCTATTATCGAAACACGGTCTCGTCCATCCGCTATCAGTAGACAGCCTGCTTGTGAAACCGTGGCAAAAAGTGAGTCGCTAAGTTGTAGTGATTTCAGGCACACTGAACTAACGTATTCTCACCCATGTTCTCATGTGACTAATCCCTTCTTCACTCAGCCCACCGTTTCCAGTGTTTTCCTTACAGTTTATTAAGCGGCAACTACGAACGTTATATGAACTTTATAACACAGACAATGATATTGGAAGAGTTCATGCTACTTCTCCCACTTTTCTTAGATATTTACTCTTTTTTGTTTACTAAACCATCTGAGGATCACTTCATGGTATCAAACTGGTTGCTACAAATTGTTTTCTGTCTCTTTCCTTGGATTACACACACACACACACACACACACACACACACACACATATATATATATATATATATATATATATATATATATATATATATATATATATATGAATAAAAAGTAATATAAGGCTGCAGTATCTATCTTTTTTTGCGGTAAGTTTTGAGGCAGTTTTCAACTGACAGCGCAAAGTCCAAACTTTGTCATTTACATTGTTTTGTAGAGACCGGAAGAAAGGAGAGCTCGGTGGAGTTAAGTCTCTGTAACCCAAATCTCTTCGAATGACGAAAGACAGTTGAGATATCGATTTTCAAACTCTTAGCAATCTCTTCCATCGAAATCTTCGGTTTATTCTCCATGGCAGGAAGCAGAGCATCTTCGTCGACGTCGGAAGATCACCTGGGGAGTGGTTGATCATTTAGATTAAAATCGTCCCGCGAAACCACTTTTTAACTGTCCAAAAAGCTGGAATAAGATCCAAATAAAACTTCTTTTATTGTTCGCAGTTCCAACGCTGACTCATTTCCGAAAACCTTATAATATGGCAAAAGTTCAACTTTTCATCCTTCATTTTGAAGGCATTCATTTGTGGACAATGCGTCAATATTAAAGAATGTTTGATTCGCAAATGAACAATGTACATGTTTCAATATACATATCTTATGTCGGCTCATACGAAACATAGTCTGGTCTGTTGCAATGTGTCACTGTAGATAGCCAAGCTTTCTCCCAAACAAGGAAGGTTTGCAATCCTGATAATCAACTTCTAAAAACTAGCTATTAGTTGATTTGGAATCCTTTACAATAGGTCTCCTAGTAAATACATAGTTTCCCATATATGAAACAGGTGTGATAGATAGATAGATAGATAGATAGATAGATAGATAGATAGATGTACTCCTCAAAAATATTTAAAGGACTACAACGAAAAAATATATATATTGCTCTAACAAAACATCGAAATTTAACGAGTAAATTTTAAAATTATCCCGTCATCAGGATATCATGTTTATTCGTTCACCTCTGCTGACAATGGAGGTTACTTGGTTCATCTCCAAGCAACATTCGGCATATTGTCTTGGCTTAAATAGTATAAGGACGGTATTCAGTGATATACCATTTTTCAAGTGACCTAAATATTACAGTAACCAAAATTTGAACTCTGATTTCATTTACCGATTCATAGGTCATCTTTAGACTTCCTGATTACGCCGATCTAACAACTGCATTTTAAAGTAAAAGAAAACCATTTTCACAAGAATGTCTTAGCAATCAGCGCATCCCAATTCAAGTAGAGCTAAATAGGAATAAAAAACAGATGCATCTGTCTCTGCTCCACGACATTCCGATCATGTAGCAATAGCTTTCCGCTAACTTTCCTGATTGTATATTGCCTCATCAATCACGATTGCACACAAGAAAAACGCCTTCCTCTTCCATCTCACACATTCAGATAAATGCGCAGTGACCTAACGTAGATAGACGGTAAAGAAGCAATGATTTATATTGTAGACTTTATTCTCGCTGAGTGTGCAAACCTTAAAGTCTTGGCCAGATTGGGGTAAAGTAAATAAATATCTACGAAAAATTAATTGACATAGGGTGATGTTTAGCAAATACGTTTTGTAGACTAGTTCGCCCGTGTAATGGGTTCTATTCTTATTAAGATATCCGGTTATTATTCATATAAATAACTCCTCTTAGCAAATTATCGGTACGGAAAGTGATAGCAAGCAAATTGTTGTGAATACAATGATCACTTTATGTGCGAAAACCGAAAAGGAATTTTATAGATGTACACACAGAAGGTATCTGCCATTTACTTAATTAACAGCAAATAATAAGCATATCTCACAGACCCTTGCTAATATAGTAATATCGATCTAAACAGTTTTTGGTCAATTTGATAAGTTCAATTAAATGGAACTATTTCTGGTGATATCAGACTATACATCCGCCCTTGCCTTTCCTGAATACAGTTAATTACTATTGACATTTGGTTTCGAAAGAACTAGTGTTTGGAATTTTTACTTAGCCCACTTCTCAATGAAAACATAATCTTGACTTCTGTAAGTTAACAGAGTTACCCACGAAAACACACTGACCACAGTTTGAAGCTATGTTTATGACTCTGCTGTTCTGCATACTTTTGTAATTTAATATTAATGTGAGTTACACAGTTAGCAAGCTTGTTACGTAAGACAATACCTATTGCAATGACTCCAATGCTTATCGGGCTCCAAAATTTGAGGCATTGTTAGAGAATATGTTGGTGCAAAAATAATGACGTAATAATGTCGTTTTTTGACGTAACGTCAAAAAACGACATTATTACGTCATTATTTTTGCACCAACTTAATATTAAATAATTGTTTGCAATATGGTGTTTTCTAAGCGTAGCTGTGGTACAAGGCCGAAAGTATGAAGCACCAAGTGAGGATCGAACTCACTATTCAGTTGTAATTGTTTTAGCGAGAGAAGCTTACTAGACATTACGCCATGTCGAGTTCCCCAATTGTTTGTTACATAGTCTGTTGATTAGATCGCCTCTCGTACGACATTGTTAACGAATTCATCTACCCGATCAATTCGCTTGTGTTTAATATGAACTAAGTTCTACACTGATGTGTCCTTGACTCATATTAAATTGCAAAACAGACACAACTGCTTCATCATGGTGTAATGTCTTGTAAGCTTGTCTTGTAGGATATTGCTTCTGTTTGATCCTCGCCGTATGTCATATATTTGGTGGCCTTGGTCTAAAATTATTTAAACTTAGTAAATAAATATATAGTACCAATGCACATTAATTTTCTATAGTCAGAACTTTTTTGCTAAATAATTTATTATGCCTCAAAGGAGATAAGTCATTCGAAAGAGGGAAAGTCTATAATAAAAAAAAAACTGAGATAACATATAAGAACATCTACGTAAGCGAAAAATGCAATGAGATTAGATTGGAATAGTCTAAAATTGCATGTAGAAGATAAGAAAAATAGATGGAGAAGATTTGGTCATAGCACTGAGGATAAGAGTATACAATGATGCCGGCAGGAACAGCAGAGAAAATTGCA
>OZ010585.1:90669408-90816908 GCA_963932145.1 Acanthosepion lycidas | reverse complement strand
TATTCATAACCTAAACTGTTCAATTTCATTCAGCTAAACATAGTATTAGGTTGGTGCAAAAATAATGTTCAACTTCAAAAGATCATAACTCCTTTCATAATAAACTTTATTAATCGAAATAAGAACCATTAGAATCGACACATTTTTGCCAACGAGAAACAAGTTTATTTATCCCATTAGCATAGAAATCCGGAGTTCTGGAAGCGATGAAGTCATTGAAGGCCGATTCGGCATCATCTCGGCTTTTGAAGCATTTTTCGCGCAGGAAGTTGTCGAGATGCATTAAAAAGTGATGATCGGTGGGCGAGAGGTCCTGTGAATATGGCGGATGAGGCAGAGTCTCATAGCCCAATTCGTTCAGCTTCTGCAGGGTCAGTTGAGCAACATGCGGGCGAGCGTTGTCATGGAGGAGAATTGGTTCCTTCATATTGACCAATCTCGGGCACATACGTTGGAGCTTCTGGTACATTTCGTCAATTTGTCGACAGTACTTCTCCGCCGTAATCGTTTCACCCGGATTCAAGAAGCTGTGATGGATGAGACCGGCCGCAGACCACCAAACAGTCACCATAACCCTTTTTTGGTACAATTTCGGCTTCGGGAAGTGTTGTGGAGCTTCTCCGGCATCCAACCACTGTGCCGAACGTTGCCGGTTGTTGTAGGGGATCCACTTCTCATCACACGTCACAATCCGCTCGAGAAATGGGTCGTTTTTGTTGCGCAGAAGGAGCGTAGAAGACACTTCAAAACGACGATTTTTTTGATTATCGTTCAATTCATGCGGCACCCATTTATCCAACTTTTTTGACTTCCCTATTTGCTTTAAATGGCGAACGACTGTTGAGTGGTCGACCTCGAGTTCAACAGCAACATCTCGTGTGGTTTTGCGATGATCGGCTTCAATTAAGGCTTTCAAATGTTCGTTATCAACCGCAGTCGTCCGGCCGCGACCGTCTTCATCTTCGAGGCTCTCGTCACCATTGCGAAATTTCTTGAAGCACCGTTGTGCCACACGTTCGTTACTGGTTCCTGGGCCAAACGCATCATTGATATCACGAGCTGTCTCGGCAGCTTTTCGGCCTAGTTTGAACTAGAACAAGAAAATCGTGCGGATTTGAATTTTGTCCATGCTGTCGAAAAGCCTGCAAAAAAATGAATGAAGAGATTGAGAACGGTAACGAATAACACGATTCAATAGAGCGAAAAACGAGCTTCAAAATGATATATAACATGGCTATATATATATATATATCAATGAATTAATTCAGAAATCATATATAACAGTAACATATGTGAGAAAACGACATTATTTTTGCACCAACCTAACGGTTTTCAAGATAATCGTTTTTAAAATGATGTCAATTTTGTGGGGAAAGCCTATACGCTATATTCCAAGATTATGGAAAGTGAAGAAAGGATGAATTCGAGCTAAGACAGTTCTGTGTTTAGGATTATTTCTTTGGTACATTCCTTATATGGTAATGTTATGTATTTCTTTTTTCAACTATTACTTTAAAATTATTTATATATTTTGTTCTTTTATTATTTTTTTCGGTTCTAAATTTTGGTATTTGAAATCAAATCTATTAGGTAGTTTATATTTATGTCTTACTTTAGTCATGATATAGTTGCTAGTACAGTAGAAAGAATTTTTTCTCCAGTTTACATTTTGAAATAAGGTCATATCTTTTGTTTAGGAATTTATCTTTTTCTGCAAAGTTAATTATCGTTAGTTTATCCTCTGAATTAATGTTTATATGTTATGAAGTGATGAAATCAGTAGCAGTTTTTTTTCCACGTCATCGCGTCTTTTGATTCGTGTTTATGCGTTACCATTTTGAGATTATTGTAATATTTTTAATGGTGCTTTCTGTTTGATAATTTTTTCATATGTTTAGATGCAATCGGATGTATTGACCATTTTTTCTTAATTCTTTATTATTTATGAATCAATATGACACTCACACACACGTGCACACATGCATATATGTGTTTGTATATTCACCAATTTGCCCATAATGTTTGGCAGCAACATCGAAAGCTTCCATAAGTATAATGCAATTTTCAAAATACCATTTATCCGGAAGCTAAACATAATTTCTGTTTGGTTTGGTTTGGTTTGGTTTGGTTTGTTTTACGGCATACCAACCTCAAAGGGTTATTTAATGCCGAAAAATTTTTATTGCTGGTAATGTTTTTCTTCAAGAATCTATTTCTGGGAATATGTTTCCTTGAAGAAATCTATAGCTGGCCATATTTTTTCCAAAGAATGGATAACTGTTTGTATTGCTGGTATTTTTTTTTAAAGTATTGCAGATAATAATTTTTCCTAACAAAAATTACTGCTGTTAATAATTTTTTTTTTCTTACAAAGTTTCTCTGGTATTAAAACTTACTTTTACACAAGTTTGGGTGTTAACTATTTGCCCATAGCTGGGACCCTAACAAGTGCTACCACCCTGAGTCAGGGTGAACCTGGGAAAACGAGCAATTAAGAGGTGGTTCCACGCTCGTCAAAACCTCCTGATCAGTGGCCTTGCTGTTGGATGTTGTTTATCCCAGGACGCGGATGTAGCTTATCGACATACCCAGGACGGCATAATTTTTGTGTTAAAATAATTAGAGACTTAAATAACTTTCATTCGACATTTCATTTGTCGAATTAAAAAAAAAAAAAAAACAGAAAATTCCTTTTTCTCAACAACGTCATACTAACAGATCAACAGAAAGAAATGAACCACTATTTTCATCGGTTTCTGCTGTCTATATCAGTGTTGAAAATTGTCAGCTATACGCATATAGAAACACACACACAGAACTACAGGGTGCATTAAAAATACTTTTACAAACGTCGGGGCGGGTTCCTTATAGCAAAACAAGGACAGAAGTTCACATAAACACATGTTCGCAATTTTTTTTTTTTAGTTATTAGATTTCCCTTAGAAATTAGATTTTTAGCAAAGGTTCAGTCAAAAATGAATTAAAAATATTTAATTCAATGATTCGCGTATTTGAATTTGACTGCTCAAGAATGCAATGAGTCGTAATAATGTTCTAACTTCAAAAGAAGAAAAAGATAAAGTTTTTGAGTAATGGAAATCCAAAATTAAAAAAAATTGAAAAGTGATCATAGACCAATTAAATAAATTGTAAACATTGGTTGCAAAAGATCAATAAAAGTAAGTAACCTTAAAAATGCCGTGAAAAGAAATTTGAGATTAACTAAAAGGGTTATAATCAAAAAAAAATTGTCTTGAAGGGAAATATTTAAAAAATATATTATTTGGAATGTAAACAGATAAAATATGCATAATATAAAAAGAAATCATAAAGATATGAAAGCAGATAAGCACCTTTAAGCCGATATCATGAAGATACAACTATAAGTTAAGTAAAAAAAGTTTCTTTAAGCTATTTTTATACGATGTTTTTTTCATATAGATACAAATATTTAAGTCAATGCTCTGTTTATAATAAACAGTATGAACAACATTTACCGGCTTGAATATCCGAGAAACTGTCATAGAAAATATGCGTCCTCCGACCGGAATCGAACCTGTATCCTATACGGAACCGTCATATAGCCTGACGTGCTTTTACCGATTTCGCCACAGAGGAACGTTTCGGTTAGCAAGGTCGATTTTACTGTTTTTAAACACAATTCTCCATGATTTTCTCTCATTCATTTATATCTGCGCAATACGTCTCCAAATGTAAACAAATGACGTCATACATTATGAAATGGACAAAGTCCGACAATTAAAGACATAAAAAGCTTATGCAAACTGATTCCTCGACAAAGATATTTACCGACAAATGTAGAGCTACATTGGTTGAACCCAGTTGTTGGCATAAATATTGCATCCTTCGTGACAAGCACAACATATAATATAATAGTGCGAATTTGGAGGAATAATTTAGGCAGTGAATTATAGTTAGCTTCAAAGTTGAAAATCGTGTCAAGATAAATGCAAGGGGTTATTGTAAGTTCTTGAATAAGATTTTTTTGAGTGTTACAAGTTACAACCAAAAGGTTTCGATCGTATATTTTTTGTAAACATACGACCCATTATATGCTACTCAGCTGAATATTGCCGATCTTATCAAAAAAGGGTTTTCTAGATATTAGCCGAAATGTTTCCCAAATCCTTCACGTAGCTTCCCTGCGCTCTTTCTATAAATACTTTCATGATATTTGTTCTTTCCTCTGTGGTAACTAGACTTCATGAATTTAACCGCTGTTCTACATTCGCGGTGATGTCTAATCATTTGCTGTTAAAATGTCTATATATAAACATAAGTTTTATGCTAATGTTTTTTTTTCTATTTCAATTTTCGCTTGTGGAAATCTCTTCTAGCTTCTTGCTTCCCAGTCAAATGTGATATTTAAAAATTTAAATGCAATGTGAATCGTTATTTCGTCTTCTTAAATCTTGTTCTTTTATTGCCTACTCTATTTAAAAGTATATGTTTCTCATATTCGCTAGCACCTACTAGTTTCTTAGTGGCTTTATTTCCTTACTTGGTGTGAAATGATTAAAACAAATTGATGGCCCCGGTACTCTGAAAATAGTAATTTATCTTTTACTGATGGAGTTTTGGGTCTAAAAGTAAAAGAAGGTCATGCAAGTGTTGAACATACGTTTAATGATTTCTGTAAAGCAATGAGAAATGCTGAAAGTTACATTCGAATCAGTAGAAGATTTTATCAAATCTATGACTGAAAATGATGAAAGATATGGAATGTTAAGACCATATTGAAAAATTTGCAATAATAAATAATGAATTATTAAGGCATATGGAATATTTTATTAATTAAATATTCGTTTCTTTTATTTGTGTTAGTTTGATTTATGAATGAATGAAAATTAATGATACTTTCTTCACACAATAAAACCTGAGAAAATCTCCAACGAGTTATTATCAGTAGTTTCTGAAGGATATATATATATATATATATATATATATATATATATATATATATATATAAAGAGAGAGATAATGTCTGTAAATTATTTAAAGATAGATTGAATCTGTAAATGAACAAATTGAATGAAACAAGAAGAAAAGCTATTTTTATATATTTTCTTATTTTAGTGCTTCCCATAGGTATTCCATCGTTTTATAAACGTTCTCAAAATATATTTAAGGATTTTTTTTTGTTATGGGCAAGGGAGTTGGGTGTGAGTATTTATCGTTTACTTATATCACTATAGTGGTAAGGTCAGCGGCCTGTTTAAAGAACCTGTTGTGTGATCAATATATTCTCTTTTAGTGACATAATCTGAAGATCAAACGTGAAGTCTGTAGTAGACAGTCATAATGCAAGTTTGATTACTATGTACGCAAAGTTTCTGTTTGTATATATAAATGCTCTGTTTCCAAAATGAACAGACCAAAGTTTCATCAATACATATACAAGTGATATAAATTAAGGAGGATTTGAGATAATCATAATAAAGTAATTCATCAAGTCTAGAAGAAACCTCAACAGAATGCAGAAAGCACTGGACGGCCGTTTCGTCCTATATTCGGGACTCATCAGCAGTGCACATCAACTACCGGGAATTGAAACCCGAACAGTTACGATAAACATCATACCAACTGTACCAATGGGCCTCGGTGACGAAGTAGTAACGAATTAGACTAGATATTGCGCCACTCGCTCATATATTCCGTGGTGGAACTCATCCGAGTTTCCCATACCCATAGGACTGTGCCCCCAGTAACCATGATTACTATCCCCAAGCCGCTCAATCCAGAACATTTGAAGACGGTTCAAGCAAGGATATATATATAGAAATTATTAGGAGGATTTGAAATAATCATAATTAAGTAATTCATCGAGTCTAGAAGAAACCTCAACAGAATATATATATATATATATATATATATATATATATATATATATATATATATATATATATATAGTCTTAAGATGTACTATATTTATGGGATAAAGTGCTCAATATCAGAGATAGAACGTGTGTAAATATAAAAGTGAACACAGAAGTCAACACTTAGAGTCGACAGTCTGTTTCATGCTAGATGCAATCGTCAGGGCATCTAGTATGAAACAGATTGTCTCCTCTAAGTGTTGACTTCTATGTTCACTTTTATATTTACATATATATATATATATATATATATATATATATATATAGAGAGAGAGAGAGAGAGAGATAGTGAGATAGAGAGGAAGAAAGAGATACAGAGAAAAGTAGAAAGAATGAGTGAGCGAGATAAAAAGATAGAGAGAGAGATAACCATGCACTTAAATAAAGATCAGTTTGCCCATACCGAACAATAAAAAAAAATTGAAAAAAATCTAATTCTTTGATTTACAATAAATCAAATTCTTCAGTAAGCGACTGCTTCTATTCCCAAATACCTGTTAAAATCGAACCAAATTATTTGTTTTCTCGGAACAAATGGAGCGTTATTACTGTTTAGAGTTCCTTCCTATAAAACTGGGTCTCCATAGATCGTCTTCTCGAGTAATTCAATGAGACCAGATTTGTTCCAATATGTAATCTGGAATAAACACTGCGGATAAAAAAAAATCAATTCTCCATTGCTATCTGCGCACTTCATCGGAGAGGACATAGAAGGTAATGCTTGCATTCCCACTTGCTAGAGTTTGGCCTGTAGATATATATATTTTTTTTTTTTGCCTAATGCCTTTCTCAAGTTGTTTGCTTATTTTGGGAAACGATTAAAAAAAAAATAATGTGAGTTAAGGCGGAATTTTTTTAAATGACACCAAAAATATTAATCAATGGATATACTAATAATTTTAAAGTTACATATGTATGAAACTATATATATATATACATATATATATATATATATATATATATATATATATATATATATATTTCACTGATAGGTGCAATTATAATTTATAAATTCATGAACCATTTATACAAAAAAAAAACAAATATAGGGGTTAATGATTTAAATGGTAAGAATACGTCTTCGCAAACAATATCAATAAGATACACCAACCCCGAACCTGTATATGAATGATATGATCCCTGTTTATAAATTCCAGTTGCATAAGGTCTTTTTAATTTTCAATTACCTACCAGTAAAAAAGAATTCTCTTATTACTATATTTGTACAAAAACGCACAACCTTAAAATTTAAAATTCAAACTCATCGTTGCGACCGCACGTTCCAAAACAACAACATATTTCTCATAGCATTTTCTCGGATTACATCTCTATTTTCGTTGTCCTCTTATTACCGAGAAGTAAAAACAAGAAAAAAATCTATTTCCATACGTGAGGATGTCTGTAGGAACAGACGAAAGCTTGTAAAAAATTAAAGAGACCTTATGCAACTGGAATCTATAAACAGGAGTCATATCATTCATATACAGGTTCGGTGTTGGTGTATCTTATTTATATTGTTTGCGAAGATGTATTTTCGCCATTTAAATCATTAACCTCTATATTTGTTTTTTTGTATGAATGATTCATGAATATATATATATATATATATATATATATATATATATATATATATATATATATATATATATATGTTTCTGTCCCTTAGACCTGAATCTCACCACTGCTGATTTGTCAGGAGGGAGACTTCCTAACGTTTTAGGTCTGGAAGGGAGGGCGATCCCAGCGTACGACACCTTTTGAAAGTGCCTGAAAATCATACCACGGGTTGACCCAAGCCTTGTGAGTAAAAGTGAGTAGACAGAACACTTGGAGGTTGTCGATAGCTGTCATCGTGAGCGAGTTGAGTGTGCTGGCGTTGTTCGGATTGTCGATTATGCTAGAGAAAACACTCTCTCTCAGAGACTGTAACTAACGTTTGCTTAGAATAGTTGCAGTATAAACCAGAGGTTGGTTCTGTGGTTGTGGAACAGACATAAACTTGCCTTAGACAGGTATCCTCGAATATGGGTAGCCAGTTATTATATATATATATATATATATATATATATATATATATATAGTAGTAGTAGTAGTAGTCCATGTAGTTCACGTGAGTGTTATTTTGCAGCCAACGTTCGTGTTGTTTTTCAAACTAAGTCCGTACTTCCATCTATGTGTAAAGATGTTCTACCCCCCACCACCATATTAATTCTGTTATTTACCATTTCAAATGTAGTTGTGGGTGCGACTTCATAGGTAGAACGACACAGCGGATGGACGTTAGAATTAAACAACACGTACCTGCTATAATACTGAATAAAAAATTTTCTTTGGGCGATACCATTCGTAACACGTATGGGTCTTCGATTGCGGATCACTTTATAAAGAATCGCACTTGTGCGATGGATTTCAGTGTGAACTGGTCTTCCGTTTTGGCCAAAGCACACTCATTATTCCATCTTATGGTGTTGGAGACGCTTTACATCAGGTTCAGGCAACCTGCACTTTGTAAACAAAGAGATTGTTTGCTTGGACTTGCTGTGCTGCGTTTCTAGCATCATTGTTGGTATAATTTTTACAATTATATTTTTTTCTTCTCCCTGCCCATTTAATTCACGTCATCCATGACAGACTTTTTTTTTTTACTCTTCATAATTTGTGTTCCCCGTTAACAGTTCTGATGAGAGGGAATGAAACCGGTCGACTGGTGTGTGTGTGTGTGTGTTTGTTTTTATTTTAAATCTGTCATGGCCAATAATATAAAATTTCTTGCTTTTTATGCCATAATACGTTTCTGTACTGTTTCAAACATATTTAAATGTTTCAAGAAAAGGTACTCCCCTGAGTACAACTTTTTACATTCTTGTCTTCAGCACCAGGTTTGCCCGTCTTTTATTTCCTTTCGGATTAGGCGGGCTAAGTTGTTGTCTGGTTGATGCATAGGGAGAGCCTTTATTAAGGATTTTCTCTTACAATTTTCTAACCAGGATTTGGGCCTACAAAGAAGTTATCATATGTTATGGCGTGAAGCAGGTAATTATTTATTATATTTTGATAAGATCCGCTTTGCCCATTATGTTGGTCTGATATCTGTGCACCATCGTTCTAAGATAGCTAGCAGTTTTCAGAATAAGTTAAAACATCTTATCTCCAAGAGATTTGGCTGCATGGTTGAACCAAATACTACAAAAAATGTAGTTAATTTGTCCTCTTATTCTCCTTTAGAGATTGAGCTTGCTATCTTGGCCCATGGCCTAGACTTTAGCATTCCTTTTACATCTATTAGTAGGGAGAATATTTTTTCTGAATTTGAAGTATTTTATGCTCAACTCTCGAAGCTTCAACCTGTGTCTTGCGATAAATCCAGCGACTTTCGAGCCAAATTGAATGATTTGGCTCATTCTTATGCTAGTTCTCCTATTTCTTTCTCTGAATCGAAATGGAGAAGTGAACACCATAAGGTTATTAAATCCCTTAAGAATAACCATTCTTTGGTTATTACGAAACCGGATAAGGGATCGGGTGTTGCCTTCATGGACTGTCATGACTACATTAACAAAATGTTAAGTATACTGAATGATCCTTCCAAGTTTCAACGTATTGGTTCCATTGACACCTATGATTCTACGCTGACTTCTGAAATTCGATTTCAGAAACGTCTTGTCAAATGGGTAAAAAGTGGTGTTCTTTCTTCTGAAATGGTGGAGCAATTGAGACCGTCTGGCTCTATTCATCCCCGTTTTTATGGATTACCCAAGATTCATAAGAAGGGTGTCCCGTTGAGACCCATATTATTGATGATTGGATCTTCACAGCATAAAGTCGCAAAGTGGCTTGCTATATTGTTGAAACCAGTGTTGCAGCATTACAGTGGCTTTTGTATTAAAGATTCGTTTTCTTTTTCCAAATTCATTGGGAATTGTGATGTCACTGATGGTTTTATGTGTTCCTTTGACATCTGTAGCCTCTTCACTTGTGTTCCTTGATCGCAGACTATTGATATTTGCAGTGATATGTTATATCGTAGTGATTTGACTCCTCCGAATATACCTGAAGAAGTGTTATGGAATTTGACACCATGTTTGTCGATTTTAGTTTCGATAATATCATGTATCGTCAGATCGATGGTGTAGCGATAGGTTTCCCTTTGGGTCCTGTTTTGGCAAATATTTTTGTGGGCTTTTATGAGGAAAGCCTTTTGTTAGGTTCTGCCCGACCCAAGGTTTACTTTCGGTATGTGGATGACACTTTTTGCGTGTTCAGCCATGAATCGGAAGTGGGTCATTTTTTTCCCTACTCAACGGTGTTCATCCTGCCCTTAAATTTACAGTAGATAAGGAGGTCAATGGTTCATTGCCCTTCTTAGATGTTCTTGTTCAAATAACTCCTTCCTCTTTTATTACCTCTGTTTATAGGAAGTCTACCTTTACAGGTTATTATACTCGATGGGACTCCTTTTGTCCTAAACGACAAAAGATCAATTTGATTAGGACCTTGACTCATAGGGCGTTAATGATTTGTTCTAAGAACACCTTGAAAGATGAAATCAGTTGTTTAACTAAAATCTTTGTGAACAATGTTTATCCGTTGAACATTGTTCAATCGGTTATTCGAGATAAGAGTGCCAGGTTCAATAAAATCAAACCTGCTATAGTGGGTAAATGCCCAGTCTATCTTCGTTTACCGTGGTTGGGTAGGATTAGTGAATCCTTCGCCAAGCGTATTTCATGGAGTTCACGTGAGTGTTATTTTGCAGCCAACGTTCGTGTTGTCTTTCAAACTAAGTCCGTACTTCCATCTATGTGTAAAGATGTTCTACCCCCCCACCACCATATTAATTCTGTTATTTACCATTTCAAATGTAGTTGTGGATGCGATTACATAGGTAGAACGACACAGCGGTTGGACGTTAGAATTAAACAACACGTACCTGCTATAATACTGAATAAAAAATTTTCGTTGGGCGATACCATTCGTAACACGTATGGGTCTTCGACTGCGGATCACTTTATAAAGAATCCTACTTGTGCGATGGATTTCAGTGTGAACTGGTTTTCAGTTTTGGCCAGAGCATACTCATTATTACATCTTAAGGTGTTGGAGATGTTGTACATCAGGTCCAGGTGACCTGTTCATTGTAAACAAAGAGATTGTTTGCTTGGACTTGCTGCGCTGCGTTTCTAGCATCTTTGTTGGTATAATTTTTACAATTATATTTTTTTCTTCTCCCTGTCCATTTAATTCACGTCATCCATGACAGACTTTCTTTTTTTTTTCTCTTCATAATTTGTGTTCCCCGTTTACAGTTCTGATGAGAGGAGACGAAACCGGTTGACTGGTGTGTGTGTTTTTATTTTTATTTTAAATCTATCATGCCTTATAATATAAAATTTCTTGCTTTTTATGCCATAATACGTTTCTGTACTGTTTCAAACATATATATATATATATATGTGAATGAATACATGGATGTATTTATATAAATATATGTGTAAAATTTCAGATATAACAAAAAATTATATATGTAAAAGGACAATATGAATAAAGACAAAAAAAAATTCTCTCAGGCGATATATTTCTGAGGGGCTTTTCAATACAAATGTAAGAATTTTATTTTGTGACAAGTATTTTTGAACAAGAGTAAAAATGTCATTAGCTTTTCCAAATTTTTATATAAAAGACAGCTCATAAATATATCAGGGTGGTGCAAAAATAATGACGTAATAATGTCGTTTTTTACCTTAAAAATACCTCTGAAAACGACATTATTACGTCTTTATTTTTGCACCAACCTAATACATCAGGCTAATTGAAAGTCAAGGTAAACTATGGATTTAATGCCTAATAAATAAAAGTGAGTAAATGTATTTTTTAATGTAATTAATATTCATATTGTTTTAATTTGGGGTTAATTTACGTATTATATATTTTTAAATAATAGAAGGTTATGAGTTCAACCGTTTTCTTTTAATTTGTAATATCTTTTTAGTTATGTAAGTTGACTTAGGAAAGATCTATTTATTTCATGAACGATCATATTAAATCACATCACTTTTATTTGAGAAATCCTAATGCAAATTACTGAAACGGAACGTGAATTTTGTTAAGCAACTATATATATATATATATATATATATATATATATATGTGTGTGTGTGTGTGTGTGTGTGTGTGTGTGTGTGTATTTATATATTGTCATCCACTGACAGAGTATTTCGCTGTATCACAGCTCATCACTGTGAATAGACGTCCGTTGCCTCTAGGTAGAACCGAGACCCGGCTGAATTGGCGACAGTCGGAGAATCTCCCACTAAGCCGTTGGGGCATGGGAGAGGTATGAACGTGAATTTAAGCGTATTTGCTTTTAGATAAACGTGCCAGTGACTGAGAGAACTCGATTCGTTTTATCGAAAAGTCTTGCATTAGTAGCAGTTATAGTCACTGTTTACAAACTCACACTTTCTTCCCAGAGAACTCAACCGAAATTAATTTTTCAGGCAAACACACACACACACACACACACACACACACACACACACATATATATATATATATATATATATATATATATATATATATATATATATGAATCAATTCTGAAAAATTCTTGGGCCATGTCCCTTCGGAAAATGTGAACAAATGATCAGACCTCAGATTTTACAAAACTCTGAGTTTGGCCTGAAGAAAAAAACATCAGTACCATAGTCTAGATTTATTTTTAAGCAATTTTTATTCAGTCCAGTATAGGACCTAGGCCTTTCACAACTCTGTCAGACATTAAGAGTAATGGTCACAGTGTGTCACAGGGTGTGACGATGGTACGTTGCTGACGTCAGAGTTACCTGAAACTGACTGCCTTTTCCAGATTAATCATCTGTTTGCCTTGCAGTTTAACCCATAGCTGACAGATAGGAAATTGAAATTAAAGTTTCTCAATAAAATATACTGCTGATTGAACATGTGCTTAAGTTTGAACCAAACAGTTTATTTAATAACGTTTTCTCATGGTTTACTCAGGCCATTGGCTGTGAGACAGGGTTAAGCATGTATTCTCCCTTTTCTGTATCCTTCAACCCGAACTGTCACCATTGATCGACAAGATGTACATTGAATCAAGTGCAATTCTTTTTTTTTCTTGCATCTTCTGCACGCACGCCTACAACTTCCAGATTCGTCACTTTGCATAAGTCAGTGCGTACCAAAATGTATCGATCTGTTTAATTAGCTGGGTAGATCGATAAATTTCACCTGTCTCTCAATTCTCAGTTCTTCTGACTCAAAAAGACTTCGTTGAATTGTTGGTTTCTGCTATGTTAAGAATGAACATCATTTTGATCGTATAATTAAGAAACCTGACGGTGCATCTGTTTGTATTAGTTTCATTAACACATACTAAATTGCAAATAATTTCCCAAAGAAATGCTGGCCAAATGATATCAGGACAGTCGGTGGGCAAAGTTTCATTTCGATCAAGCAAAATCATGACCTAATCAAGTATCCGTTTCTTCGCTATTGCTTTTCACAATTTACGAAGGTGTATTGCAAAGTTCCCGGTCTGACCAAATTGCAAAAATTCTCCAGAAATAATTTTCTGTTCTAAATTTGAAAATCATAGCAACTGCTGTCTAAAGTTTGTCTCCTCTAGACCATATTCTGATATTCTGTTAAAACTATTTTTATTCATAGCGAATCTAAAATCGAACTATTTTCCATTTAATGATCTAGAGGCGTGACATACACCATATTTCATCTAATAAATATGTTTTTTTCTATTTGTTCTTTTACTGGAACGACGAATGACTTTCACTATCTCAGCCGTCCAAGTGGGTTACAGTTGTGAATGTCAATTAATAATTCTAACGTAACAATAAGAGAAAGTGATGGAGAGTTATAATTTAAACATATATATATATATATATATATATATATATATATATATATATATATATGTATATATATATATATATATATATATATATATATATATATATATATAGAGAGAGAGAGAGAGAGACAGACAGACAGACAGAGACAGAGACAGAGATAGAGATCCCCTTTTAATTTTATTGTTTTTCAAAGATTCATATTACAGATTAGTGAGTAATCTTATTAACAAACGTTATGAGCCGATTGCAGATGACGTTCTCAGCCTGAAAGCGGCTTACTGCCTTTTTTATGTAGTGTTTTCTTTGCTTCGTTTCATCCCTTGAATTAATTAATATTAGATGCAGGAAAGAGACGGCTTTCACTTTTTCAACTCCATAAATCTGATTAGAAAGAATCCATAATTGATGACAATAAATCAGAATTAATTCTTTCAAATTATCCTTCGTATAAGTGAAATGGATTTCATATTGTCTCAGGTGCATTTGGATCTTAACATTGAAAATATATGAAGATCTATTTTTTTCTGGTCTTTAAAAAAAAAAAAAAAGCACTTCAAGCAAATTTCAGCTTTTGCATAAAATGCTTCTTATCATCTTGATGTATTGCAAATGTATTCCATTTATTTGTAGGCGTGATGGCGTAAAGAGACGTTCAAAACTAGTTATTTATAAATCCTCAAGGCGTATCTATACAAGACGAAAGCCATTTCTGTGTGTGTGTCAAATTAAATGCTTTGATATATATGAAAGCATTAAAACAATGTATTTTAAACATATGAGGCTAACTGGCTCGACATTAGTCGTCAATTTTACTTTTAAGAAGGTTAATGTAAATTATTCACTGGGAATATATTTAGATTTACCTCTCAGCTATTTTCGTTTTCTAATTTTATATAGACTTGATTTGAACGACCGAACCTCTGGCAAGCCAGGGGTTGACATTACTACTTTAACAAAGTACTTAGACAGGTATCCTCGAATATCGGTGTCCATCTATTTTATATATATATTTATATATATATATATATATATATATATATATATATAGTGATTTTCTAAGCCCGTCTTAGATGTAGCACACGTCCGAAAGTATGGGGCACCCAGTGAGGATCGAACTCACTACTCAGTCGTAATTGGTCTAGCAAGACCAGCTTTCTAATCATTACACCACGCCGAGGTGTTCAATAAATATGTTGTTTTTTTTCTGTTTTCTTTTTGAATTTTTAGGTCTGATAAATTGGATCGTATTTACGATTCCAATGGAATAAATTATGACCATGGAATATTAATGTCTAAGCTTTTTTATTATATCCTTACTCTATCCTGGACATTGATTTCTACCTAGATTCTATCCTCTTGGAATTTTTTTATACAAAATATATATGTATGTGTATGCATATATGTATACATATATATTTATATATTTTGCATATGTATGTGTATAAATTAATTACGGATTCTAAGTGTATCAGTGCACAGATACAACACTGATCCTCAGTAGATACTGATAAACAATAAGTGGATGCTATAAAGACCACAGCGATCCCTAGTGCCAATCTTCATTTAAGCATCATCTCATGTATGGCAACGAATGTTGGAAAATCTCCTCAAAGATGATGAAGAAACTTGAAACATGTGGTTCTGCAGAAAGATGCTGAAGATACCATGGACCGAACATATGAGCAACGCGGAGATTTTAAAAAAATTAAAACAAAAAAGAAACTTATACTTAACATCAGGAAGAAGCAGTCGAAATTTCTGGGGCACGTAATGAGGAAGGAGGACTTGGAAAATCTGATACTCGCCCAAGTGAATGATACAAAGAGGGACAGAGGAAAACAGTGCGTAATATGCTTGATGGGGTTGAGTAAATGGATGGCGGAACAGGCTTTAGGAGAAAGAAAATGACAAAATTTATTAAGAGCTATAAGGACAGAAAATAGTGGAGTCCATTATCGCCTACGTCCTGAAAGGACACAGCACATAAAAGAAGTCCTTTCAGAGCGAAAGTAATCATGCGCCCCACATCTTCCTGTCTCAACACTTGATTCTTCACCATCCATTCTTTTTCATCGCTTTGCCGTCCATTTACACAAAAAAAAATTCGGTAAGTAACAAGTCGTTTGTTTCTGTCCTTCATTACCTCAATATATCTAGTAAGTTTGAAATTTTCCAAATTTTCACGCTTTCCCTATGTCCCAGATGTTTCATAATATCAAGTAAATCTTTGTAATTTTCAGTATAACCGTGAAAGTACAAATACATCCGTAACTAAACATGTCATTTTACAGGTTTTCTACTTTTGTATCTCCATCCGAGACTTTTGAACGGGATTAGAGATTTGATATCTTTTTCTATCTTTAAGATTGGGTTTCCGCTTCCTTCTAAAGTCTTCTCATTTTATGTCTCCTTCAGTAAACCCTTTCACTTAGTGTCATTATTGCCAAACAATACACACGCACACACACATGAATATATATGTAAGTGTGTGTGAGTGAGTGCATATATATATATATATATATATATATATATATATATATATATATATATATATATATATATATATATATGAGTGTTTTTGTTATAGTTAAATGTATCTAGTAAATTTAGACATTTCTTAACAGGAACATTTGTGTCTAAAGAATTTATATCTGAAATAGATTTATATTTGTTTTTATGCGTATTTTTAATTTATTTAAGAGATCACCAAAGTTATATATATATATATATATATATATATATATATATATATATATATATATATATATATATATATATATATATGTATATATATATATATGCGAGGAGCACCAATACCCTAGGTTAACATGGATAGTGTGCCGACTAGTTTAAGGCCCATCGTATCAGGTATAGGTAGCACCCACATAAACTAGCTGTCACATTAACCAAATGAAGTATATATATATATATATATATATATATATATATATTATTATTATTATTATTATTATTATTATTATTATTATTATTATTCATTATTATTATTATTAGTGGAATAAGACTTAATAACCACCACAAATAGACAAATTTTATTTGTTTTTTTAATACTACTATACATGATTATAATTAAAAGAAAAAAACGAAGACCAAGCTAGCTCACCAGTTTCGAACCTCGCTCAACGGCGCTAAATCAAAGTAAATAAATATTTATATATTATTAACGACAGAAGTGGGGGTGAGAGGGCGGAAAATTTATATGGAAATCAATTGGAGACCAAGGACAAAATCCTTCTGTTTACAGAGCGAAGGTTTCAGTGATAAAATATATATGGTCTCTAATATCTTAAGGTGGTAATTTGAGTGGGACCTACTCAGAATGGGAAATGAGTTCACACTGAAATTAGCCGCACAACTGCGGTTATTTATAAGGTTTTCCGCAACGGAACATCCGTATATATTGGTCAGAACGTCTGATGCTGAATAAGTAGTGTTCCGGATTTTTGTAGGCTCTTGCTGTTTAATCATAACATCCAACGTTTTTCCTATGTAGTGTATACATCAACTACATTCAAATAAATAAATCAGGGAACTATTATGGTGAGGTGGAAGAATGGCTTTGCGCATTGATGGAAGGACAAGTTTAGCAGAATAAAAACCACAGGTGTATTAGCAGCAAAGTAACATTGTTGAACTGCTAAGGAAACCAGTTTAGCAAATCTTAATACTATTTAGCCAAGGAAGACGGAGGGACACTCGACATCTCTGTACTGGGGAAGATTTCACTTTATTGTTTGGACAATGTCTAAAAGGTAGGCATTGTTGCAGAGAGTAATAGAAATAAACCTTATTTCATCCTCCAATTCGGTTTTCGAACAAATCATTAAGGCCCTATAGATAATAGTCTTAATTGAATTTAATTCACGTTTTATGAGACAAGAGTCCCAACGGGTATACAAACCAGCAAACGTTGGTTTTCGATAAATTGAAGTGAGAAGAACGGAAAAGTTCTATGAACCAAAATATCAAGAAAGGGAAACGTTAATTTCTTTTTCTTGTGTAAATTTAAGAGCTGGGTGGATATTGTTAAGAGACATAAGATCCGCTTCATTTTCGCTGTCGTTGTGACAAAAAGTGTCCCCGACGTAACGAAGGTAAACTCTCTTCATATAACCTATAAAGATGTTAGACAAAACGGGACCCAAATGGGGAGACATTGAGACTCCATCAATTTGTCTGTACATGACACAGTCGAAACTAAATTCAATCGACATCGTGCCAAATTTCATAAGTTCGACAAGAATATCTTGTGAAATAGGAGGGGACAACTGAAAACACATATAGCAATAATATCAATCAGAGTTCGTGTAGCAAATATATGCCTAAGAGTTCGCAGGTTTCAGCACCATGAAAGCTTCACATTGTTCTTTTTTTCCAGGGTCTTTTCTTCCTTTATCTATGCGCCTTCATTGTCGGATATTATTATTTTCGGGAGGGTTTAATAATTTTTAATTTGTGTATATTTTTATTTGTCTTTGAGATAAGGGGATGATGGCCGATATGATTCTTTTAACCATTCCATGTTTAATTTATTTCTGACCGATATTCTGACATTCTAGTTTATTTGGGGACTTTTGGTATAGGGCAGAGAGTAGTATTCCCGCCCTAGAGTCACGCAGAAATAGCCAATTGCCCTTCTCAGAGTAAAAGAAGAGAAAACAAGATCGCTGTTAAATATTGAGATAAATTTTAATAAAAAAGTTAATTGATTCAAACAGGAAATTTAAACTCTCAGGTATCACTGATGTGTGTGTGTGCTTGCGTCTATATATATATATATATATATGTATGTATGTATGTATACATATATATACATATATATATATATATATATATATATATATATATATATATATATATATGTATACATATATATATACATACATATATATATATATATATATTCATATATATATATATATATATATATATATATATATATATATATATATATATATATATATATATGAAGCTTGTCAATGCTAAAAGTTGTTGACAAGCTCCAGGTAGGAATTTTCTTTCTTTCGGAGCGAAATGGCCATACAAATAGGGTTTTGAATTTTCATTTTTTATGAATTTATCTATATATGGTTTGTAATAAATACATTATCGTTGTAGATCAGTTTTAATATTTTATATTTATTATTATTAGGATTAACTTTGATTATTTATCCACGGATTTTGACACACACACACACACACACACACACACACATATATATATATATATATATATATATATATATATAATGGTGTATGCCTGATATTTAGAAATAAGAACGATAAAAACAATATAAAACTATAAAAACAATAACGATGAAAAGCTTAAATATCACAACTGATATTAACTTTTTATATTATTTTTCCCGAGTACAGACATTTTCAAGGATATAAAAACGCACACACCATTTATATGACGTCACCTTGTGTGGCTTGAAATTGGTTCCATCAAATGTGAGAACGCCGGGATTATGTATCTACACACAGAACAATCCTCGAAAATGAATTGGGCAACAATCGAAAGTACTCGGGGAAAATTGTTAATATGAATTTTGACAAATTTATCAATAACATTAAAATAACATTCGGAAATTTGTAAGTTTTAACAATAAAATTAATATACAGAATTTGTCCATGTTATTTAACAAATCATGTTTAAAAGAATTTTTGATGCCGAAATATACATATAGTTATTTAGGGTAATAACGGTACATCTATATAGTTGCATACACACTATTATGCATAAGATAATACTGATCTCTCTCTCTCTCTCTCTGTCTCACTATCAATCTCTCTTTCTATCTATCTACACACACAGACACACACACACACACACATATATATATATATATATATATATATATATATATATATATATACATACACACACACACACACACATATATATATATATATATTATGGGTATGAATGTGTGACCCTGAGTTTCATGTTTTCGCGATCATCAGACAAGTAATGTATATATATATATATATATATATATATATATATATTATGGGTATGAATGTGTGACCCTGAGTTTCATGTTTTCGCGATCATCAGACAAGTAATGTATATATATATATATATATATATATATATATATATATGCACACACACACACACACGCACATATATAAGGTGCGTTGGATAAATTATTGTGTAAATTACGCAAAAATGAAAATGACACTTATCTCATTTTAACAGATATAATTACCCAAATTAAACAAAAATATCTTGAAATACTAAAGAGAAAATTTATAGAATAAAATCACCATTCGCTTAAACTACTGTCTTTAGACGACTTCGTAGTTTCCTCATCTGGACTGTCTCTTTGTTTAAGTCAGTAAATTTTGTAATAATCCATGCTTTCAATTCATCTTTGGTATTACAAAGAGTGCGTTCCTCCCTCGCTGAAGTTTACCACAAACATAACAATCAAGGAAGTTGCAGTCTGGCTAGTTAGGTGGCTAGATATAAGGGTGTGATGTGGTCACAGAAATTATCTAACAGCAATGACTGAGTTCTCCTGCTTGTATGGCATGATGCAGATTCCTGCTATCTTCCACCAGTCGCACTCTTGGCCTCTTCCAGCCACTTGATGTAGACCTACGTATTGTGTCTATGGAGAGAGGAATGGAGGCATAACGCCGCCATCATTTGAGATCAAACCAAACACCATGATATTGACGGGATATTTTGTTTTCATCACTCTCAGTACATCTTTTCGTGATACGGCATCCTCGGCACTGTACTCAGATTGACACCCAAACATTCTGAAATTTTCCTTTTGGAGCGTCCGGCGCGAATGCCAAGCAGTACAGCATGCCGTTTCCAAATTTCTGGTGAAGTGAATTGCGTCATAGTGCTCTTTTTCTCACAGACGGTGTCTAACTTGCCTTACTATATTCTGCAGTCGACAAAATCAAAACAAAAAAACAAGGCATGCCTGAAACTAAAAATATAATATAGCAACAATTTACACATCACACACTGTATATAAATACATACACACACACACACACACACACACACACACATATATATATATATATATATATATATATATATATATATATATATATATAAAAAGATAGAAAGACAAACATACACACATATATATAAATACATATATTTTTGGGTTGATGTTGTTTCATCTTTTTATCTTTTACACTCTTTCTCTCTATCTCTAGCTATACATATGTAATTCATTGCATTATGTTAATATTGATATATATACTATTTTCTCATAATACATATATGTGCGCGTATGTGTGTGTGTGTGTGTTAGTTGCGGGCGTTCCTCATTGAAAGTAAAATCTACGGAAAACAAGAATATATGAAGTTGCATTTAAATTATTCTATAAAACAAACATGAAAAAATCTATTACAAAAGAAAGAAAGAATATTGAAAAAAAAAATACTTTATCTGATCAACAAAATTAATTAAATTACTCAAGAGATATGAATAGATATTTCTATCAAATTACTTTACCGCCAGAGTCAGAAATTTCTCATTCAAAAGACTACGTTAAAGAAAATGAGATGTTGACTTGATGAACTTCCGTTTGTTTTTCCCATTTTTTGCAGACCATATATGTTAGTAATCGTAAATCGAATGTGCAGAATTTACCCATGGGATTTGAATTCATAGCTTCATATTAAATATAAAGTTGAATAGAGATTCTTTTCATTCGACCTTAATTAAAAAACCTGTCTACAAAAAATGGCAGTTCACAACTGATTATTTATTACAAATAAAAACCATTTCTTTACACATTCCCTTAATATATAGCTGATTGCAACATAATATAAAAATAGGACCTAAAATTCGAGCATCATTTTTTAATCGGCATCAATCTATGCAAGTCAGTAAAGCCACTAAGAGACAAGGGGTTACTCTGTATGGGACAGTTAGGAATAGAAACATTAATAATTAGCGTGATGAGAAAAGATTAATCAGGAAGAGAGTAGAAAGCAATTAACATTGCATTTAATTTTTTGCAGAGTAAAGTTGTCTGGAAATAATGGTGCTAGAAGAGAATTCTGCAAGCAAGAAGTGCAGGAAAATAAACTGTCAGAATAGAAGTTACGGCAACATCTAGCAAGCTCAAATGTAAATTGATGAGACCTCAAAGCCAGTCTAGTACAGCGCTTAAGTTCAAAAAGTCTAGGTTCCATAGAGAAGAACTCATTGGAAAAATTAGCATGAAAGTATTAATAGAAAAGGGAGCAAGAGGCAACCTTACGATTATGGATAAGTATTAGGTTGGTGCAAAAATAATGACGTAATAGTGTCGTTTTTTGACGTATTATTTAACGTTAAAAAACGAAAATATTACGTCATTATTTTTGCACCAACCTAATAACTCAAGCCTAGCCATCAGATCTGGATCGATAATATTGCTGAAATATTCTTTGGATTTTATCAAATAGCTCAAGATAAATAGCAGAGACACCGGTCCATATTTGGCAGCAATATCCTAAGCATGGTCGACTTATATATATATATATATATATATATATATTTATGATAGATTCTGTAGAAAAAATTGTCTTGAGAGAAACAGGAAGTTACAGAAGTGACGTTTTCACCTTTAATATTATAGAGAAAGATGGAAGCAAGGGAGTGACGATTCGATTAGAGCTAGAATACAATAGGGGAAGTGACACTTTTATTCAATATCCAGCAGTAAATAAAGATGGTTGGTCGGGTACAGAAAAATGACAGAAGAGTTATAAAATAGCTTTCGGTGAGTTTCATGAGCACACGGGTTGCATTCATTAAATAAATACATCAAAATATTCACCTACGAAAATACTGGCAAATGCTGCTAACATTTTTTTAATATTTTAAAAATGAAAAATATCCAGTGTCTGATATATATATATATATATATATATATGTAAACACCAACTGAATTCCCCGTCTACACAGTTATAGTTATAATGATTGAGGAATGACTTGTAAATGCCATTATGATGGTTGTAAGCTGTTCGATGTAAAAAAAAAAAGAAAAGAAGAGATTAATCGTATAATCTGGAAACTGGATCTTAGCACAATCCCAGATAATGTTCACCCTGAGCATGCATAAAATATCACTAATAAGGTTACTTACTCAAAGCAGGACTTACCAATCTTCTATGATCTCATCGTGGTATGTGTTGTGGAGTAAACACCACAGGTGACTATATGAACTATAGTTCATAATTATAAATAAAGAGCTCCAGGTCAGAGATGAGAAAAAGAAGAGGTTTGTGGTTAGGTGTCACGCCAAGTTGCCGAAGCATTACTTATATGATAAGCGCTTATAATAGTGGCGACGAGGGATTCGAAACTTAGGAGATTTATAACAGTTGTGACGAGGTTTCGGAACTCTTACAACTGATAACAGTAACGAGCATTCAGAATTCCATACTAGTTGTAACTCGAGTGAAAAGTATAGAAGAATATATGTGTTGTTTCGGGAACATGGATACGGGTGGCGACAAGAATTTTAACCAAGTTAGTTTAAAAAAAATTCTCGTTGGGTAGAAGAAAAATGTTTTTTTGATTTATTTATCTTGGGTGTAAAATAAAAACTTGCGAATATGGAGCAAATTTTGGCTGCGATAGCTGAAATTCAACAATAAAAACAAATGCAGCAACAGCAACAAAATCACCAGTTGCTAGAACTACAAATATAGCAACAGGAGTCGTTGGATATAATTCTGAAGAAAGCAAAATAAATCTTCAGTGTCTCTTACGTCAGAAGTTCCATATCAGAATTTATATACAATCCTGATGAGGGGCTGACTTTTTCTCCCTATTTTCATAGACATAGACAAATATTCAGTCAGGAATGCAACGACTTGGAAGATGAGAAAAAAAATCTAGATTGTTGTTGAGGAAAATAGCTCTGGTAGGGCAGGAAAAATGCTACCACGACAGAAACAAAAACAGGTGAAATCGAGTTTGAAGACACGATACACATTCAGACGATTTTTTTGTAACACGAGCTCTCTGTTTAATGCTCGTTCTGAGGTGCATGAATCTAACCAAAAAAGAGGGTGAACATTTTGTCACATATGAAAGTATCATCAACAAAGAATGTGAAAAGTTCAAAATAAAGGAAATAACTCCAGATGTCTTCAAAGGATTAATTTTCGTTCAAGCTAAAAAAGATGCTGAAATACGAGCGAAATTTTTAATGAAAATTGAAAACAGTTATATTACATGGCAAGAAATAGCGGACAATAGCCAGACAATTCTAATTCTGAAACACGATGAAGAAATTTAGAAACAAATGAAGGTTCATTGGTACAATCAAAAACCAAATGTACAAAAAGGAGGATAAATCCTTGTTTCAGATGTGGGCAATTGCTACTTAGAAATGATTGTCCATTTGAAAATGCAGAATGTTATAACTGTGATAAAAGTGGACATATAATGTCACACTGCAAAACCAAACCAAGAAAAGGTTCTCACAGGACGAAATTCTTACACAACATTGCGACGGATAAATGGCCACGGAAAACAAAAGGAAATTTGAGAATGTGAAAATAAATAATGTGGGTTTGAAAATTCTACTGGACACTGGTAATGATATTTGAAGCAACATGGAAGGAAATTGGTAAGCCTCTATTAAAAAGAACTTCCAAAAGTTTCAGTTTTTGATGAGATTCTTTTTTGAGAAATATCTTGTAATGTCTCATTCTGTAATAAGCATGTAAAGACTAAAGCTTATTTATAAAAATGCTACGAATTTATTCGGTACTGACTGGATGGAACTATTTGAATTTTGGGATTTGTCGATAAATGTTTATTGCAAAAACGTAAATGAACAAGCGACCGATTTAAAAAAAAAAAACAACAACATTAGAGCAAAAATCTTAAGGACGAAATTTACCAAAAAGGGTTTTCCAGACTTTCTCTCACATAAACTGGACTAGTGTTCAAAATTCAAGGCGGATTTTTAATTAAAAATATTTCGACGCTAGTATTTAAACAGAAACGGAGCGTACCATTCGCAGCATTAGAACAAGTCAACGATGAGTTGGATAGACTCGAAAGGATTGGTGTAATAAAATAATGTTACGCTTCAAAAGGGGCTGAACTTGCGGTGTATGTAAAGAAAAGAAAATAATAAAATTCGTGTTTGCGCGGATTTGTTGACAGCATTCAACAGTTGTTTAGAAACACATAACTACCCGTTACCCAGTCTAGAGGAAACTTTTTCGAAGTTAAAGCGCGGAAGAATATTATCAAAGCATGATCTCTATGAACCGTATTTACAAATTCAAATTGAAAATGAATGTTCAGAATTAACAACCATAAATACGCACAGAAGACTATATAAGTTTAACCGGCTTTCTTTTGATATAAAGGTGGCACCAACTATTTTTTCAACACACTATCGATATCATGCTTGCGGATTGCGATTTTGCAGTGGCGTATCTGGATGGAATCTTAGTCAAAAGTGTATCTAAAGAACAACATCTTGGGGATGGAGAAACAATTTTGGAAAAACTAAGCGAGTTCAGTGAAGAAAAATGCGAATTATTTTTGCCGAAAATTAAATGCTTAGTTCAAATTATTGATAAAAATGGCCGTCGACCAGATCCGTCGAGGTTAAGTTCTATTAAATATATACCTCCATCAACAAATATGACTACGTTACAAACTTTTGCTTTTCTAGGTTTGGTTAATTACTATCAAATATATGTACATATTGTGCATAATGATGTAAGGGAGAATATGTCCCTACAATTTCGGACTCGGCCGACGAACGAAAGACAGACAAATACTCCCACATCAAGAGGAGTAGCAGGAGCAGCAGTAGCTTTTGCTGAAAACATTTAGTCATTCAAGTCTAAACGTTCTCTTCCCTAGTTTCTATTCTACATTATGTTTGCCTGACCAAAGGTAATAAAATTGCTGCTAAATCACTTTCTACTGTTGTTTTTGATAACTTAGTTACAACACAAAATTTGAGAGCTTCACTGAACGATCTATTCAAAAAGGAGTAAAGTCGAACTGGAATGATAACTGTCAAAATGCGTTTGACGAAATAAAAAGGGATAACGTCAAATTTATCATTGGCACACTATGAACCAAAAGCAGAAATTGTAGTGGCGTCAGATGCTAATGAGTACGGTATTGGAGCGGTGATTTACACCAATACGATGGCAGTAAAATGAAGGCCTCACGATCGCTTCTACCAGCAGAGAAAAATTACAACCAGATTACTTTTTCTATCTAGCTCTAGCAATTACATTTACTGTGAAGAAATTTCATAAATTTATTCATGGAGTTAATTGTAGGTTGCAAAAAGACCACAAACTATATATCAATTATATATGGTTAAAAAAAGAATACTTATGCATACAGCTAATAGACTACAACGCTGGGGTACAATCTTATTAAACTATGATTTTATGATTGAGTACCAACGGCCTAAAATTTACGACATGTAGATGGATTATCAAGATTAATACTTAAAAAGGCAGAACAATTCGTGGGCACTGTCATTGAAGCACTAAAACGCAAAATGAAATTAAAAAAAAAACATTTTGTACAGCATCGTACGCGAGTAACAAGTTACCCTGGAAGAAATAAAAGGAAAAACAGAAAATGAAGTCTTTATTGCGAAAATCAAAAAGCAATTGAAAGAAATTAACAAGAAACGAAATCCAGATTTAAACGTTTAATAGTTATGCAATGTTGAAGTAATCTTCGGGCAAAATGTTATAATATTAGTGTTACAGAAGCGAATATTGAAGGATTTTGATAGCAGACATCCTGGTATTTCAAGAAGGAAATCTCTGATGTGAAGTTTCGTATATTGAAACAGAATAGACCAAGATATTGAAAAAATAGTGAAAACTTGCAAAGATTGTGCAAAACTGCTTGTCACAAAGATAGAACATTGGCAAAAGACATACTCGCCGTGGTCATGACTGCATATAGATTTTGCAGGGTCCTATCAGGGGATCACATTATGTTGTGATAGTCGTCTTTCTTGTATGAACTATTTGCGAGATATGACATAGAGGGTACAATAGTTTCGGATAGCGGAACGCAATTCACGGATAAAGATTTCGAAGGAATTTGTAAGGTGTTCTCCATAGTACATATTACGACCCCTCCGTTCTACCCAAGGTCGAAAGGACAAGCGGGATGATTTGTGGGAACGTTCAAAAGAGCGTTGAAGAAAGTCATATGAAAGTAAATGAGGAACAACTTAAAAATTTTCTTAGAGTTTACCATGTAACACCTAACGCCAATACACCATCAGGGTTGACACCGGCGGAATTAATTTTGCTAGAAAAATAAAATCGATGTTCAACAAGTTATTCCCAGGTTGAAAAACACGAAAGGATAACAAAAACGACACCAAAGATAAAAGTTTTCTTTATAGCATATAAGGATTTCAGAGAAACTTGGGAATACAGCACGATAGACATAAGAATGGGTTAAAGAGAAAGGACTTTAAAAGAAAAAGTATCATAATCAGCAGAAAAAAAGAGGTTCATTCATCAAAAATCTGAAACAGAAGAACCGATAAAAATTTTAACGTCAGAATTTTAACGTCACTAATCGACATTGCACTTTTGCCGTATGTTTTTTTGTCGTGAAATTTCGGCAAAACACAACAAACAAACAAACAGATAAACAAATCCATCCATTAAAATTGAAATTATCAGCCACTTGAAAAAAATGTAAAAATAAACCATTAATTCTAACTTTCCGCCCGTTTAAAATCTAAAATCTATTCAAGATGACACACCAAAGCGCAGTGTCATCAAGAAGTTGGAACATTTCCTAATGAAACAGATCTATTAATATTTATGCCACGTTGACTGCTTGTGCGGATGTGCGAGTGGTGAAATCGACAACGGCTCGAAATAAGAAATTACGGAGCCGAGTTCGAATTACATATGACTTTGTTATATCCACTTTTGAGTAAATATTCTTGTGAATATAGATCCATCTCCTATCCCCCAGACATGGGTTAAATAGTAGGATAAATATCTGGGAAAATCAGTATTTCTAAATATCTTTAATGCAATATAAACTCGCAACAAAAGGGAATTTTTCTTATAATCCAAAACATGTTTGGGCTAAAATTTATCCGCAAAGGGTTGAAAAACCATAAAAAAACAAAAAACGAATCACTCAATGGCAAAAATAGATCATGATATTTGAAGTCTGCTACTTTCTGAAGCGGTACAAGGAACTATTTTCCAGCATTTTTAGCGATGGGTTATATATATGAGTTCCACTGAAGATCTGGGGTGAACTGTAGTCCCAAGAGACGTTCAAAGCAAGAGGGTCTTGGAGAGTATTCCGTTCATTGCGATTCAAGAAAATTCAGTATCTGTTTGGTAATGATGAATATTACAAACCAGTCCCCGCTATACTGAACTGAAATAGGAAAGATCACTCACCAGGCTCTGGTCATATCGATTTTTGGAGGTTCACTTACAAACTATGATATCGTTCGCATATACATTCACTAACGATTTGAAAGTAATCTGAGGCAGATCGTTAATATAAAAGAGAAAAAAAGGTAGGACCCAAGAGTGGGCCTTGAGGAAAACCTGCATTGAGCTCATGGGGTCCAGAGGACTGCTCATTAACAACGACCTTCATGGTTCTGATAGAAAGGATTTGACAATTGCGAAGGCTCCTCCATAAATGCCATAGATTAATATTTTGTGTAGCTACCCATCTATACCATACCCACTTGAGAAAAGATTTTTAGAAATCAAAAATGATTTCTCTAGTGATGAATTTATTATCAAGCGATCCACGATTCTATATGTAATGATATTTATCCAAGAAGCGATTAACGCAAATGACGTTATATTGTTACAGAGATTGTTCGTAAGAGAAAACTAATTGTGTACAACATACATATACTCCCAATCACACATGCACACACTCAAACTCACATTTTGATCTGAAATTGCCAATGTATAGCATTTGTGCTATGTGATTTATATCGCCTATTGAGTTAAGAGCATTCAGACGAAAAGAGATTATGCTGACTAGTATATATTTGTCGGATAAAATAAATGCATTTTTTATTCACTAAGATGGCGATTTCTCAGTGTACCAACCTATGCATGTATTGAATAAAATTATTTATGTCTATCACAAGCGGACATTTGTATTTGGTCAGTAATTTTCATTTTAAAACATGTTTCGCTGAACAAGACTGATTAGTTACTTTTAGCTTTTTATTAATTTTTACCTGTATTTGTAAAAGTATTTTCTTTTCTGGCCTTAATGCATGTAAAAATTACGCCAAAGTTTTATTGTTATTTTTCTCTCGGGCGCTTTCGTCTAAGCTACTAGTTATTTTCAAGGATTATTCTTGCCCTGCCATTATAAAAATTGTGTGTAAGTGCTTACGTAGTCGGTATAAAAATGGGGAATGGATTGAAATTCTTAATTTCTAAATGTAGCCAGTATAGTATATTTAGTATTATTATGGATTGGTTTCTTGAATTTTTTTTAAGATAAGGGATTACATCTATTTCTTTCTGTTTTTTTTTTCAGTGACAGACAAGCAACAGTTATATGTGCATTGTGTTTTATAAAATTCCATGATAGTTTAAATGTGACCGTATTCAGTCCTACAAATGTCAATCTGGCTCAATGAAACACACACAAAACAAAAAAACATATATATATATATATATATATATATATATATATATATATATATATATATATAGGGTGTATCAAAAATAATTTTACAAAGTTTGCGAGCGGATTTGCCACATCAAAACAATGACAAAAGTACACATAAACATATGTCCACGAATCTTTCATTTTTGAGTTATTTTTTTTTAAAGAATGTTTGCGGCAGATGGCGCTGTGTTGCTCTGTAGACTAGGTTACATTTGTCATTCGTGTACATTTGTCAGTAGTCTGTCTTCAACGTTTAACGTGTGTAGCAGTGAGTTAACTAAGAATTGTTCCATTTAGCAATGGCAGGATATTCATATCTATAGCAGGCAGATATGATTTTTACATACGGCCGTGCAAATGGTAATGGAGACGAGGCTGCACGCCTGTATCAGATTGCGTTTCCATACTGATGGTAGACAAGTCAGGCAACATTTTCTGCTGTTTATCAAAAACCTGATATCTAATATAGTTTACATGGCAACACAGCGCGATGAACATTTGCCTTAAACTTTTATATTAAATGTTTATATTGATTTTGTCACTGTTTTTGTCGGAGGAACCCTCCCCAAAGTTGGAAAAATAATTTTTGATACACAATGTATTAGTGTATATATATATATATATATATATATATATATATATATATATATATAGATAGATAGATAGATAGATAGTTATGAACAGACTGAGATAGATAGATAGAGAGATAGATATGAACAGACTGAGATAGATAGATAGATAGGTAGATATGAACAGACTGAGATAGATAGATAGATAGATAGATAGATAGATAGATATGAATAGACTGAGATAGATAGATAGATAGATATGAACAGACTGAGATAGATAGATATGAACAGACTGAGATAGATAGATAGATAGATAGATAGATATGAACAGACTGAGATAGATAGATAGATAGATAGATAGATAGATAGATAGATAGATAGATATGAACAGACTGAGATAGATAGATAGATATGAACAGACTGAGATAGATAGATAGATAGATAGATAGATAGATAGATAGATAGATAGATGTGAACAGACTGAGATAGATAGATAGGGCTACAGGAATGTAGGACGGTCATGGCTAAGATAAAAAGCCAAGCTGAATATCAACTTGTCAGCAGTCAATATACCACATAACACCCTTGAGCGCTTAGCTTTGGAGCGGGTAGAATGGAGATCAATGTGTTTTAGTGGACTCTGCAATTTTCAATCTGCTTGTCTGAATCATCTTCAAGAAGCGAGAGCAAGATCTAAAAGGTCAGCCAATCTAACAGTGATCTCATCTCACAATCCTCACGCTTGCTCCATATGTGGTCTCCTTTATAAATCACTAGGGGGTCTTAAATGCCACTGAAGATTATCGCACAAAATTTCATAACTGAATCAATCCGCATAGGTCGAAACCGACGGGAGAGTACATTATATATATATAGATATATATATATATATATATATATATATATATATATATATATATAGAGAGAGAGAGAGAGAGAGAGAGATAATAGAGAGAGATAGAGAATATTTAACTAATACCAAATTCTATTTTTATTCGACGTGTGCGAAAAAATATATGGATGTCTGCTTTAATGAGATAAGAGTGAGAATAGAATGGTTTTAATGCGATTTAATCCAAATAGTACGTTTGATAATTCAGTTTACTAGAGTGTCGAATTTTATGGTGGACAATGGTGTTCTTTATTCTAGTGGCAGTAAAGCCAAATTAGCCACCAGTTTGCTCAGCTTTGACAAACCTCATTCTTTGCTCATCCTATCATTGATGACAGAACAAAAAGATTCCATATTTCCTGAAGTTGCGCCAAACGGAATTGGAATACCAAAGTTCTGTCGTTGTGCTAAGCGCTGAATGTCTGCCACCGAAATTTCTGGAAATAAAAAATAAAAGTACCTGAGGAGCTCGCAAAGAATTTAACAAAATTTATTTTTTCTTTCATGGGGTGTAATTGAATTTCTTTCTTACTACGTGATACATTTCAATAATCATACTGAATATCCATAAATAATTAACATTAATATAATCATTATTATTATTATTAGTAGTAGTAGTAGTAGTAGTAGTAGTAGTAGTAGTAGTAGCAGTAGCAGTAGTAGTAGTAGATTTGCTTTCTTGTACTCTTGTATTCACTATGACTATTCTGTACCCGCCATACTAATTTATATATCCATTTTATCTATCTGTCTATCTATCTATCTATCTATCTATCTATATATATATATATAGATAGATAGATAGATAGATAGATAGATAGATTTCATATAGCTTTAGGTGCGTCCACTTTAATATACTTAAATACCATTAATACCTCTTTATTAAAAAACATAAAATAAAACATGTATCCCCGTTTATTTTATAGTGATTTTCTAAGCGCAGCTTAGATGTGGCACGAGGTCAAAGGTATAGGGCACCCGGTGAAGATCAAGCTCATTACTCAGTCATAAAGGATCTATTAAGACAAGCTTCCTAACCATACACCACGTCCAGGCGCCCCTGTTTATTTTATATATATAAAATAAAAATCCCGTCTACTAAAAATACAAAAGCCTTTTTTTATAAATTATGTGACGTTCAGTCTCTACCTAGCACTTGAAGATTGCGTTGTGCACAAACCTCTGAGTCGTGCTACTAATTTACATATCAATTTTATCTATCTATCTATCTATCTATCTATCTATCTATATATATATATATATATGTATGTATATGTATACACACACAATATCTATCTATCTATCTATATATATATATATATATATATATATATATATATATATAGATGTAATATATATATATATATATATATATATACACACATATATATATATATATATATATATATATATATATATATAAGGTTAGTGCAAGAATAATGTCGTTTTCTCACATAGTAACATATGTGAGAAAATGACATTATTTTTGCAACAACCTGATATATATATATATAACAAACGTTACGGCTTTTTTATATACACAAATCCCTTTCATAAGAGATATAATAAAAGAATAAAATAAAAAAATAAAATAAATCTCCATGGACGCTTAAGCCAGACTATGCGAAAACTTACTCCGTCGTTAATTTAGCCACCCCCACCTTACCCTGATCCGGCATCTATGAAAGTAACTCTATACTGATACAAATTATTAACACCCCACCCCTGCCTATTCTAAACAATCCGCCCTTCATGTTACCATGGAAATTTTGACTTCAATTCTGAATATACTATTAAAACTCGTAAATTTCAGAAATAAGTCATTACCGAAAAAATTTCGCTTGAGGATGGAACAGAGCCTACTTTAACTCAAGTTAATTCAAATATTATTTTGAAGTTTTCGGCTCTTGTTTTGAAACATGAGACATGTAGCGAGTTGGAATCATATTTTTAAATAAATAATTATTATATATATATATATATATATATATATATATATATATATATATATATATAGATAGATAGATAGATTTCATATAGTTTTAGGTGCGTCCATTTTAATATACTTTTTTTTTTAAATAAATACCATAATTCGCCGCTGATGGATAATATTTATACTTATTATTTACATTATTTGCATTGTTCGACTAGTGTCCTCCTTGGTGACATATTCACGAGTTTTCGGCCGTTGTACGCTCCATCGTTCATCAGGTGATTGAAATTTCGAACTGAACCGTTTATCTCGTCCACCGTGGTAGATTGTTCTAGTGTCATGCATCTTCCAGTTGTCTCAGTCTCAGTGATCTCCCTTTAATTCAACTCTACATGTTTTTGGTCATCTCACTTGTAGCCAGGTATTGAACTCACAAGACACTGGACTCAGTTAACGATTTTATCCACTGTGAACTTGTATGAATTTTTGGGACTTATAAACTTAATGTCTCATTAACCTTTTTTACCGGAGATCATATTGCAATTTTTGTTATTATTGTCTTTTTTTTTTATAACACACCATATTACTTGTTCCCATATTGTATACATTTCTATACTTGGCCGGTTTATGAAATTTTTCTGGGCTATCATATGTGCTGATTCTTTGAGTTTTCGTATTTTGCAGGGATCTTCTCTGTCTATTATTTCAACTACATCCCAATGAGGGCGATTATCCTTTTCTCTCCATAAGTGGTCGGCTATGCCTGATTTTTCTATTTCCCCTCGTGTTACGGATTTACGGTGTTTCTGAAGTCTTAACGTAAGGGGACTTAAATATAGATATATATGAAAAATAGCCCTCCTCCTGGAGATGATAAGAAACTTGTCGAAAACGCTAGAACGAACGATAACAAATATGGACAAATTCTGTACTGACTTTATCCAGTTCTTGGTTACCATTTACAGAAACAATACAAATTGAATACAAAAAGATAACAAAGTATTCCTTGTTTGTGGTATTTAATAATACCCGCCTAAAAACTAAATGTCGCCCCCAGGAATAAGAAGTAGTATTTAGCTGATAGCTCCTGAAAACTACTTAGCGATTAGGCATGTACCAACTCCTCGAGAGCACTTCGTTACGCCCGCTTGGTCCTCTGACATCAGGTGGAATAAATGCATTAAATCAATAGCTTAATCTACTGCAAGGAAAGTTGGTTCTCTGTGTCGTCCCAGATTTTTTTTCTCTTCTGACTCCATCCATCAACTCTATAAATCAACCACCTGTCCTTGCATGGAATATTCTTTTCATATATGGTCTGGTGCTCTCGCTGTACGTCTCGACGTCCTCGACAAAATCCAGAGACGAATATGCAAAATGATAGGTCCTGATCTGGCATCTAGTGTACAACCACTATCCCACAGACGTGCCTTCCTCTGTCTCTTCTACAAATATTTTCATGGCAACTGTTCCGACGAGCTACTTTTGCTGGTGCATGGAACTGCATGAATTTAGGTGAGCTACCAGGCCGGCATCTCGGTCCAATCCTTTGATTGTCAAAACAGTTAAATTTCACTGTCTCTTCAACTCAGACAGCTTTTTCCCCGGCACTTCCCGTCTATGGAACTCCCTTCCCCTTACTTGCTTCCCCGATGACTATAATCTACAAATATTCAACTGTAATGTTGATCGACATCCGACACCCTGAGCTTGTTCCCCGTCGTTCTCTGTATCCTTTCCACAAACATGACTCTTTATTCTTGTCCTCAATCTTTTGTAAGCTCTTGTGTGCTAGTGGCACTCTGCTTGGAGTGAATTGCTTTAAAAAAAAATTACACTAAATGTGCCCAGTTGTATGCCAGGTTCAGCCCATCTATGAATTGTACAATGGATTCATAGTGTAAGTGTTTAATCATTGATATCTGAATAGCTCTAGTGGAGTAAACATATTTTGATGGAAGACAAATTGTTATGGTCCGGTTCCTTGTACCACGGTGATAGTCCAAGGTAGAACCAATAAAGAAGAACTCGAACACGGATATGGAATCCAAAGATATATTACAAACAGGAATATATACAGAGAAGTAGAAAGTGTTAGTACAAACAATCAGGTTTAGTAGGGAGAACAATGTAGTCTCGACCAGTATCACTATTCCAATGTCTTCTGGTAATTGTCTGAACGCGACTCTGTTTCGGACTGCCTCTGACTGGACTATTGACTCAACTGACTGCCTCGCTCTGACTGACTGACAGACTCCTGACGTACCTCACTCCAGACTTGAGACTGAACGGTATTTAGTCACCCCCCACGAGGGTATCATGTGGCACAAGGCCGGTTTAAGGTGGGATCTCCGAGCCCGTGGGCTCGGCCAAAAATATGCCCTTTGAACCCGTATAAACGGGTTCAGGGTCGGTTTACCTCCCCGAAAGAGACTCCGCCCTTCGGCGTAGCCTCGCTCGGGTTCCTGCCCGCCGGAAGGCAGAGAGTTCAACCGATCAGCCGGTCGCCCGACTTCGGACTGAACGGTATTTAGTCACCCCCCCCCCGCGAGGGCATCATGTGGCACAAGGCCGGTTTAACGTGGGGTTTCCGAGCCCGTGGGCTCGGGCAAAAATATGCCCTCTGAACTCGTATATACGGGTTCAGGGTCGGTCTACCTCCCCGAAAGACACTCCGCCCTTCGGCGTAGCCTCCTTCGGGTTCCTCCCCGCCCGTAGGCAGAGAGTTCAACCGATCAGCCGGTCGCCCGACTTCGGACTGAACTTCCTGCTTCCTCTTGAGGCGCAGTATTTATTACGTATGGAATAGTCCATTATGTTATTATGGGTAAGGTCCCATAACACAAATAATTTGTCGAAAGGTAGATATGCGGCTCCAAATTTCTTCCATCTAGATATTGAAAAAACTCTTTCTCTCCTTCTTTAATAATTCATATTCAAATCTAAAATAATTTTATCAATTGAATTGTACACCGAGTCTATTCATTCTTAATGTTTCTGTTTCTTTTGAACTCAGCTCTGCACTCATCAAAGTAAGTGTTTCGAAATTTGAACAGATTAACCTATGAAGAAGAAATGTAGCATATTTTGTTTAGAGCAAACAGTTAAAAGCTAATCCCATAGCTGTCTGTGTACTGTCGTAAGTTCAACTGACATTGGTTGTCTCACGTAGCCACGTGACAAAATGAGTTAATGTTAGAAATAATGAGAGACTCACTGTAGATAACAATTTTGCAAACTCAGCACGCATATTATTTGGAGTGTAATAAGTTCAATCAGATTAAATGCCTTTTGTAGCTGTAGACGAATGTAAGCTTAGTAAATATGAATAATATTTTATGTTGTCCGTCTATGATATAAACAAACAGCGCAGTCTTTATAGTCTGTTATTATAAAATAACTCGGCTCAATGTACAGGTATTTGTATACCATGTCCCATCAGGACATTGGCGATCATGACTCTCCACAGATCCCTTTTCCTTTATTATTTGTGAATTTGTTTGACTTCTTGGAATTTGAGATTTCCGTTGTTTTCTCCGGATTTGTAACTCGGTTTCCCATCTGTTAAATTGCTTTTGAAACAAGGTTAAATAATCCAGTTAACCTAGCTGTTTAACTCATATCTAGAGGGAGAAACCATAGATTTATTCCATTCCCAAGAAGATTTGTGTGAAAGTGAATGCAACATACTGGCCTGGAATTTAGACTCGGCTCGCCAATTCCACCTTCAACACTGATATTCATTAAACTCCTCGAACATCCCAGGTACTGTGTAGGTAAAATTTAAATATCACCCAGGGATGTAATTCGATCGATAATTGTTCAGTTTCCCGCGATCATAGTTAATGTGTGGATATTTTCATACTTTGAAGTGATAGGTTTCGATGGGATTTTGTTTTTGCCAGTACAGTCGCAGTTTGTTTACATTTTTTTTATTGACTTCCCGTTTTCGCCCATGACACCACCGTATTTAATCCTTCATTAACCTCTCTTACAATGACATCGCGCAACACCGAACCTGTGTTATTTGCGAAAGAAGAAACATTACAAGTAGCTGAGTAGTTAGAGTTTGATAGAGTCAAATGACATTTTAAGGATTCATTTTACTTGTTGAAAAGTGACGCCATTACTGAATGTTGATTTTTCTGTTTGTCTCGGTGGAATGTAAAGTTCAATCCAGAAGTTTAATGAAGATATACAAACAGTTTTTGTTAGAAGTTCTGATGATCTGTTTAATGTGAGAATAATCCTTTCGACAGCAATATAATCCGTGAGATCAGGGCAACGGTCTCTTAAATAAATACGTTCATGCTTTTATTTAATCGGACACGCCAGACACAACATTAGAAATTAAACTTTAGGCAGAATATCCAACGTGAATTCAGAGTCTTTCCTGATTTAGAGAATCCATTAATATTCAGTCAATATATTTTCGGCCGAAAATAATAATAAAGAAAGTTACCAAAAGTTGTTCTTCAAGTTATTTCGTCAGAATGTATACATATTGTAACAGAGTAAATACGTAAAGAATAAACAGGAAGTAAGATATTTACATTATTCGGACTATTATCCTCATCTTTGTCGCCATATTTATCACAACGTTTCGGCCGTTGTACGTTCCGGCCTTCTTCAGGTGGTTGGAATTTCGAACTGAACTCTTTATTTCGATCAATGGGGTAGACTGTTCTAGTTCAACGTGCCATGTTTGATGCTAATTTTCCCTCTGAAAGTTCTCCACTACCTTAACCGGGTATTGAACTCACACTCTTTGTGTCTGTCACTGGATTTAACCACTCAAGGACACATGGCACAGTGGATAAAGGCATTGGTTAGATCCAGTGACAAATCCAAAGAGTGTGAGTTCAATACCTGGTTAAGGCAGTGGAGAACTTTTAGAGGGAAAATTAGCAGGAGATAACTGATAACTGACATGCATCAAACATGGCACGTGGAACTAGAACAGTCTACCCCAGTGAGCGAAATAAAGGGTTCAGTTCGACATTCCAACCACCTGAAGAAGGCCGGACCGTACAACTGCCAAAGCATCGTAATAAATATGGCTACAAAGATGAGGACAATAGTCCGAATAATATAAATAATGTACATAATACCTCATTTCAGAAATATAGACAGATACTGAAAGGCAGACACGTTGTAATAAATATGGCTACAAAGATGAGGACAATAGTCCGAATAATGTAAATAATGTACATAATACCTCATCTCAGAAATATAGACAGACTAGGAAGTAAGATGTTTTAAATTTTGTTTTTTCTGTTATGCGCTTCAAGATATAAGCAATCATATCGCTCCATATTTGCTCTTCTCTCAATGTCTGCACTTTATCACCTCTACCAATCACCGTTCTTTCATTCACTTATATATATATATATATATATATATATATATATATATATATACTTTAACATTGTTTACGTTTTTCTTCTGCTTCTCTTGCCTTCATTTATATTCTATAAGTGTTAAATTGTCTAAGTCCTCTTGCGTCATTACTTGTCCCATAAATTTTAACGGCTTCTTTCTCATTGTCAGCAGAAGGCAGGGAATGTCTATTATGTTTAATCATGAGCTGTTCTACGTTCTAAGTTTCGTGTAGTGGCATAAGTTTCGGGAGAAAATAAAAACAAAAACTGTCCAACATTTGAATATTTTTATTATGCTGTCCCTCGATCTAGTCTCTCGGCTTGCATGAGCCATCATCAGAGTGATTATATGGAGATTACAACAGGGATAACCAACATCAAAGATAACATCCTGTTATGCTTATATAGAAGTTTGCTATGCGACGATAATGGAAGATCATTAAGAATTTACGTCCTGCGTCTAGTATTCCCCGACCGTTTGCGTGTTCTTGTATGTACGTCTGTGTGTTTGTGTTTAAGTGTGTGTTTGTGTTAACTGTATATGTATTTTTAATGGGTTGTATTATTTAACTTTACTTAGTATTTTAATATATTTTGGTAGTCTGTACAATTGTCGAAATTAAAACGATTTCCCACTTAACAACAAATGCCAAACCAACAACATAATATATAAATCCACCGTAACAAACAATACTAATGCAACATCAAAAGTCTACATAAGAGCCACACAAACAACCTTTAAAGAAATATGTAATAATCATCAAACTTCATTTAAAACAGAAAAACACTAAACTAATACAACATTATATGGAAACAGAAACAAAATTACAACGATACCAAAATTAAATGGGAAAGTATAAAAAAAAATAGCAAAGAGTGTAAATTTTGCCTGGAGGAAAAATTAACACCATCACCATGAAGGATCAAAACAAGTTATTGAATAAGTAGAATTAACTAATGGAGAAATGCAGGCATTTAAATAAGCATCTACTTTGCTAGTTGAATACTAATATAAAAAGAAATGAAAGAAATATAATACAACCACATCACAAACACAAAAAATCAAATCTAACACCTTATCCATACTAAATACAAACACAATCCATCCAGAAAAGAGTAACCAAAATATCAATAAATAATAACCAGCAAAATAACAGCAAACCATACAAAACACACACAAAGCCCAACATAGAAATCTTACCCCAAATTCAACTCGCAAAAGACACACAAACGCTCTTCTCAACACCTACTACATCAACAAAATAATAACCAAAAAAATAATACCTAAACACAAAAAACACAAATAAATTACTACAACTACACACTTTACAAAACGTAAAACCACACAAATACTAAATATATATATATATATATAACACCGAGAACGCATATAGGGACGCGAACATACAAACACACCCACATAAATACACGGCTAGACGCACGCACACGAACACACAAGCATACACGTGCGAGCACGTATATGCATGCGTATTTGTGCACGGGCGCTCATACAAACACCCACCCGCACAATAAACAGAAAAATTCAACTAAAAATGTCCTTTCATAGAACTAAACATAAATTTCAAATACTAAGTAAAGTTATATAACTAAGTAAAGTTAAGCAATACAAAGTACCAAAATATATTAAAATATTGAAACACTAAGTTAAATAACACAACCTATTAAAAAACATATACAGTTAACACACACACATACACGAATACAGAATCATACAAGTGCGGATGTGTATGTGCGTACGTACTTGCGTGTGTGTTGGCGTGTGCACACGAAGTTAGGCACATAAACACACACCTACAATTATTCCTATATTTATTCCACAATTATTCCTATGCGATAGCCTCTAGAATCCTTTTAATCCTAAACTTTTCCATCCACCCAATAGCCATCAGGATAATACAATGGGCCTTACTACCCATAATACACTATTGACCAGCATAATTAAATAGGCGAGATAAAACACATGGCTTGAAGACTGTATAAGCATGAAACAGACTGTCGCCGCTTTGTGTTGACCTCAGTGTCCACTTTTATATATTTCTGCTAGCCGAGATACCCGGTGTTTCCCGGCTGTACAAGGCTGCAATTGTATAAATATATATATATATACCCACACGCCTTGTCTAAAAATATCTACATTCGCCCTCGCTTGCATGCATCATCCGTAGGTATACTAAGCTAATCCCCCAAATATAATTTACGATATGTCCTTCGCAAGTGTTTTATTGTTCTTAATAAAGGAATTCCATCGATAAAACCTTCTTGTGTTGCCGTTTCTCGGGGTTAAATTGTTTCAATGTTTTTGATATTCAGTAATTTTTTATTCAAAATATCATACTTGTCATTGTTAACAAATCTTATAATGTAACAAAAACTGGAATGAAGCGATAGAGTTTGGTTCAACTGCAATTGCAAACAAATGAACGCCCCCACCTCCTACGTCGCACGTTTACTGTAAAGCTGAGATTAATAGGAGGTTCTTCGGGAAATTTTAACGCTTCAATAATGCTTCTCAAACAATGTTTGTTCGAATGACAATTTAGGATGGAATCATATGATGAAACTTTTGGCTAAATGGCAAAAGTCGATTTTAGACCTAGTTTGTCGCAGATTTCGTTCATTTAACTGAAATAATCTAAACCAAACATTCACGCAAGACAATGTGTAATTTACATGGCAAATTTGGAAAATATCGGATGAAATACCCGTAAGTTATGGCCGAAAAACTGGATTTTTGAACAGATATTCATGGTTTTCGTTATACACGGTGAAGCGAGCAGGACTAAAATCACATTTTCTTATTTTTTGCATGATGGCATTTTTTTTGTAACATGGCTGAAGAAAATCGGATAAAAATGAGCAAGTCATTCAAGTTTTTATTTTAACTAGTACCAAAACTGTTTTTTTTTTCCACAGTTGTTTCTAATTTTTGTGAAGTCAATCTCGCAGGAAAACTATAAAGCCCTCTATATAAACCTCGTAACATGAGCTATGTTTTGCATTAAGTGCAAAAGATATCAGCTCATCTAGTAAAAATTTTGTTCGCGTGTAACTTTGCCTTAGCTTTTTGCAAAAACCCTTATCTATCTTCAGTTTTTTCTACCGGTCCCGGAGGACGATCTTGAGATGTTGGTCTTGACCTATTTTGATAAATCTGCAACATTTGGGTACAATGTCATCGAATTCGGTTAAGGAATATGTACGTGCATAAACAGCATGCATACAGACAGACACACAGACATCTGTTTTATAGATATAGATATTTCATTAAATGACCTATCTAATCCGTCTGCACTTACACGTGAACGTGTGTATCTATAAATATAAATGTATGTATGAAAAGCTGTCTTGCATCTTTTATTATTCTGTCCTTAAAGAAACGATTTGTTGTCGGTACACTAAACACGACAAGAGCCGAAGAAAAGAATGAAAGAAATGAGAAATGGTAAGAAAATTGAAAAGTATCTTTTGACATGACGTTGCAAGATTATCCAGTAAATATTCAATACTCTGACAGTACATGGAATTTGCTGTGGGCTCACTGTCAACCGGACCCCATGACAGCGAAATAAAATGACAAGGATGAAAACAGAATGTACATTACGGAAAACCTTAGAATATTCAATTGCACAAAATGTAAGCGGGAATGTTAATACATAAGCTAATTGACAGCCTATCAGAACATGCCCACATTATCTGCACCTTATCCGCCATCTTGAAATATTACAGTTTCCTAAATATCCACAAAGCCATACATATTGTTAATGTGCTTCGCATTCATAATTAAAAATGTAATCAATTTATGTTTATTTCTTTGAATTGATGATAAATTCAGAATTCTTTGAAATATATTGTTTTTTTTTTCAAAATTTTGACGTGAATATATAATATTTACGCAAAATCGATTTTCTTTCTTTCTCTTTATTTTTTTTTATTTTTGTTCTCATATCGTCTTTTAAACTTTAAACAAAGTCTGTGTAGATTTCAGCATTGTTATTATTAATCAAAAGAAAACTTAAAGTAACCATAATGTTAGCCAAAACGGGTGTTCTGTGTTTGCCATTAGATAACATGAAAATCGTTTATATTTCAAGTAATTTCAGTTTTAAACAATCGCTCTTGAGACTATTCTCATATTAGGTTAGATTTTTAAAAATATATATTTTGCCAAAAGTGCTGCATATTTCTTTATTGATTATAAAATGAACAATGAAATTGAATACGCAATGGTTTCGGTACATTATATTTTTACTTTGAGAAAGGTAAAAATTCATCTCAGCTGAAAAAAAAAAGAGATTTTTTGTAGTTCATGGGACCAATGCATCGGAGAATTCTTCCACGGCTAAAGACGACAACCGGCAATACCCAGAAATATTGAAGTACCAGAAATATTAAAATCTGAAGTGGAATCAGCACTGGCAAATTTGAACGGAAGCAAACCAGCAGGATCAGACGGAATTGTAACAGAGATGATGGCATCCTTAGATGATTTCGGCATTGACAAGTTTATTAATATAATAAATTAAATATATAACAGATATGATATACCGGAAAATCTAAGTAGATCTATTTTCATAGCACTGCCTAAGAATCCAGGTGAAAACGTTATGTGAGCTCCATCGGACAATCAGCCTAATGAGCTATATAAAATAACTTATCGTGCGAATTCTGCTGAATAGAGTGCGCAACAGAATCAGAGTAGAAATAGGAGAATAACAGTGCAGTTTCCTTAATGACACTAAAATAAGAAAAAGCGATATTTGTGCTCCGAATAATATGGATGTGTATCTGTGTTTTATAGATTATGCAAAAGCGTTTGATAAAGTACTTCAAAGTGAACTGTTGTAACTGCTATGTAACTTTGACATATTTGCGTACGATATTTGAATAATCCAGATATCCTGAAGAACATAATAGAAAAAAAAATGAACAAATTCGAAGTCCTACCATGACTTATTACTGGCGGACACAACTTAACGACATAAGATATGCACATGATAGAGTATAGATAGTAGACAAAGAAAAGAAATTACAAGAACTCCTGAAGGAAAACGATGAGAACTCCTGGAGGAAAACGAGAAGAATGAATTAAACATTAATTGCACGAAGACAGAATCCATGGTTGTTACAAAAAGGAACAGCTTGATATGAAAATTACATGCAAATTTGGAGACACCGAAATCAAATTAGTACAACATTTTAAATGTTTTATACTGGGAATTATTTTAAGAGAGGATGAAAAGTGCGACACTGAAATCCGAAGGCGCATTGGGATAGTGAAAGATGTCTTCAAAAAGCTATGAAAAGTAGTAAAAAACAGAAACATTTCGTTAAAAACAAAAATAAAGTGATCCCAATTGTCATGTGTTATATACCGTACCTATGAACACTAATGCATATGTTCCAATCCTCATAAATACGTTGGGCACTATTGTAATTGGCGGTGATATGCTAAGTAGTACACCACTAGCAGTGGTTTACCTTCTTCATGCCGCTGGCGAGTATTGTATTTTGTTGATGTTATAAAAGATTACCATTCAGTAATCCTTCCTAAGTTACAGCACTTTCTTTCCTTATTTCTTTCTGTTATATACCGTACCTATGAACACTAATGGGTATACCCCAATCCTCACAAATACATTGGACATTGGTAAGTAGGGGTAATATGCTGGTAAGTAGGGGTAATATGCTGTGTAAGTAGTCCCCCACTAGCAGTGGTTTACCTACTTCATGCCGCTGGCGAGTAGTGTAGGTTGTTGATGTTATAAAGATTACCATTTCGTTTCCAACCTCTGTTTTGGTTATTCCTCATTTAGTAACCCTTTCTAGGTTACAACAGTATATTTGCCTTGTCGAACTCTCTGCCTTCGGGCAGGGAAGAACCCGGACGAGCCTATGCCGAAGGGCAGAGTCTCGTCCTGGGAGATAGACAAATACGCGATCCCACGTATGCGAGGCCTACGGGCAATTTTTGCCTGAGCCCATGGGCTCGGATGGCCACTCATTAAATTTGGCTTTGTGCAATATCCTACCTCAGGAAGGAAAATATCATAATATGCTATATTGGCAGCGTGAGTTGTCAGCGTGGGAAGCTCTTGATGTCTCGAAATATCTGCTTTCTGTTAGAGAGGAACCCGGACGAGGCTATAGCGAAGAGCAGAGTCTCGTCCGGGGAGGTAAACAGATGCCCTATATCTCGCATCCGGGGCCTACGGACAATTTTCTGCTCGATCCACGGGCTCGTATTTCCCACATCCTACTTTGTGGGGAGGCAGGTAAATATCTTAATATGCTGTCTAAGTAGTCCTCCACAAACAGTAGTTTACGTACTTCACGCTAGTATTTTATTTTGTTTTCAACCTCTGTTTTGGTTATTCCTCATTCAGTAACCTTTTTGTAGGTTAAAACATCATGTCATATCAGTCCTGCTATATGGTGTTGAATGCAGGACAATTTCCTTACAGAGCAGATATTGAAAGAGAACTTAAACAACAGAAATGTTATACTACAGAAGGATGCTGAGAATAACTGAACATGTTAGATCAACGACGAATTTTTATACTTAACATCAGGAAGGAATAGTTGAAATGTCTAGGGAATATAACAAGGAAAGAGGACTTGGAAAAATCGACACTCACAGGACAGATTGAAGACTAGAGGAACAGAGGAAATAACGTATAATCTACCTAGCGAGCTTTAGCAAAAGCCTGACGGAACAGGTTTTAGGAGAAATAACAAAAAGACAAAATTATGAAGAGTCCAGATTCCAGTTGTTCGATCTGATGATAAGGTTATGTTGTGAAGCAGATTTCAAGGTACCCTGTATTTAAAAACCACTATTCAGACTGGTGCTGGTTCAATAATGGTGTGGGACGTGTTCACGTAGCATAGTTTGGGTCCGACGATACGTCTTAACATGTCATTAGTCTGTGACCGTTATGATTTATTCTTTCTTAAGCTTTTTTTATCTATTCAACTTATCCCAACAATGAAGGGCTATTCAGATACGGTAAGCTACCGTATCATCAGCCCTATTGACTCAGAGTTTGTTTGAGGATATTTCTGATGAATTGTCTACTCGTCATTTTTGTTCGAATTGACACCAATCAAGTATTTAGGAAATTTGAAAGTAAGATGTATTTTTGTGCAAGATCTTATATAAAATCATATTAAAGAGCAGTGTCCAGATACCGCGACAACATTATCTCAAGATATCTTCAGACCACATCGAGTTGCAGCACATTACCTTGCTAGAGAGGCTCCTAGACAACATTAGGCAGCTATCCTGTAATATTTCTCGGATGTCTGTGTTTATTTACATCGTAATTGTTTGGGGAGATGAAGGCGACGGGAATTTATTCACTGATTGTTGGAAGTAATGAAATGAAAAGATAACAGTTTTCAATCAGCAAAGTCTGTTCTTGTTTATTATTATTATTATTATTATTATTATTATTATTATTCTGAAAGGAAAGAGAATTCATTTTAGTCCTTGTCCATATTTCTCACTCCTTTATCAGCACGGAATACGGCTATTTCCGATTAAATGATAGGTGATAATGGAGAATAATTACTGCGGAAAAAGCCAGCGTTGCTTTAAGCGTTGATAAAAAAAAAACTTTTTTATTTAAAATATCGATTTCCTAATATTATCTCCATTGCAAGTTTGCTTTCAGAAGATCAGATACGGTTATAAATCTGTATTAATAAAACACTGATAGTTTAGAGCCAATGAATATTTATATATTACTGAAAAAAGAAAGATGTATAACCCGAATACATGTCAGTGGTTCTAATATTGTAACCCTGTCTGAAAGTCGAACGTTTACTCTGTTGGCATCATTATTAATTTTCAGAAAGAATTCATTGGGAAGTTAAATGTCTTTGATTTTCTTTACAAAATTAAAAAATGATATTTATTCTTGAGTAAGACATATCTTAAAGTCTCCCAAATTAAATAATTATACTTATCAAATTAAATAATTATATTTATCAAATTAAAGATATTTAATATTCAGTGATTTCTTTATTAATTTCTCATGTTTTTTTGCTAATATCTAATCCAAGACAATGACAGTGATTAATTTATAATAAATGACCCTGAAGATTATGTTTGTTTTTTCTTCTTTTATATGCCGTACTCCTCGGGATGCGGGTGATCATGACTCTCCCCAGCTTCTTATCTTTCGTAGGTCTTAGTAAGGTTTGTCTCTTATACCTCTCCTTCTTTTCTTTCGTCAATTTACCCAAATACGTTCGGTAATTTACTCGTTCTTTCGCTCAGCCACTCTTCGCTTCAATGTCTTGTGAGTATCAAATTCTCCAAACTCACTTTCCTCATTATATGCCTCAGAAGTTTCAACTGTTTGTTTCTATTTTTAAGTATGTGTCCATTTTTTTTTCTTTTTCCCGCAAACATTAAAACTAAACAAGAGACACGGGCAAGGATAATAAGAACAAAGAATTTAGATAAAACATGTCAAAATTTATTATTGACAGAAAAAAGGAAAATACACTCAAAGAATCCAGATGTTTTAAATACCCTCAGTGGTCGTGCTGGCAGTTAACTCTAGGTCTAGGCGCGTCGACAGTTAATGATGACCGGAGCAACTTGAGTGGTGCCGAAGGTTGACAAACTGTGGGTATGTTATGGCACCAGCTGGCAGTCGTTGGTAACCAGAAAATGAAGATGGAAACGCTCGGAAAGTGTCGAAGGACGTTAGATAGACAGCAAAGGTCGAGAGTTGGCGTGTTGAGTTGGTACGAGCTGGCAATCTTAGTCGAAACCACGGTGATCTGCGAAATGATAGGCAACAGTGAGTGACACCTAAATCGCCGAGTGTTTTTGTAGAAGATGTGGTTGGCGGGGGTCAGTTGGTCACTGCTGGTGCGGATACTGTCCAATCATTTCCTTCTCCCTCCCGTCGCTACTGGTTTTATGGCGTAGGAGTGTTACAACAGCGCAGGGTTTTGACGCTACTTCCGGTTATAAGTGAAAGCCATAAGAATAACTCTAGGTTATGAAGGTTATGTAATAATAAAACTACTAACGGTAAATAAATAGTATTGCTTTTGGAAAACCAGCGTAAAATGTCTCCAAAACATTTTACAGAATTAATAAACTCGAACTGTTGAAGATTAAATTGATAGAGTCCGTTTGCTGAAATGAAAATAACAGAATAGTATGTCGCTACAATACATATCCATTGCATCTCTTTCCAGTTTATTTTGTTTTCATCTGTCTATATTTTTGAGATAAGGTATTATGTACACTATTTATATTATTCTTACTATTGTCTTCATCTTTGTTGCAATATTTATCACAACGTTTCGGTCGTTGTACGCTCCGGCCTGCTTCAGGTGGTAGGAGTGTCGAACAAGAACGCATGGCACAGTGGATAAAGGCGTTGGTTAGATCCAGTGATAGGACCCAAAGAGTTGTGAATTCAATACCTGGGTAAGGCAGTGGAGAACTTGGAGAGGTGAATTAGCAGGAGATAACTGACATGGTACGTGGAACTAGAACAGTCTACCCCAGCAAGCGAAATAAAGGGTTCAGTTCGATATTATTCTGTTGTCTTTTATTTGGTTACTTGCTTTCTGATTTTGTTTGTCGCTGCTATGCACAGATTGAAAATGCCACGCACTCCTAGGCTTTCAGCATAGCATCGGTATATTAAAGGTTCTCCTTCGACCCTTCTAGATTTTTCAGAGTTACTCCATCTTTTACGTCTTTATATTGCTTAATAGATCCATTTATTGATATCTTTGCTTTGTGTATCTTTACATGCCTTAATTTTGGCAGTGAGATACCCGTAGAAAAGCTCTACGTAATAATGTAGATACTGAGAAACCTAAACTTCCGATCGGAAGTAAATTGATATTCATAGGAAGTTATTTCCTCGGTAAAGAGAATTGACAGGGAAAATGCGTATGTTGGTCTTCAAACAGATTTGCTGAATCGGGTTGATGCAGAACGCTGAACACAATATAAATGTTCATTTAGAAAGGTTTCATATTAGAATAGACTTCTTTGTGTTAAAGCAATGGGATTTTTGTGGCGATAATCTATGCGTTCTAATCAATGAGAAGCCACAAGGAAGACGTGCTGCTAATAAATAAATGGCGTTGTATGTGTTTAGACGCCGGATCAAACTAGGATGTAAAAGTTAGTTTTTGTTCATACGCTGATAAGAACTTGTCAAAAGATAAACGCGCACACACGCAAACTACAGAGAGACAAAGTTTAGTCTCCCTTCAACTTTCACACTATAATAACAAATCATATTTTAAAATGATTGAGTCGTGGTTATCGTGTCGAAAACTTGAATTAAGTTGTTTTTTCACGTTGTCGTAGAGATTTTGATACCCGTAGATAAGTGTTTTCCTGAGCATTTAGAAAATATTTTAATAAACATGACAAAAAGTCTAGCATCATTTAAGAATTATTCAAGCTAAGATAACGAAGCACCTCTAGACTTTTAAGTAATCCCTTGCTTCTGCTATGTATTTAGAGATTCTTGATAAATATTGTGAGACCGGAAACTACCTACACAATAGACTCTTCCAGGCCTATATTAAGTAGGCGACATAGCACTCTACGGGAGGGTGACAGAGAGAGACACAGAGAGTCTCGTACGACTACCAGTGTTGGACACTAACTTATAGTAAGCTCCGCTTACACTATTTCTGTAACCTGTTGTTAATAGATCTTTCTTACTTCTAATCCGTGTTCCGTGTTTTACTTCTGTGGGCCCAACTTTGGCACCCACATCAGTGGCGACGAGGATTCTAGAAACGCACTCACGGCGAAACCTAAATACCTTACCAATCCCACATCTGGGTCGACGAAGAATTCTAGAAACGCATTCACGTCGAAAAACCGCAATACCTAGCCAGTCCCACAACAGTGGCGACAGAAATGATTCTAGAATTTCGTTCTCACCATATCAATAGCGACAGTACTCGAAAAATACACAAACTTCACGCGTTCCCACAGCAGTGTTGAACGTGAAATTAAGCTGGTATTAATACATTAGCGATTTAAAAGCTAAACACCCAGCGTCTACATATATTCCAATACCAAACGCCATTGACAAACTAGCGATTCGACATCTACGGAATATTAAAGTCTGTCCAATACGAGAACGATTTCTACACACCCACACACACAGAAAAAAAAACAATTATTTGTAAAAAGACTGACAACACAAGATCAGTTACTACCATTATGCTAAAGTTTTCGGAAAAAAACATCGAAAATTTTTTATGTAACTGAGTTGAACTCGGGCATAAAATTATTCTCCCCTCAAATTCACTGAGGTGAGTTTTCTTTTTTTTGTACCTTTATAAAAAAAAAATACATAAGTGTGGTGAAAAATTATTCAATTACATTAAAATTAACGGAACCACGGGGAAAAAAAGCTAAACACACATAATTAGTTTAGTTTAACTATTGTCTGTCCATATTTTTTTTCTGTAAAAGAAAAAAAAAGGAACAAAAATCTATCAAGTTTTTTGTGTACCTCCTCTAAGTACACGTGTTTCAAAGCAACAAAAAAGCGCTGTCATTTTTAAATATGGAAGATTTGCAAAAAGTTGTTACCCAAATGTTAAAACTAAATTTGGACCAGCAACAAAAATCAGAGGAAAGAGAACAACTATTTTTGGAATTACATAAACAGCAAATGGAATTCCAAAAAATTACGCTTCAGTATACTGAACTACAACAGAAACAACTTAAAGAATTACTCGTAAATGCATTAAAAGGCTCAAACTCTGAAAAATATACAATATTCTACCAGAGTACAATCTACAATTCAATGGAAACCTTTGAATACGTACCAGAGGAAGACAAAACGTTCCAGGCTTTTTACAGGCGCTACGAAGATATTTTCAACATAGACTGTGAACATTGGTCCAGTAAAAAAAAGGTACGTCTTCTATTGAGAAAACTGGGAACTACAGAACATAGTAGGTTCGTAGACTTCATATTACCCAAGAAAACGACTGACTTGGATTTTTCAGAGACGATTAAGCTCCTATCGGAATTATTCGGGCCTAACACAACCTTGTTCCACAAACGTTGGAAATGCCTGAACAGAGTCAAAGACAACCAGCAAGATTTTCTAACGTTTGCAGCATCGGTGAACAAGCTATGTAATGATTTTAAACTAGCCGAACTGACTGTGGATGATTTTAAGTGCTTAATTTTCACACAAGGTCTAGTATCTGTAGAAGACGCCGAAGTCAGACGACGGGTACTGACTAAGCTTGACAACGAACAAGGATTGACTCTCCAAAAAACTGGCAGAGGACTGTCAAAGAGTAATATCTGTAAAGCGTGGCTCAAACACTATCGAGGAATCAGGTGTGACTCAGATTAATAAAATCAGAAGTAAGTCTTTCTCCTATTCCCGTCAAAAAGACAAAAGGCAAATCTCATGTCCTAAATTACGCAGTAACCAAAACTCAAATAAGTTAAAGAAACTGCCCGGACCATGTTACCATTGTGTTAAATGGCATTGGATGAACTTCTGTCCAGTTAAGAACAAAAAATATTGCAATAAAAGTGGGCATACATTAACTTCGTGCTGGTACGCCAACAGAACGAGAAAACCCAAAAATAAAATCAGGCAAGCTCAATCTGACAATATTGTTGATAGGAATTTAAGAAAATATGTAACAGTGGATATTTTCAATAATTCCATTAAATTCCAGTTTGACTCGGGTTCTGATATTTCAACCATTAACAGGCGTACTTGGCGAAAATTGAACAAGCCGACCTTATTAAAAACGGATAAAACAGCAAAATCCGTAACTGGCGAAAATATTAACATTTTACGCGAGGTAATACTTACAGTAACACTAAATGGAGTTACCAAAAAGCTCAAAGCCTACGTATTAAAAACTTCAGACAACTTATTTGGAACTGATTGGATAGAAAAATTCAATCTTTGGGATTGCCCAATGGGTACATTTTGTCGCAAGATACAAAGTACAACGTCCAATTTGGGAAATCTAAAAAAGGAACTCAAACAACAATTTCTCCAGGTTTTTTCTGGCGGCCTTGGGAAATGTACTAAAATGAAAGCTAAGTTCAAGGTGAAGGACGGCGCACAACCGGTATTCAAAAAGAAACGGAATGTCTCTTTCGCTGCTCTAGAGCAAATCAATAAAAAGTTAGATAGACTCGAACAAGCAGGTATTCTGTCAAAAACAGATTTCAGCGAGTGGGCAGAACCTACGGTCTACGTAAAAAAGAAGTCCAATCAAATACGAGTATGCGAAGATTTTTCCACAGGGTTAAACGACGCCTTGCAAGATCACCACTATCCTCTCCCAAGCCCTGAAGAAATGTTCAATAAACTCAATGGTAGAAAAAAAATTTCTAAAATTGACCTCTCGGACGCATACCTTCAGATAGAGGAAGAAGAAAGTTCCAAATTGCTCTGCATAAACACCCATAGAGGGTTGTACAAATACAACAGGCTGGCTTTTGGAGTAAAGGTTGCACCTGCAATTTTCCAGCAGGTCATGGACGCCATGCTAGGCGATCTTGACTACGCAACAGCCTATTTGGATGATATACTAGTTACTAGTAAAACTACGGCAGAGCACCGGAACCATATAATAAACGTATTCGAAAAGATACAAGAATACGGATTTAAGGTTAAAGAGGAAAAGTGTGACTTTTTCTTATCAGAGATTAAATACTTAAGACACTTTATAAATAAAGATGGTCGTCGGCCGGATCCAGAAAGAGCCAACGCGATCAGAAACATGCCGGCCCCAGATAACCTTCAAGCGTTACAAAGCTTCCTCGGCCTAGCTAATTTTTACCAAGGGTTCATTAAGAACATGCAAAATTTGAGAGGGCCTCTAAACCAACTTTTAAAAAAGGACAAACCATGGTCATGGACCCCGGAATGCCAAGACGCATTCGAGATGATCAAGAAAACTCTTACTTCAGACCTCTCCCTCACACATTTCCACCCTAGTCTCGACATCATAGTCGCAAGTGATGCAAGCTCGTACGGCATAGGCGCTTGCATATTACATAAACTGCCAGACGGTTCGCGAAAAGCTGTGGCTCACGCATCAAGATCTCTACTTCCAGCGGAGAAATAATAAATCCCAAGAGGAAAAAGTATTAACAGTTTTATTTTTTTCACTCCTTTACAAAAAAGAAAACTCTTTGGAAGGAGGTATTGTGAGACTGGAAACTATCTACACAAGACTCTTCCAGGCCTATATTAAGTAGGCGACATAGCACTCTACGGGAGAGTGACAGAGAGTGATAGAGAGAGACACAGAGAGTCTCGTACGACTACCAGTGTTGGACACTAACTTATAGTAAGCTCCGCTTACACTATCTCTGTAACCTGTTGTTAATATATCTTTCTTACTTCTAATCCGTGTTCCGTGTTTTACTTCTGTGGGCCCAACTTTGGCACCCACATCAATAAATAAAAGAAGAAAATGTAATATTATTGGCATTTCATCTTCACGCACTTTCGCACGACCATAACGTCGCTCCTATGTCTCTTTTCTATAAATATTTTGATGGTAATTGTTCAGATGACCTTTCCTCTTTGATAACTAAACGTATGCCTTTGAGCGTACTAATACATTGGCGGCAAGGTCTCATCATTTTACATCTTAGATGTAAACGTAAATTCTAACACTTCTCACTTACGTGAATCTCTTACAGCTTCTTGGTTTCCATTCAAGTTTGATCTTAAAAATTTAAACCCTATGTCGATCGGTATTATTTACACATTCACGACGTTTCGGCCTTCTTCAGGTGATTGGAATGTCGAACCGAATCCTTTATTTCGACTATTTCGGTCAATTTTAGTTTGATGTGCCATTCACTTCCGGTTCCATTTTTAGCTAAACATAACTCTCCATGTGTTTTGTTCGCCTCTACCAGGTACTGAACTCACATTTACCAACGATTTTATACACTGGATCCTGATTGTTTGGGATATCAGTGTAAGGAATTTCGGGACGGATAAACCTAATGTCTCTATAAGCATTTTTTTTTACCATTTTTTTTGTAATTTCTTTGAAATACCTTTTCTCTCTAGCACTCCGTATTACTGTTTCCCATATTGTATTTATTATATACTTGGCCGGCTTAGGATGTGACATAGCATATGCGCTGATTGCTTAAGTTTTCGTATTTCCCAGTGATGTTCTATGTCTATTATTTCAACCTCGTCCCGCAAGGTGATCTCCATTTTCCATCCATATATGGTCAGCCACATCTGATTTTTCTATTTCCATTGGTGTTAAGTCTTTACAGTTTTCATGCTGTGTTATCTTAGGGAGGGGAACGCCTCTTCCGCCTTTATATTTGTTGCCACACCTGCATGGAATCGCGTACAACAAAGATGAAGACAACAGTCCGGACAGTGAAAATAGTGCAATTAGTTACAGGAGGTCATTTCATTTCTTCATTCTTGTTCTTTTATTGTTCTCTCTGCTTAATAATGTTTTACTTTTTCTGCTGTTCCATCTTTTTGTGACTTTATTGCCTTGCTTGGTGGTAAAATGAATAAAAGCTTTATATAGACACACTAACAGCATGACCTCACAAGAAATATCAAAGCGTTATATTTGTACATCATGTACTTTACAGAAAATAGTTACAGTGAATTATTTCTCGTGCTATTTAAAGATTCACGAAAACAATCCCGAGGTTTCTATGACTTCATTCTAGATTGACGAGAATGTTTTAAAAAAATGAAATTTAAAAATCCTTAATATATTTTAATCATTTATTTTTGACATGAAGTGTTTTGTGCCCACGTATATATGTATGTGTGCTTATGTCTGATTATGTATATGTGTATAATATATATATATATATATATATATATATATATATATATATATATATATATATATAGATATATATATATAGATATATATATTATTATTATTATTATTATTATTATTATTATTATTATTATTATTATTATAAAAAGTATAAACTACATTTACCGGTTTGAATATCCGAGATATTTCGTAGAAAATATGTGTCCTCTGACATTATTATAAACAGAGAAGTTACTTAAATATTTTTATCCATAAAAATAACGTATAATCAGAAAATATATTACAATAATTTTCGGACTTTTTCCATATGTACACGCGCGCACAAACACAAACACACACAAACACACACACACACACACACACACACACACACACATATATATATATATATATATATATATATATATATATATATATATATGTAAACATATATTGTTAAATATAGCAGTGAATGTCTGTTATGTCTGATCATGAGCCGTTCTAATGTTCGTATGTTTGCTTAATTTTCGGGTGGAAATAAAGACAAAAATTGTCTAACATTTAGATATTTTTTATTAAGTTGGTCCTTGATCGAAGCTATCTTCAGAGTGTTTAAACGAACATTTTAAGAAAGATATTCGCCATCGACGATAATAGTTTGTCATGTTGAAATAGAAGATTGCTATGCGACGATAATGGTGGTAGAATAGCAGACGCAGGTCGTAAGTTCAAGATGCCGTTCTAGATACAATTGTAATGTGCAGTGACTAGTTTGAACTGTAATTTTGATGATTGTGTGTTGCTTTGTTTTAATGTAGATGGCCTCTAATATCTGAAGGTTCTTTTTACTCTGTGTATGTGTGAATAGTATTGTGTTAACAGCTAATAACTCTCTAATATTAAAGCTGCTATACAACGCATAGAACGGTTTATGATCAAACATAATAGACATTCGTTATCTGTTATATTTCACAATATATGTTTGAATAATGATCTTCTACCCCAATACAATATATATATATATATATAAATATAAAAGTGAACATAGAAGTCAACACTTAGAGGCGACAGTCTGTTTCATGCTATGTGCAATCGTCACACGCTCTATCTCTGATATTGAGCACTTTATTCCATAAATATAGCACACCTTAAGACTATATTTCTTTATATATATATATATATATATATATATATATATATATATAAAATAAACCAGGTCGTAACTTTGTGATTCAGTTCTATGACGTCGAATGAGAGAACGAAATATTAACAGCAGAAGCAATGTCTAGATGTAATGTCGTGACTGGTAATTTTTCTTGTGTGTGTGCTGCTTTGTTTTAATGTAGCTGGCCTTCAAATATCTGAAGGTACTTTTTACTGTGTGTATGTGTGAGTATTATTGTGTTACCAACTAATAACTGTCTAATATTATGTACATGACTATATATATATATATATATATATATATATATATATATGTATGTATGTCTGTATGTATGTCGTTGAGTAATTATGAAAAACATCATTTTTCCTGTCACGAAGAAAAAAGAAAAAAAATTTGACTGCCAACATCAATTATATCAAATTTGAATTGTATTATATTAATAGAGAAAGACTTGAACTATCGCGATAATGCATAATCCATTTAGCTTGGCGCTAATGAAATGATTGTGTCTTTCTTTACCATCTATTTTCGCCAAGAGTTCGATGCGAAATAAAACTTCTTTTTTACACATCAAACATCAAACTGTGAAAAGGGATCATGTTTATCATGTCGATGATAATTACGATGATGATAATTCTGAATCTTTATGCGATGGATTATTTTGATTGATGCAGTACGCGTCTCACCTTAAATGATACCAAAATAGACTTTGCACTCAGTATCCATCAGAGAAGCAAGCTACATCAGCGGTTCGGAACTGTCATCGCATTCAGGAAGTGTTAGCGAGTAGCTACGACTAGAATGTGTACATGTCGGACAAATCAGATGACGGGTAGATATATAAGCAACCACCTGGGCGAGTAGAAAAAAGAGATCCTATTGTCAAGTCGCGAGATTTTAAAATCCACGTTCGGAGAAAACCCCCAAATCACATACCGATTCACTGACAGTAATCAGCGAAATCCAAATTTGAATAAAGAATCATATTAATTATTAGAATATCACTCTTGTTGGAGGATACAACAATAACATTAAACTAGTCTTTACTTTTTTGTAGGGAGATAATAATGATTTACTCATACAAATTGTATTAATTAACACAGTTGTACTAATTAACGATGTTTTACTAATTAGCACATATCTGTGGTGAGGAGAAGAGGTGGATCCTTTGCTTTCCAAGGTTATTTCACATAAAATTGTTGCCTTCAGGGTCGATCCTGGTCCACGGCAACAAATTGTCGCCCTACACCTTCCCTGGTTGACGTCCAATACCGTGGCGAATCGATAAAGTAATCACTTGGTCCAAGTTCTGCCTTATCCCACGTTGTGATTTACTTTGATCACAAGGCAGCCAAGATCGAATCGTCGTCAGGTAACTTTGCATTGGGCTGGTCCAAGTAGGGCGAAGGCGCAAAGAAAGAAAATTACACTCGAATAAATTAAAAAAAAGTAAATACTATTTTTATATGAAATCCTCCGCACATTAATTGGTCAATTTTTGTTAAATCCAGTTCGCATGCAAACAATTATCGACCCAATCCGCTTCTAACTCTGGACGTGACATTTTGTTGACTTGGTAAAGTCTGTTTTACTGATTTGGTAAAGTTCTGTACAAGGCTGATGTCGGAGGTATTTGTCGGCAGATAATTACGTGGGGTGTCTCGCGTCCAGTGACTGGAACTCCCTCCCTCCTCTCTCTCTCTCTCTCTCTCTCTCTCTCTCTCTCTCGTCGCTTCGGGGTATTCATATTTATTGATGTTCGCCTAAACTGGAGTGAAGCATGAAGCAGTTGGGGAATTCGGTGTACCCCCACTCCATTGTCTGAATCCTGTATAAATTTAGGGAATTCCCCTCTCCCACAGGTGATGGTTATAGGCATTACTTCGCCCCATAACTTCCACTTATTATTATTATCATCTCCCACTGATTATCCTCAGTTTGCGTGAGTAGCTCCTCCACCTTTCTTAATGACTCATCTGTATCCACTACCTTAGCCACTTTCAGACCAGTAAAGATTAGTTCTAAGTTCGTTGTTTACGCAGAGAAGTTTCGCATTCAAATCCCTTAAATTTTAGCTGTCTGTGATGAACCAAGCTTCAATCATTGTTGCCATTTGACCTGTCGCAGTTCAAATCCACGCCAACCATATGTGCTTCATTGTTCAAAACCCCGACACACAATTCATATGGCTTCCTACATGAGAATTACAATCTTTAATCTTTTCCAAGGAGTTTATTCATTAACACTTCTTATTTTTTTTAATCAGGTATTTGTCAGTGTATCACTCCTTCTATTAAAAAAAACCTTCTTATGTTTACCAGTAACAAATAGTGTCACACTATAACAAACCCGAATGGAACTCGGCTCTCCGATTTCCAATTCTTAGCAATAGTCCAGTACACCACCTGCACATCCAAGTTTACAGCACCTCCTATTCCCAAGCGACCACGCATCTAGTCAGCTATGACGTTACTTAACTTTGCTGAATCGGTGTTTCAACGAGATACGGCTGTAATCCACTACTTATGTGGAAATGTACAGCAAAGAAAATAGTATACTCTGCAAAGATATAACAAACAAATACAAGCGGGCTAAAGAGGAATGAATCAACAAAAAAATTGAAGAAATCGAAAGAATGCGCATCACAGATAAAGCAGGCGTGCATAAAAATTAGAGAATTAACAAAACAAAAGGCATTCTCATCAACAGGATATATAATACCCAAGGACGGGGCACTGTTGTTAGAGAAATAAAAAGAGATGACAAGAATACATTGGTGTATTCTTCCACGCCGATAGGCGGCAACCGTCAATATATAAAAAAAATTAAGGAACAGAAATATTAAAATCTGAAGTGAAAACAGCAATAGCCAAATTGAACAGAAACAAAGCGGCAGGACCAGACGGAATTGTAATAGAGATTCTGGCAGCTTTAGTTGTTTTCAGCATTGATAATATTACAGACAAAATAAATGAAATATCCAACAGCGGTGGTGTACCGGAGGACCGAAGTACAGAAAATTTAATTACACTGGCTAAGAATACTGGGTAGAAAGGAATGTGATCTCCATTTGACAATCGGCCTACTGAGCCATATATGGATAGAAAATGAATTCCGTAAATATACAAAAATAGAAAGGGGTATACAGTAAAACTGTGTCTTCTCACGTGGCTTATTCAACTTTTACAGTGAGGCGATTCTGAGAGAATTAGAAATCAGGACAGGATTTATTATTGGCGGTCACTATCTTAATAAAAGATATGGAGAATCCAGCGTTGATAGTAGACACATAAAGGAAACTAAAAGAACTTCTATGGAAGGCAGTGAAGAAAAACAAGGAGAAAAAGGGCGAAAAATGTCACAAGACAGAATTTATGATTGTCAGCAAAAGGAACAGCCTAACATGCAATTTAAAAATTGGAGATACCAGAATCATACAAGTATAAGAATTTAAATATCTGGGGAGTGTTTTAACTGGAGACGACAAGTGGGGCATTGAAATCAGAAGGCGCATTGAGATAGCGACAAATGCCCCCCAAAAGCTAAGCAAAGTAACTGGAAAATTTCATTAGAAACAAAGAAACGAATACTGAACTGTTACGCAATATCAGTCTTCCTATATGGTAGTGAATGCTGGGCAATCTGGTCACAGATGACGAAGATACTTGAAGCAACAGAAATATGGTTCTACAGAAGGATGCTGAGAATACTATGAACCGAACATGTGAGCAACGACAAATACAATGAAACAAAGAATACAGTCATATTTAACACCAGAAGTATATATTTAAAAGAGCATATGATGAGGAAAGAGGATTTGGAAAATTTCATACTAGTCAGTTTGAAGACGTACAGAGGAAACCGAGCTTGATCTACAGTGTTTAGGAGAGTTAATAAAAAGAAAGCATTATCAGGAGCTACAAACAACTTGGAATTATGGCGTTTCCTGATCACCAACGGCTGAATGGACATGGCATAAAGAAGGAAAAATCAAAAGATAGCTGAATTTTAAAAAAAAATATAACCTCAGATTAATTGTTATTTTATTTATTTATTATTTTTTTATTTATTTTCTCGATTTTTCTTCTCTGAAACTGATGACAAGAGGAATTAAAATGTTCGCTAAAAGTAATTAAGATGACTAATTTACGGACATTTTTATTTCAATGATTCTCTTATATTAATCATTATTATTATTATTATTATTATTATTATTATTATTATTATTGTTATTTCTTTCGTTGATCTTTTTACTTATCGTTTTATGACTGGTTATTTTAGACAAAACTCTGTATCAATTATAAACATAATTATTATCTCCATCACTACATACCGTCTCGACTTGGTTGGTGAAATTAATAAGGTTACAGGTCGATTTTGAGAATAAGAAAAAAAAAAAGAAGAAAGAAACGAATAAAAACAAACAAAAAAACAAACAAAAAAAATCAAATAGCAGTTCTTTAACAACTGAGCTGGCAACTTGACTTGAAATCCCCGACTAATACGACTACTACCACCACCCATGTCCCAATAGGTATATGTATAGTGGGGCGTAGGGTCCGGTGAAAAAAAAATCGTTTATGATCAAGCAGTGCAAAGTTAAATAGAAATCTAATATTTGTATACGAAACAATTTTGAAATATATTTTAGGTATTGTACCATCATATGAAATGTTTAATATCCATACACACACATATATATATTTATTTAAATATATATATATATATATATATATATATATATATATATATATATATATATATATATATATATATATCTGTATGTATATACATATACACAAGATAGTTTGTAGTGATTTTATAACATATTTGTTATAATTTTTAAATAAATAATTATGTGTGTGTGTGTCTATTTTGGCAGAAGATTCTCTTTTAGGTAAGTCTCATAAAATAAATTACAGGCATTATTTCTGTTTATTTTTTAACGTAATCCGTCCAAATTCATGGATACTTTTCTGTGTATTACAATCAAATGATACCAGAAATGCACTATAACTGAAAATCGCTTTTATTCCCAGGTACTTTCTATCTCTTACTACTTGGCCAGAGATGATAATCACAGAAAGAGATAGAAAGTACTTGGGAAATAAATGCGATTTCCACAGTTGTAGTGCTTTTCTTGCAGCATTTGACTGTAATACATGGAAAAGTATCCGTAAATATGAAAGGATTATGCTAAAAATAAGGAGGCATAATGTCTGTAATTTATTTAATTATCTCTATCTATAAAAGGGAGGATGTGAGTGTGTATGTGTATGTGTAACAAATGCACGGCCGCAATTTTCGACGGATTTGCACCAAAATTTACATGCTCATGCTCCAAGTTAGCGAGAAGGTCAAGACCGACATTACATTTCTCAATTCCCATCGAGAGTGGAAATAATCGATTTTTTTCATGCTTCTACAGCAGTTTCCATGTAGTTTGCCGCCATTTTGTACTGGCCAGAGTGAGAGCCAATGGCTGCCTGCCACGAATAGGCAGGAAGATTCTATTGGCAAGCGTGAGAGCCAACAGCTGACTGACACGAATGTTAGCTAGAAGGCTAGCATGAAAAAAAATCGATAGCTGCATTCCTCACAAATGGGGAAAAATTTAATCTGCATGGCACTTTACTCCAATTGCCTCATTCGCTTGCTTAAACTCAACGTTGATTCTGATTCCGCAGAACTGGGTTAGGTGTGAAAAAGTATTTGTTGTTAACATTCTTTTTTCATTCGGTTTTTCCAGTGACGAGTCCTCTTTTAAAGCTGATCGTTTTGTGTTCATTTTGTTTAGTTCTTTTTTCGTAACAGATTTAATGTTTAGTATAGAGCTTAGAAAAAAATTCGCAGTGTGAGATAGGCAAGAAGAAAGGCATGTAGCACAATCAGCATGGCAAAGGGCACTCCTTTAAAGGCAAGGATGGGCAAAAATATTTTAAGTCAAGTGATAGCGATTGCTGTGTGAGTTGTACGATTTTTGAATCAAGCACGGGCAACGCCGGGCCATGCTGCTAGTATATAGATATGTGTGTGTCTGTGTGTGCGTGTAAGACTATAATCCTCTTCTGACATCAGCCTCAGTCATTGAGGTGAATACCTATGTTAAGAATTTTTTATTTTGGTATCAGTTAATGTGTCTTTGGTCCAGGCGATTTCGTCCCGTGCTGTTTCTTTTGCTCTAAACCTCGAAGAAAAGAAAAAAAAAACTTCCAATGTAATTAAATGCTGAATAAACGTCAATGAACGGGAAAATGAAAACTCATGAAAGCGTTAACAGTCATTTGTGTTTCAAGACCAGAACGTCATTCAAAGAATCAGGTTATTTCGATATTACAAAGTAAACGGTAACAATGCATAAACGCAACACAGTGTTCATTTGTTTCTGAAACACATAACAATAATGCCTGAAAACAATGACTGCCAAGTCGAGGCTCGAAATGAAGCCAATTACAAAAAAAAATGTTGTTAATATGAAAATCAACACTGCAGAGAACTATTGTAAAGACCTAGTAAAGCAAGCGTAGTGAGAAAACTACATAGAGAGCAAAGTAATTCTACTTTTTATGCACTGAATGAAACATTTAAGACTTTTTTTTTATATAAATAAGCACTAAAAGCAGAATTGAACCTGTAAATTCGATCTTTTTTATTTATTCTTTTGTACCAAATACAAGTCTCTTGGAATTATTATTTTTTCAAGTGAAAAATGTTCAATATGAATACAATCTAAATAAACTACAAAATAATCGTGCCGTGGTTACATTTATTTGAAAATTAATGTTTTCCGTACTAAAGTAGCAACATTCCCAGTTGGAGGTGACATTCTTTCTTCTTTTAATTATTTCACACTTAACAAAGCGATAATGTCATGAGGATGTATGGGAGTTACATGGAATGAAAGGGATGAGAAAACTTTAATGAAGAGAAATGAGGAAAAGGACAATAAAGGACCCGGCTCGGGAAGACAGGTGATGGTGATTGACGTTGCGTTTATTTTTTGAAGATTTTAGTTGACATGGAAGGAAGAAATCGGAAAGGAGTTATACAGGTGAGAAAGAGAACATTAGAATAGAACCGTCGGTTGCATCTAGCAATAAAACGATGATACCTACTTGCGAATCTAGTAGCACGCTTATATTCATGCAGTCGATGCACCAATGCTCTCTAGAACAGTTGCTATGAAAATATTTGTAGAATAGAAAGAGAGAAGCCACATGACGACCGTGAAAAAGTAACTGAAGATGGCAGTTCCAGATTGATTACATTACAAACCCTTATTCGAATTTTGTTAAAAATCTCGAGAAAGGCAGACTAGATATGGAGACAGTATTCACTGCACGGACGAATGGTAGATTTATAAATGAGCAAGGTGCAAAGTGTTATTCTCCTGGTGTCTAGCATTAACCATGCTGATAGAAGACAAGAAAGGTTATTTTTAGGGAATAAACTGAATCAGATTTATTTTGGAGGAGTTAAAATTCACAAGTCATTCTTTGTTCCAGTAAATCACTGATTTAATATAATTTTTCAGACCTGTTACTAGTATACCTTGTATCATAGAGAAAGTACAGCAGACTAGATATGGAGACAGTATTCACTGCACGGACGAATGGCAGATTTATAAATGAGCAAGATGGATTCTGACGAGAAAACATTGTCTGATACGACACAGTGAACTAACTTTCTTAAGAGCAGACCTAGCAATTGATTCAATATAATCACTTCACAGCATGTCAGTGTAAAACGAGAGTTCAAGAAGGAGCAAAGTGTAACTCTCCTGGAATTTAGCATCAGCCATGTTGATGTTAGGTTTTTGTGGTGATTAAATGAATGCAGTTTCTTCTTGGAATAATTAACTTTCAACTTGATTTTACGAGAACAAATAATAGTTTGCAATTCTATCGGTCCTGACATGGCACCTCGGCATCTGTCCATTTCTCACTACCATAACCTAACTCTCCTGTAGCGTTCTATAAATATTTTAAAGCTAATTGTTCTGATGAGCTTTGCTTATTGTTACTAGGACTAATTATTATATTTGCAGAAACGTCACATCAGTGTACAGTAATTTGTTCTTTAAGGATTGATTACATTAGAGATCCTTATTTTGATTATAGCAAAAAAAATCGTGATGTACAGCAGAGGCACCAATCCAGATACGGCAATAGAATTCAATGCACGGACGAAAAGCAGATTTCTAAATGAGCAAGACGGATCCTGACGAGAAAACATTGTCTGATACGACACAGTGAATAAATTTTCCTGTGAGCAAACCTAGCAATTGATTCAATATAATCACTCCACAGCATGTCAGGGGAAAAGCTGAGCCCAAGAAGGCGCAAAGTGTAACTCTCCTGGAGGTTAGCATTAAACATGCTGATAAAAGACAGGAAAGGTTATTTATAGCGAATAAATTGAATCAGATTTATTTGGGAGGAGTTGAAATTCACAACTCATTCTTTGCTCCAGTAAACCACTGATTTAATGTAATTTTTCAGAGCTGTTACTAGTTTACCTTGTGTCATAGAGAAATAACGTGTTGCTGCCGATACTGGAGTTTGAACACAGGTCACCGAAGAGCAAACACAGGCGATCCCATTTTGAATAAGTAGATCACATGATGTTAAAGGAAACGTATATATTCGGTTACCCCAATATAAACTTGGCTTTGTGCTGCATCAGATCGCGTGGGGTAGTTAGTGAATATCTCATTGTACCGAAGGGCAGATTCTCGTCTGGGGTGATCAGACCCCGTTTTTACGGAGTCTACGTGGGGTTTTTGCTCGAGCCTACGGGCTCGGATACCCCGCAATAAACTTGGCCTTTGTTCCATCTCCGACTGCGGATGTGGTTAGGGAATATCTCATTCTCCGAATTACTTAGGAAGTGTGCTTGTCAAACTCTGTGCCTCTGGACACAGAGGATACCCAGACGAGTCTATGCCGAAGGACAGAATCTCGTCTCGGCGGACTGCTACTCGACCGCGTATTTTACGGGGTCTACGTGAAATTTAAGACCGAGCCTACGGGCACGGTTACCCCACAATAAGCTTGGCCTTGTGTAGCATCCGACCACTATCGGGATTACTTCGGAATTGTGCTGGTCGAACACTCTACCTCCCGGCAGAAAGGAACCCAGACGAGACTCTGCCCTATGCACCGTCTCGTCTGGAGTGGTAGACTGCTACCCGACCCCGTTTTTACGGGGTCTACGAGGAATTTTTGCTGGAGCCTACGGGATCTGCTACCCCGCAATATACTTAGTCTTTGTTCCGCATCCGACTGTGGTGCAGTTAGTAAATATCTCACTCTCCGAATTACTTAGGAAGTGTGCTGCTTAAACTCTGTGCGTCTTGACACAGAGGATCCCCAGACGAGTCTATATCGAAGGACAGAATCTCTTCTTGGAAGGCAGCTACCGGATCTCGTTTTTTACGGAGTCTGTTGGTTCTATATTTCGCAGACACCTCTTCCGAGCAAGACCCTCCATAGAGGAGAGCAAGACTAAGGACTGTATATACGCCATCCCATGCAGTTGTGGTAAGACATACAAAGGAGGATCAGGCTGCCCCCTTAAGGTAAAACTACAAGAATATCGTAAAGCGGTAGCAAGGCGAAATAGAAAAATCAGGCGTAGCTGACCGCATATAGAGAGAAAAGGGAGATCACCCCCCACCCCAATAATAGACAGGGAGTATCACTAGGAAATATGAAAACTTAAGGAGTCAGCCACAAAAATCTTCTGAGCCAACCGAGCATAGAAATGAATATAATATGGGAACCAGTAATAAGGATTGCTAGAGAAAAGCAACGAATAACAACAAAAAATTGCAATATAAGCTCTGGTAAAAAATGCAATAATAATAACAGAAAAAATTACAATAGGAGCACTGGCAAAAAATGGTTTCTGTGACATTAGGTTTACAATTCCCCAAAATACATATACAGATCTCCTCAGGGACACATGTCCCAGTGGATAAAGACGTTGGTTAGATCCAGTGACTAGACCCAAAGAATTGTGATTTCAATACCAAAAATTGGAGAGTTGAGTGAAAGGGAAATAATTGAGATATGGCACGTGGAACTAGAAAAATCTAACCCGGTGGACGAAATAAAGGGTTGGGTTCGAAATTCCAGTCATCTGAAGAAGGCCGGGGCGTACAACAGTCGAAACGTTGTCAATATGGCAGTGAAGATGAGGATAACATCCCGAATAATGTACAAAATGCAAGTAATCATAATATCTCACCTCAGAGATACAGGCAGAAACTTAAACAAACAAATACTAGAAGCATTAAACTTGATAACAAACATCACTAAAATGTTATCAAATTTCTAAAAATTGTATCGAAATTTGATAACGTTTTATTGATGGTTGTTATTATGTTTAATGCTTGTAGTATTTGTTTGAGTGTCTGCCTCTATATCTCTGAGATGAGGTATTATGATTACTTACATTTTTTACATTATTCGTGATGTTATCCTCATCTTCATTGCAATGTTATTATAGAAAAATGTATTAAATAAGTCAAAGTTTAATAATAAAATTGAAATAAAATGGAAAAGCAAAGACTACTTAAATAAAAGACTTTCTTATCTTTGAACCCATGTATTGATATATCCGCTAAATAATACATTTAGTATAAGTGTCTCTTAAATGACGACACCAGAACATTAAGGATATTTTAAAAATATATAGTTTCATATAAAAATTGCTGAATATATAATATTGAAAATAAGAAGGGTTTCACATAACAAAATTAAGAATCTCGCTTAATCTTTACTAAGAGACTGTAAATGTTCGACACGGTACTTTCAGAAGTAAGAAGTGCGGTCATTCAGGACTGTAGTGAAAGTTTCACAATAAAATGACTTTAGTACGAGGCGTGATAGAGAAAATAGGGAGGACAAATGCCATGAGTCACGAGAGGAAAAACAGCATTCAATTTATATATTAAGACATGAACTGTTATAATGTATAGTTTTAATTAAAATGAAAGACAGTCTTAACTCAACGTGGAATAGAGGAATAAAAAAAAAAGATTAGATTGTTTCGTCAGAAATGTTCTACCATTTCTCTTCTCTGCAAATCCAATATCGTGTCAAGTCCCTTGGCATTTTTTTTATACTCAAGGACTTTCACCTCTCTCCACATTTGGATTTTATATAATTCCAGGGCTTACAGCAAGTCATCTGGCAACGCGACAACGTTTTCAACATGGAGAAACTATTTTATTGAGTGTAATGTCAGAGTGCTCCGTTACTGTAGAGTACCTCAGCTTCTGTTATATAAATGAGTAATAAAAACAAAATATGCTTTGAATGCTGAAAATCGAATTAGCTCTCTTCGATCTCGTTTGTCTAATTTCGAAGATCTACCATTTATTATCTTTTCAAAACGCTGCCAATATGAACATTTTTCGTCTGGTTGACTTGGTCAGAACACCTCAATACTTCAAGATCCTTGGCGAATTTAAGTTGGCTCGTTCTTTGCGACATATAAATGGTCTTCATCCTCTTCTCCAAAATTATTCTTCCTATTAAGAAATGTAAATCAGTTGCTGTGAAATGTCAAGCTGAAGGCACAGAATTTATGCAAATTGTCTCTGGTCCGTTTAACACGAGACGTTCGCAATCTAAGAGGTCATTAATCAAAAAGGTCATTGGCTCATATCTTTCGCATATCTCATTTTAGCATCACCATGCATTCAGATCTCGATATTACTGTATTATGGAAGGTGAAATCGAGTATAATTCTGAAGAGACAGTGATATTACTTTTGAAATTAAATTGGGGAACATTTATAGCTTTTTTCTAAAAATGCAAATAATTGGTTTTAACAAGCTTTACCAGTTTCTATTTTAGCCTATATATATATATATATATATATATATATATATATATATATATAGTTATGGGACCTACCTTGATGGACTAAATGGACTCATTCTATTACTATATATACGGTGAGAGTATGCCTCTCAGGAGAGCTGTCTACAGTTAACCTGTTCCAACTACACAGTCGAACTCTCTGCCTTCGGGCGGAGAGGAACCCAGACGAGACTTCGCCGAAGGGCAGTCTCGTTCAGGAGGTTGACTGACTCTGAACCCGTTTATGCAGGTTCAAAGAGGGATTATTTTTGGCCGAGCCTACGGGCTCGGAGATCCCACGTCGAACAGGCCTTGTGCCACATGTAACCCTCGTGGGGGTAACTAAATATTGCTGTCTACAGTTGACGAGTTGACTACTGTACTTGGCTGTCAGTCGGACGTGCAACACTTTTGTATTCGTTCTTTTTGTTTGATAATGTTTTCACTAAATTGCTGAGTTTTCTTTCGGACCTATTCTGGGTCCACAACATACTTTAATCCATTTTAGTCCTCTAATCAGTTTATTGATGATAAGATGAAATTATCAAGGAAGGCACCGTAGTTTTTTTTTTCTGCCCAAGTACTTTCGATCTCCTCCGAGATCATCATCAGGGGTGAATTGCGAAAACAATCTTCATGTACCTCTGATCACTGTGGTGGTGATTTTAAAAAAAACGCGTGAATGCGGTCTGTTATAATCATTTTAAAATTTTAGATTTATCCGTTGTAGCTATGGCATTATTTGCAAGACAAGCGTAAGAATGTAAGGGAGATAACCAGCAAAACGTTGCTGCTACACACGTAATAAATTTTGCTCAGTGTTGGCTAGCTGCTTTTAATATAGAGGACCTCGAGAATTTGAAGTTTTTCCTCATTATTTTAGTAGTGTGGCATATTGTTGTTGTCAAAACGTATTTTCCTATGTTGTGAATGTGGACAGCAATGTGTTTTAAATGTTGTGTAATAGAACTTGTATCCAACAAAGGAAGCGTAAGACGCCTTGATAATGCTGTGGTCGTCAAACCAACACATGCACTTTTGTCAGAAATATCAAATGACATTTAAACTAATATATATATATATATATATATATATATATATATATATATATATGTGTGTGTGTGTGTATGCATAGTATAGTATTAAGTACCAGAATTTCTGGTTCCTTTTCCGCCAAAAGTTTTTTAATAAAGTGCTCGATATGAAAAGTTAGGATAGAGCGTTAATAGAATTAATTTGGAGAAGTTTATCACTTAGATGAGTGGTGTTGGTTCCGTCTTGCCTACTACTACGTTATTTCCTGAGCACATCAAGATAACATGTTCACTCTTCAGGGCTTGCTCTCCTCTCGTATGTGCGGTTTGGTGTAATCTAATATTTTTTGTAGGTGTGTGGTCTTATTATTAATTAGGTGGTATAGGGTTTCTTGGTTTTTGCTTTTTATTGTGATGACCTTTTTGACTTTGTTTTACTTAATTGCTTTACGTGGGTTTGTTTTTTTTACTATTTTGGATGGACCTACTTTATTATGTTGATATGTATGTCCGCTTGTTTTTTTACGTCGTGGTTAGGTGTTTGAACTTGCGTGTATGTGTATGTGTGTTTCAGTGTTTCTGGTTACGTATCTATATATACTTTTTTTTATCTGAGTTTTATTTGGGTCTGTTTCTGTATATGTTTTGTACCTTCGTTTTTCTTGTTTAATAGTTGACTTTCTTTTTTAAAAGTAACTAATGTTAATTTCCCTCATCGTTATAGTTTGCAGCTTCTGCTACTGCTATTATGTGGGATTCTCTTTTTCAAATTTCCCACTTTATTTTTCGTAGTGATGTTATTTTCTTTTGAACTTCATAAGTCTTTTGAGAGTGTTGTGTTGTTTTTACATTTTTATGTTTTAAAAGATGATTTTTGGTTGTTGATTCTTTCTTTGATTCGTGGCTCCTACGTATATTTCTTTCGTCTGTTTTATTTGTTACTGTCGCTTTGTATATTTTATTGTTGGTTACTTATTTAATGTTAAGTGGGTAGTTTTAGGTGTAATTTTGTTGGTTTGTGTTCTTGTTATTGTCATATTCTTCATTAATTTTTTATAATGCTTAGTTATTATTATCTCCATGTTATGCATCTTTAACTAATTTTAACTGTGTTTTTTTAAAGATTTGTGATAGCTTGTTGATTTGGGGGAAGTGTTTTTATTTTCAATCATACTGAAAAATATATTTCCTATATTGTTTTTATTTTATTATTGTAGGGTGGGTTAAACCAGATTATGTTGCTTTCTCAGTTGTTTTTCTTTCGTTTGTTTTCATTTATGTATTCCAGTTTATTTAAATAGCTACTCATTCTTAATGCTGATTCGTATAATTCTCTGTAATTGTTGAATATTTTAATGTTGCTGGAGATATGTGTTTGAATGTGTTAGGTAGGTGGTTGGAGAATCTGTTGATATATTTAGGTTTGTTATTTGCTTTTCTATATGGTTTATATGTATTATTTTTTAACTTGAATGTTACATGTAACATGTCTATTGTGAATCCTAAAGTGTTGAAGGTCTTCATGATTTGTTTTTTTTTCCGTGGTTTTACTATTAGAGTTTCTTAGGATTATTAATCCGCCGTCTGTATTTAAGACTATATTTTCTTTGTTGCTAATACTTGCTTGTTTGTTGATGATATATATGTCTATTCGCATATTTCGCATATTTAAGCTCCATCGTAGCTGCCCAATGTTATGTCAGAGATGTAATCGTTATTGTTCGTGTTGCATTTTTTCAACCATATTTTGTTTTCGTGGTATAATATGGACTTTATAGAGTGGTTGATGATGCTTAGGCTATCTTCTGGGATGCTTATATGTTGTTTTGCTAGGTCTAGTTCGTTATTCAGTATTTTTTCTTCAATGGATGGTTAGAAGTCTGTCATGGGTCTTTACCTATAACTACAGAATGAACTCTTTCTAACACTATGTATACTACGCCTCTCAAGAGAGAGGGACGAATCGAGTCGAGCCGATAGTAGTTCACTCCAATCCAGACTGACCGTCATACTAACACCTTCCACATCTTGTGTTATTATTTCGTGTAATATACCTTCGTTATTGCTACTCTTGTGTTCGGGTTTTTCTTTCTTGGTCCTAACCTGGACCATAATAAAGTCTGTTATGACTCATTGTACGAAAGAGCATTCTTCCTTGTTGTTGATGTTGTTAAACCAATTGATTGTTTCTTTTTTTGTTTTTCCATTGGTTTATTTTTTTCCTCTTAGTTATGAGCATATTTTCTCTAAAATTTATTAGTCTGCATGTTTGTGTGTTCAAGAAGTTTTCCTTGAGGTTTTTAATGTAATGAATGGTTCTACTTTTGACTGTTGTTGGTTCCTGTGGTCTAGTTTTAGTTTTTCGACTATATTTTTGGCTTCCTTCTTTATGTTGTTTTCCATGTTGTTGCTGGCGGTCTTGTAAATTTTTTTTATAATCGTTGCTGTCTATTTTGTACATTGTTCTAGATTTGTTGTCTTGTATATATAGTTTTTTTTAATTTGTTTATCTCTCGTTGATCTTTTTCTAATCGTTTTTTTGTAATTTGTTGTTTAATCTTCTTGTTTCAAGTTTTTTATTATGTTTATTATGTCGGTTTCGAATGCAATAAGCTCACTCAGCTGTGGTGGGTATTTTGTTGATTCAAATCTGAAGTTATGGTTGTTGCCATTGCAGGTTTTGTTTTTATTAATAAAGAAAAATTCTTACCATCTTATCTATTTTATGAAGTGTTCTATTTTTTCCGCGAATGACGTAATTTAGCTCTTGAAAATATATTTAAATTGAGCACTGTTGAGTGATAAACTAATTGTATAAACAACGGCCACCTGCGAAGCTCTTCAGTAAAATGAATGGAGCACTTCGGCTGATTGGCATTTTTTTACATTCGTAAGATGAATACGCTAGATTTAGCTGCGTAACTCTACCGATTTAAAATAGCTCAGTGCTAGAAGCTCTGACTAACACCAAATCGGATGGGTTTCGATCCTGACTTGAGACATTCGGATGTCTAGTCGCACTGAGGAGCTGTGAAAGAGTGCTGTCTACAAATGAAGCACACACACATATATATATATGTTTAAACAGGGAAAAGTTTTCAATTCATATATATTTGTTGTTGTGTATAGAGAGGAATCTGGGGCGGATATTATTCTATCAAAATGCAGTAATTGTTTTATCAAACTTTTCCATGGCAGACAACATGATATTTACTGTAGATTTAAAAAGCTTTCAACAGATTTGAATGATTTGGAGGTGTATTTATTTTGTATTTTATATTTTGAGTTCAGAAAATGTATAATTCATTCTATGCACGCAAAAAAAATTTTCTCTGTCAAGAACGAAACCACATATATGCTTAGGATAAGAAAAAGTCAAGTGAAAGTTCTGGTACACATAATGAGGAGGGAAAGTTTGAATAATTTGACACTCATAGGAAAGGTATATAAATGGATGGTACAATATGGACGGGAAGGGATTTTAGAGGAAGGAATGTTGTTCAGAGATATCAAACATTGGAAGTTTTGGGACGGCATATGCGCCACATGGAAAAAAGATTTGACATTATTTCTTTACACTTATAAACAAAATTAAAATAAAAAATTATTTCAAATATTTTAATAAGTTTTAAGATTTTAATTAACAGCTTTGTAGTCACAGCGTTTTAAATACAGTTGCAGGCATTTTTCCAAACTAATATTTGGTTGCAGGCCTGAAAAACTAATTAAATAAATAAAAACGGTCTAGAAAACATTATAAGAATTTGTTAATTAATTTGAAAAGGGAAAGAGAATTAGTTAAACATTTAAACAATTTGCTAATCAAAGTCATGTAATCTATTGGATTAGATTCGAGATTTATTGGTTTATTGTCAAATCTCTTGCCTAATTTGGCAAATGAGATTTTTTGTAACCTCGAGCATCTAATGACAAATTTCTTCCGGCTTTTGGAACAGAATATCAACTATCTTACATACTTTTTTATTGATGTAATACAAAATTCACTCAACTTGTAGATAAGCTATAAAAATTATTTAAGCAAAATGAAAGAATACATTGAAATTCCGTCTAGTTGAAGCCTTATTGGATGTCTTAACCTGTGAAATTGTATTGAAAAAAAATATATATAGGACATTTCGAAACAGTTTACAGGAGATCATTTTAAAATAGAAAATATAGAAGATATGATCCAGAAATTTTATATATCGGATTAAAATTTGGTAATTGATTGACAAAACGGAAAATTGTGTATGGAAATTACGCTTATTTCGAAATGTTCCCCAGTAAAATGAGGTCCGAGATATTAAACATTGTAGTTCTTTCTTAGCATAACTAATGCTATTATAATGGCCAATATTTCAAGACAATAGCAATAAAAATAAAACGAAGAGATAGGAAGCTGACTGAGGTTTGTGAGGTTATACATCTAGATATATTTAGATATATTCTTCAGAAGTAAGCTAGGCCTTCACAGTCATCTCCGTTACCGCCACCAGGTGTTGGGGAGAAAGGGAATAAGAGAGAGTTGATGCCGATCCCGTGGTCTGTAACAGACGACGAAAAGATACATTGGATACTAAAAGTTAAAAAGATGAAATTTTGTGTCCTTGATTCGTCAATGTTTCTCGATGTTCAATTGTAACAGGCGTTCATAATATTATATATATATATATATATATATATATATATATATATATATATATATATGAAGAAATATAAAGAAATATAGTTTTAGGATGTGCTATATTTATGGGATAAAGTGCTCAATATCAGTGATAGAGTCTATGTACTTATAAAAGTGAACATTAAAGTCAACACTCAGAGGCGACAGACTGTTTCACGGAGGCCTGACGATTGCGTCTAGCGTGAATCAGCCTGTCGCCTCTGAGTGTTGTCTTCAATGTTCACTCATATAGATATATATATGTTAAATTACATGATCCAGCAGCCCACAATACTATCAATATATATATATATATATATATACATATATATATATATATATATATATATACAGAGAGAGAGAGAGAGAGAGTGAGAGAGAGAGGAGAGAGGTGTATATTTTTCTCTTTTTTCTCCTTTTTTTTGCCATTTACTAAAATATTTTGTTAATCCATAATTTCCTCGTATGTTCTGTTAAAATATTTTATCCGTATAAAGCTTTAAGGATTAAATAGAAAGACCTGCTTGTGCCAGTGTGATGAGAGGAATGGAAACTGACTCCAATATCTTTATCACGAAGTCTTTTTAATTCACAAATATTAAAGAAAGGCCACATATGTTTAATTATGAAAACCTATATTCTGAAGGAACATGGTATTTTAGCAAAAAAAAAAAAAAAAAACATTCTTCAGTAATCAATATTTTCCTGAATTTTTATAACTTTACAAAAACACCTATGGCTTATGTTCCATTCTAATATGGATCCATTGGTTCTTCTAAGTAGCTTTAATATCCTGAAATATTAGGTTGGTGCAAAAATAATGACGGTTTTTACGTTAAAAATACGTCAAAAACCGTCATTATTTTTGCACCAACCTAATACAAAGAAGGGGGTGTCACATTTTAATTCGCGGAACTGAAACAGTAAACGCCCTTCCTGGCCAATATTGAGTGCTGTCACCTTTAAAATATACGAGCGTCATTCAATAAATAAGGTGAATTTTTCGGTATAAGGACTTCTAATACAGATAGAAGCTTACTTTTCTTTTTCTTTTTTCAACGTAGTCTCCCAGCACTGTCATACACTTTTCCCATCTGTGCACAAGCTTCCGTATTCCCTCAGCGTAAAAATCTTTGGACTGATGTCTCAGCCAGTCGCTCACAACACTTTTGACATCATCGTCACTTTTAAACTGTGTGCCTCTCGTGAACGCTTTCAAGGGACCAAACAGGTGAAAATCTGAAGGGGCATGGTCTGGGCTGTAAGGGGGATGAGGGAGCAGTTCCCAGCCCAGCTCGTTGATGGTCTGCACCGTTTGGGCTGCTGTGTGAGGCCTTGCGTTGTCATGATGCAAGATGACCCCTTCTGACTGATGACCCCTGCGTTTGTTCTTTATGTCTTTCTTGACCTGCCTCAGCAGTTCACAGTAGTTCTTCTGTCAGACTGAATGAGGTCATTGACTAATTCGATCACCTCAGGAGACCTCACTTCTGTAGGCCTCCCAGACTTGTCTTCATCCTCAATACTGTTCCGTCCTTCTTTAAACAATTTAGCTCACTTGTAGACATTTTTGGCTGAAACATGTGCCACCATACACAGTTGACATTCTCCTATGAATTTCAACTGGCTTGCACCCTTCAGCAACCAAAATCTTGATAACTGACCGCTGTTCAATCCTGGAGCATGCTTCTTGGTCTGCCAACTTTGTTAATCACCAAAACTATCATAGTTTTTTTGTTTTTTTTAATCTGCAAAAGAAATTAAATCCATGTGAAAAAGAAGCAATAGAAAAATAAAAAAAAGTAAACTTCTATCTGTATTAGAAGTCCTTATACCGAAAAAATCACATTATTTATTGAATGAACCTCGTACCTTTTGTGAAGTTATACAATTTGTGAGACATAGCGTCATTACTGGAAAAATTCTTGAAACTTGTTTTTTCAAATAGTTTTGAATAATGTGACCCGGGATGTCATTAAACCAATATATTTTAGTGTATTTCTTTTTTTTTTTCTTTTTTTTTTTTTTTTTTTGAATTGAGACACAAATCTAATGCTGGTGAATAAGGTGATATTTGTTATCGATTTCTTATCCAGAATATTTAATTCTTATTCCCTTGTTAGAATATTTTGCATTGTTTCCCTGTTCATATTAAGTTCCGCAATTTGTAGTGCACTTAATGTTCGTTCTTTCCTGATTTGCCTCTGCTCCTTGTGTTTTTGGTTTCCCACTTCTTAACTCATATTCCCTTGAACTGCTGGCACCACTGAAAACATTCGATTTCTTCATAGCATTTTCATCATAAGCCATTTATGTAGTGACTGATATTTAAGTGGCATCTTTACTTATCTACACACATACTTTGAATTTAATCCGCTCTTACGCATTTTTTTCGCTCATTTTCCACCAACAGTATAACATGAACTCGTGCAATTTCCTCTACTGTACGTAAAAGAATAATATGTGTCTTGGTCTCAAGAAAGCAGAACGTGTTCAGTCGTACTCCGGTACAAATGTTAACCGGGAATTAAATTTTCGCACCTCTTATATTACATGGAGGAGGGGAAAATTGATCGTCTAAACGAAACAGATTTAAGAAAAATAAGCCACATGTGAAATAAATGCAATTCCAATTCTACGATCATTTGCTGAATCATATTTGCAACATGTAGCCATTGTTACCATGCAGTCGTCAATGGTTTAGGTCCAATGTCTCATACAATTGTCTTAATTTTTTATTTCGAATTTTCCTGATTTTTATACTGCATATTCCTTCGAAAATGACTCTAATTCATCTGTTTTCATTTTCTATTATTTTTCACAACGTTTTCTGTCTTTGACTTTAAAAACTTCTTTTGTAAAATTTAGATACCATTCCAGAGACATGATTGCACCTACCAGATGATTTATATAAAATTCGGCAATCGATTGCCAAACTTTCTTCTCGATTAATAGTGTGACACTATTTAGCGGTCGCGTGAAAATTAAAAGCGAGAAATAATTGAGGCGATAAGAAGCTATCACGAAAAGACATATTGAGCGATGTTATTTTTTTAACAAAGAAAAGTGGTAAAGATTTTATTTTCATTTGCGATGAAAAGTATTTTTTTCGCAAAAGATAGGAAATTCGTAAGATCTCGGATCTGTCGAATTAATTTATGCTACGAGGCGGCGAATAAAAGATAGCCATCTGCCCATGGCAATAATGAAAATTTCAAATTGGTCAAGTGGCCTACGGAACAGAAGCTGGGAGATAATGTTATTCAGGTCACGCACTGACCGAGAATAGCATCAGCGGAGGCCACCCAAGAAGAAGGGAAGAATAAACCATTAACTATCCTTCGGAGATATCATTTGGTTTTGGGAAAACACCTGTTTCATGTTAGACCTGGCCATGATAAGAGTTTGTTACCCGGAGAGATAATTAGCGACGGAGTGCGGAGACGTCCAGTTAACCACCCACTTGACGCTGGTGAAAATCTCGTTGATAAAGTCCAGGTGACATTCGGTTAAGATAGACATTAAGGAACACACTACGAGTCGTAAGGGTTTGATGTCGGAAAGAGAAAGAAAAGAAAAAAAGATCATTTTTTTCCTTTGAGCAACAATGGTAAACATATGAGAAGCAGGGGAGGCCTGTTCACGCCCCTGAGGGGATGGTGTGAGATACCACTGTGAGAGAGAAGGGAGGCCTGTTGACGCCTCTGAGGGGATTGGTGTGAGATGCCACTGTGAGAGAGAAGGGAAACCTGTTGACACCCATGAGGAGATGGTGTGAGATACCAATATGAGAGGGGAAGAATTTAGGAGGACGATACTCTTAAGAACCCTTCTAAAGCAAAAAGTAATGGACTTCCAAAAAAGAAAAAGAAAATTGTTAATCTTCCTTAAACAGTACTGAAAAAGTATGCACCCACCTGCAGTTGAATAAAATTTAAGCCAATTCTCAGATTTCTTAAACATTGTCCTCAATATATTCCTGAGAGGCTTTATTTGAACTGATTATAAATTACTCATCTTTTGTGCTATAGATAAATGAGAAATGTCAGCTTAAGATTGATTATATTACAGACAGTTCTTTGAATTTTGACAAGACCTTCGAGATATACAGTAGGAGCAACAAACCAGATATGGCAGTAGTATTCAATTCACGGAGGAATGATAGATTTATAAATGTGAAAAAAGGGAATCCGAGAAGAAAAAATGTTTGGCACCACACAGTGAACCAAATTTCCTTGTAGTAGACCCAGCAATTGATTCAATATCATCAATTCATTTCATGTCAGTTGAATACGTAAGCTCAAGAAGTCGCAAAATACTACTCACCTGGAGGTTAGCATCGGCCATGCTGATGACAGGTAGAAAAGGATTTTAAATTAAAGCAGTTTTTTGGAGCCGTCAAAATTTACAAACCATTCTTTGTCGCTAATCGAAGGCCCTTTTCGAGAGCAAATGCCAGTTTTACTTGTTCGAACTTGTCGGGCTTGCCAGTAAGACAAGAATAAATAGTTGTGCCACCTTCATAAATACCTATTTGGAAACTGGTAACATCTGGAAGGTCGTTAAAGTGGTTCCAAGTATAGAGCGCTGGGTGACCTCTGAATTAATATTAAACGATACAGAAGCGTTTCTGTTCAACACGATTTTCATTAGACGGTTTTTTAGGAACGATTGGATTAAACCAAATACTCGTCCAGAACCACCTTGAGTTTTTGATGGAGGTCAGCATATCAAACTCTGTTGAATGCGTTTGATAAATCTAGAACCACAGCCCCAGGTTTGCCGTTCTTATCTAAAGTTTGATAGGCAAATTCAGTGAGTCACTAACACATCGGCGGTAGACCTGAAAAAACGGAAGCCATCTTGTTTCCACGAAAGAAATGCATGTGAAGTAAGATGATTTAACAATTCGGCATTGATTAGATTATCTAGTACAAAATAGATAAGAGACTAATAGGGCAATAATTCGGAGGGTCGGAGGGTTCCCCGGTGTTTCTAAAGAGAGGGAGATTGCTATCAAGTGAGAAAAAGCAAGAAACAGCGAGGCATTTATTGTAAAGTTTGGTGAGAACAGGGGCCAGTTTAGGTGCACATTTCTTTAGAAATATAATTTTGTATCATTGTAAAGTTACGAATTTTGATATTCGGTGAAACCTGTTCATGTCTGGTTTTCTAAGTTCTTATATTTGTATGTAAATAAATGTGAAGACCTATTCCTTGATAATACCTGTCTTGAACGGAAATAGTTCTTGTGCGCCGGAGAAAATGACGTGCCGCTGGTTACAACAAAAACCTCACGTGTTAATGACGCTTAACATTTCAACCAAAGAAAACGGAAATATTTCGATAATATATTATCTCGATTTAATGGATACAGACTCTAGCGAAAGCAACAACCGATAAGGATTTAAGTAGCGTTTTTCGTTTCTCATTTATGTTCTTTAAATCAAGAACTCTTTAGTTTCTTGATAATAGCATTCTCGGCACAATAGTATACAAACGGCTTTGTCTGACGGGCAGCTACAAAATTTCTCGAAATTCAGAGTTTTTGTTTAAAACTTCCCCTAATAATACTTTCGCAATTTGTTGCCTAAAGATTGTATTGAGAAACTGAAGTTGTGGATGAAGCAGTTACGTATTTCTGATTGGTTACAGGGTTCCGTGTCCAACCCAGGTTAAGCTAGGATTTCCGATCCCGATTTTTTAGTCAGGCATGGTTTTCCTACTTGGACTATTGGCGTAATGCAAGAACTTTTCCCCATTTCTCGAATTTGCCGTACTTAGCAAAGGTTACCAAATATCGACAGTTTACACGAAGAGAATCCTTATTAATGAAAAAGCAGTAACATCATGAGAACATGTCTAATGGAATCGCCTATTATATAAAACAAATAGACCACAATGTTGTCGATAATTACTTCGATTATCCCAACTTTATATGTCGAGATTCTCTTTTCAAGCAGAAATCACCCAAGAGCATTTTACTGAAAAGAATTGTTATGAGACATGCATCATTATTCCATTTGAAATAATTATGTTGATTCGTTTTGCTTTGAGATTTTTTATAGTAACTGATGTTCGAAACTGTCGACCCTTAGAATAAACTCCTGTGTGTACGATGTCATGATTACCTGGATGCCTGCTGTAGAATCCTGTTTAAACAGCTCCATTCGTTAGACCATTTATAATACTGTGATGCCTTAGTTTACTCAGTATTAGGGATCTGCCTGATGGCCGAGAGATATACGTCCTTAAAACGCGGCCCAGAGATTGATGTTCGAACCAAAGTAAAAGGCAGTATTTGACATTCCTTTTTTTTTCCTAGTCAGGTAACCCTTTTCTGGAAGAAAGGATTAAGCTACTTTGCCTGCCCACCCATAAGCTAGCCTTAAACTTAATAAATGTTGACACCATAAACCTTTGTTTACAGCTGGAAGCGCAACGTAGCTGACAGAGTTTCAGCCATGAAACTGCTAATCTTTTTCATAAACAATACAATAAATGTTCCTATATGCCTTTTTCAAATCCTTACATTGTATATATATATATATATATATATATATATATATATATATATATATATATATATATATATATATATATATATATATATATATATATATATATATAAGGTTGGTGCAAAAATAATGTCGTTTTCTCACATAGTAACATATGTGAGAAAATGACATTATTTTTGCACCAACCTATTATTAATGATATACAAGAAATTTCACAGGTAGTTTGCTAAATCAATAAGACTCAACCATAAAATATGTTATTAATTATCGCATTGAACATAAAAATCCTGTGTTAATAAGTTTGTAGATAAATTCGATAATAACTACTGGTTTATAAACAATTCGATATTAATTGTGACCTTTAAAATTCATTGTATTAAAAATGGGTCTATGGTCATTAATGGGTAAGCAAGAACCTCTAGAGGTAGAAGGAAGCAACGTATTTATCTTCTTAGTCAGAACAAATTTTGTTTTGCTACTCAGAATTGAATATCTTTAAGGGTGTGCAAGTGTTGTGATGGATAGCAGAACGGAATAAAAAAAATCTGAGATCCGAGTTCGATTTCCAGTTGTGTTAGCGCAAATATTGAAAAAGTATGAATCCAAATTTTCTCCTTCAGCTATGGGTATAATAGTAGAAAAACTGGACTTGTAAGCTTGGGTTTACAGCGATTCTAAGAAAAGTACCACTCTGAATTCAAAACTGTATCTATCCCTGGCGAAGCACATAGTATATGCAGCTAATGAAAGAATCGAAGAATTCTCAATGACTCTATGATCACCTCCCTCTTCCATTGAATTCATTTACTGAGGCATTTATTCATAACTAGCAGCATGGCCCGGCGTTGCCCGTCCTTGATTCAAAAATCGTACGACTCATACAGCAATCGCTATCACTTGACTTAAAATTTTTTTGCCCTTCCTTGCCTTTAAAGGAGTGCCCTCTGCCATGCTAATTGTGCTACATGCCTTACTTCTTGCCTATCTCACACTGAGAATTTTTTCTAAGCTCTATACTAAACATTAAATCTATTACGAAAAAAGAACTAAACAAAATGAACACAAAACGATCAGCTTTAAAAAAAAAAAGGACTCGTAACTGGAAAAACGAATGAAAAAATGTTAACAACAAATACTTTTTCACACCTAACCCAGTTCTGCGGAATCAGAATCAACGTTGAGTTTAAGCAAGCGAATGAGTCAACGGGAGTAAAGTGCCATGCAGATTTAAATTTTTCCCACTTGTGACGAATGCAGCTATCGATTTTTTTTGCATGTTAGCATGCTAGTTAACATTCGTGTCAGTCAGCGGTTGGCTCTCACGCTGGCCAATAGAATCTTCCTGCCTATTCGTGGCAGCCAGCTATTGGCTCTCACTCTGGTCAGTAGAAAATGGCCGCAAACTACATGAAAACTGCCGTAGAAGCATAAAAAATCGATTATTTCCACTATCGATGGAGCATGTGCATGTAAATTTTGGTGCAAATCCGTCGAAAATTGCGGCCGTGCATTCGTCACCCCCCCCCCACACACACACATCCTGCCTTTTATAGATAGAGATGATATCACTAGAGAACATTAAGCAGAGATTTATTATCTTATTTCCTTCTTTACTTTTCTCATTGCCAACTACTAAAAGTTATGTCCCCTGGTTAAATTGTCAGTATTATTACCACTCCCTTTTATTTAAGAACAACAGCGGAAATATAGCTTACTCAAGGAACATCATTTTTAAATGCTTAATATCTTTCTTTTCTATTTAAGAAACAAGTTATCATTCCCATGGTCTTTCCCATTAATATTGATTTTTACTAACGCATAAGATATCGAATATTACCTTAATTACTAAACCTTGACTTCTATAGACCAACAGTTTTCAACACCTGCTGAGGATAGAACACATTATATTAACGTATTAATAAAACTTACCACTATTCTTTATTGCTATGAATGACACTGATAAATATTGTACTGCACAAGTGTAAGGTACCAAACATTCTTGTTCTATGCGCCATGTCTTTTCAGGACGTTGGCGATCATGGCCCTCCACAAAATCTTGTCTGCTGTAGCTCTCAATCCTTTTTTTTTCTTTCTGTCATCCCTTCCAAAACTTGCCCTCATCAGGTAGATTATATGTTGTTTTCCGCTGTTTCTGTTTCCTTTATTCGACCTGTTCTGTGGGTATCAAATAAATTTTCCAAGCCTTCTTTTGTCATTATGTGCCCTAGACATCCCAATTTGTCACTTCTTGGTGTTAAGTATAAGTGTCCTTTTTGCTTCCATTGTCTCTAGAACTTCTGTATAACCTGATTTCTTTTGCTTGAAGTCTCTTCTTCATCCGTGACGTGATTGTCCTGAATTCATTACAGATCGGATTATCAAGAGGATTTCAGTCAGTTATCTGCCATGCGAGATACACGTATATGCGATCATGTAACTTTTCGATACATGACTGACGAAGCAGATATTTCCCGCGATAGGTTGGCATTTCTTTCTGCGGTAGACCATCTGCCAAGCAAGTCTATAGAACCCGTTCCGTCCTGCTATTTACCCATAGCTGGGGGGAGAAGAAGAGGATTCACACCTTTCCCAAGCGTAAGTGAATGTAATGGATTCAAGTGGAATTCGAACTCGGGTCTCTGTTTCCTCATTAAACTAATAATGGTGTTCTGTGATGTGACAAGCTGTTCCTTCATACGTTTACCTAAAATCTGATACAAAGCCATAATAGTGAGACATTCAAATGAAATCAAATTCACTAAATGTGCAAGTAAGTCTATGAGCCAAGGTTGGTACTTTCCACATAATGAATAATTGGTACGTAGAGAAATTGATGAATTTTTGCATAAACTTTAGAAAAAAACAATTTTATTGGGATGATGATGAAGAAGATCCTATATAATATTCGTCGGAGTGGAATAAAAAATGACATTCCAGAATAAAACAGAAAACCATATCCGAAAGAATGAGATATAATAAACGATTCTAGAGGGCTTTTCCGGTGGTCTTGAATTTCCCTTTTGAAACGAAGATTTGTCCAACTACTTTAATTCATTCTAAATATTGTTCTCATCTTAATCATTAAAGATGTTATTTTAGATTCAGCGTTTCAGACAATTGACATCTAACAACTTTCATGTATCTACCATATATATATATATATATATATATTAGGTTGGTGCAAAAATAATGACGTAATAATGTTTTTGACGTATTTTTAACGTCTAAAAACGACATTATTACGTCATTATTTTTGCACCAACCTAATATATATATATATATATATATATATATATATATATATATATATGGTTTGATTGATGTGAGTTTGTGACTCTGGGTTTCACGCTTTTGCGATCGTCAGACAAACTCTAGCTCTATCTGTAATATTGAGCGCTTTCTAATAAGTACCACGCATATAATATATAAATAATTATATATATATATATATATATATATATATATATATATATATATATATATATATATATAATTATTTATATATATATATATATATATATATATATATATTTATTTATTTGTATTTATATACACACATACTTTTCACACACACATACATACATATATATATATATGTGTGTGTGTGTGTGTGTGTGTGTGTGTGTGGGAGGAGGTAGGTGGAATATCTGTTGAACATGCCATTGATTTGGTCGGGTGAATCGTGTAGTGAAATAATATACCCTGGTTAAACTGGATCTAAAAACTGGTAGCACTGTGGAAAAATACCTCAATAACTGATATCCCACACCATCAAAAAGAGATAAATAATAATAATAATAATTATTATTATTATTATTATTATTATTATTATTATTATTATTATTATTGTAGACGCCTGAAGATGTCCAGAGGGTTCTTCGCCGAAACGTTGTATCAATAGTTAGATCAAGAATGAGCAAAACGAGGAGGGTGGTTCTTACAAGTTACAATATATTCCTTATGTTCGCCGGAGTTTGTTCTACTTTATTCATTGCGCTTTTCACTGTTGAACCCTGCTAACCTCGCCCAATAGATTATTGTTAGTGTTGGGAGTTTCATTTTCAAACTTGTGACCTGCTACTTTACAAAACACTGTTTACTTAATCTGATAAATACGACGGTGTTCTACTGATTTGTATATCGATAGGCTGAACACCGCGGTAACAGCTATTGTAATACGGTCTATGCTTTCAGTACAGAACTCTAGCTAAAAAGAGATATTGCCCGTAAAACACAAAGCGCTTCGATGTACAGAAAGTATTTATGAAAAGAGAAAAGTTCAAAGTAAAATTGGTTCTATTGTCGGGTTGCCTGCGCCGGTAGACAAGCTCTTATCTGCGCGTGGAATCGGTTAACCGAGTTCGAATTACGGCTTACTTTCTTTTTTGCACGATGATTATTGTAAAATTTGTTTTTCCATACAGGAAACATTAGGTTGGTTGGTGGATAATTTTGTTTAGCGGCATATACGGATCATTTAATGCCGAAATGTAAATATTTTGAACGTAATTTTGTGCCTTTAACTGAAGATAAAATATACTCCTGTTCATTTTTCAGTAAAAAAGTATTTTTGTTAATCTCTATCTATAAAAGGCAGGATGTGTGTGCGTGTTACGAATGCACGGCCGCAATTTTCGACGGATTTGAACCAAAATTTACATGCTCCAAGTTAGCAGGAAGACAAAGACCGACTTTGCATTCCCCAACTGCCATCGATAGTGGAAATAATCGATTTTTTTTCATGCTTCTACGGCAGTTTTTATGTAGTTTGCGGCCATTTTGTACTGGCCAGAGGGAAATCCTATAGCTGGGTGCCACGAATAGGCAGGAAGATTCTATTGGCCAGCGTGAGAGCCAACAGTTGACTGACAAGAATGTTAACTAGCATGCTAGCATGCAAAAACTATCAATAGCTGCATTCGTCACAAGTGAGAAAAATTTAAATCTGCATGGCACTTTACTTCAATTGGCTAATTCGCTTGCTTAAACTCAACGTTGATTCTGATTCCGCAGAACTGCGTTGGGTGTGAAAAAGTAACTGTTGTTAACATTCTTTTTTCATTCAGTTTTTCCAGTTACAAGTCCTTTTTTAAAGCTGATCGTTTTGTGTTCATTTTGTTTAGTTCTTTTTTCGTAACAGATTTAATGTTTAGTATATAGCTTAGAAAAAATTCGCAGTGTGAGGTAGGCAAGAAGAAAGGCATGTAGCAACATCAGCACGGCAAGGGCACTCCATTAAAGGCAAGGAAGGGCAAAAAAATTTAAGTCAAGTGATAGCGATTGCTGTATGAGTCGTACGATTTTTGAATCAAGCACGGGCAACGCCGGGCAATGCTGCTAGTTTTACTATAAATATGTATTATTGGTAATTTTACTGTAAATATGTATTCGTGGAATTTTTACTATTAAAATGTGTTGTTGGTAATTTTACAAGAAATATTCGTCTTTTTATATAAAAATGTTTTGCCGGTTTTCTTACTATAAAACTTATTTTTATACTTTCATGGTGTTTTGATTTTGTTTGGATGTTCCCAATTTGCTTATAGCTAGGACCCTAACAGGTGCTACCACCCCAGTTCATCGGAGACCTGGGAACAACAGCAATTAAGAGGTGGTTCAACGCTCCTCGAAACCTTCAAATTCCTGATCAAAGGTCCTTCTGTCAGATTTAATTTATCTAGAAATCATTAGTCATTCATTCTAATAACAGTTTCCGTCCATAACTTTTTGTTTTTGCTAGGGTGGATGGTTAACAGCTTTGTTATCGTTTCTTCTTATTACAAGTGTCACTCATTTTTGCTGTTACTACTATTGGAAGTCATCATATGATGTAGGTTTTGCTATTTGGTAACAAAAATCTCTTTGTGATTGTGTAGCACTAGTCTATAGGATCCGATAAAGGATTGTCTTTTTAAAACTAGTATACGTTTGAGAAAAGTGTGCATTCACTTACACTTCCTTAATGGGTTAAATAGACTAGGTTTTCTAGCCTTGGGTGGTAGCCAGTCTAGGAGAAGGAAAACTTTGAATTCAGAAATATAAAGAAGGCAAATGGAAAGCACACCACTACAGCTATGATCTCCTATGTGATTAGAGGACATGACATTAAAAGAAATGGATTGATAAGAAATTTCCCAGCGCCAAATATAAGGGAATCTTCAGATGAATCTTTGACAAATATTTATCTTTTATTGCTTGTGCGTACAAACACTTAATTTAATGATCAGGAAAAAGTGATTTTTTGGTGACATTTAAAATTGAATATACGATAGTGCTAAAAAGTTAATAGCCAGAAAAAGAAGGCCCTCCCAAGAAGTAAATGATGTTATTTTCTATATTAATGTTCGCCAGATACAAGTCCAAAGAGCCGCTCTAGGTAGAGGGTTACTGTGTGGTGCTTAAAGAAAAAGCAAGTGAAATCCCTGTTGGAAATCTGTTCAACAAATAAGAGGTTATTGGGAAGAAACTGTCCGAATAGAACTTCCTCCTAATTAATGCAATACAAAGAGAATAGGGAGGATTCCCCCTTGTGTACGATGAAAGGTGCATCCCAGTCGTAAAGGTCAGTAGTGAGAAGCGGATAGATGTAGCACCTCACAATACATACCATAGAAATAGCAATAGAGCAGCGAGAGACTTGCGATGTTTTGTCTGTGGGTAAAGAAGTTGTTTGGAAGGGGAATAATTCATCATTGTGAAGACAGGCAAGAGAGGACTGGTCAAATCCAGATTAGATATAGCAGCAATACTCCATCTTTGATATGATCTGGGTTTTTTTTTTTTTTTTTTTTTAAGACAGAGAATAGTAGGGGATTTAACTGATTGGTGCGGTGTAATGAATCGATCATTTTCCCAGGTCTTTAGCAACATATCAGATATACGAATCCCATTTGTGGTCTGAGGAATGCTTGAGTCCCAACAAACGTTGATAGCGATGAGCATCTTTAATAGAACACCCACCCGTCATAATAGGTGAAAGTTTAAGATCTGCTCGCTGGTCGTGTTGTTTCGTCAGATTTTGGGAAGTTGGTCGAGCAGGGAAATGCACTTTCGGCACCGTTTCCTCTACGTGTCTTTTTTTTTCCTGGAAATAGTAGATAGTGGATCAATAAATCTTATAGCGAAGATATAGTTGGGACCAGCACGACTTGAAACTGCCTTGCGAAGTTTTAAAAAAAACATTTTAAATTCAGAGAAATGGACTCTTCTTTCCAGAATCTTCCGTTATCATCATTTTTTGTGCACAGCTTCGAAAATAAGACATTACGGTATAATCATGGTATTTGGTGTTCCTCAGCTACCATCGATGTAAAAGAAGCAATAGATCTCGCGTGATACCATCGCAGAAATCAGATGGGATTCCTTGATGAAAAGCTTCTGGAAGATTTCACGGAATTCACTATTGATTCCTTCATCTGTAATCAAATATAACACTGGCTATATGCCAGTTTAAAGCACTTCAAAGCCTTCTGCACGTATTTCTGTGACCATATCTGTTATCAGCTAAGGAGACTGGCTACTTTGCCTACATATTCCGATCTGACAGGCCAACATTTTATTATTTACGCATACAATCGGAGGCAAATGACCTAATGCTAGTTTTCAGTTTGTCCTATCACTTATTCCAAACGCAGCATTTAACGTCAATTCACGCTTTAGGGATTCTGCTAACTGCAAGACCTTCCCATCCAAAAATGAAATTGAAGTATCCATTTATCCTAACCTTAATCATATCTATATTTATCTGCACTAAGACTATCATTTGGCTAACCCGAAGTGGTAGCACCTGCTAGGGTTCTCAGGTATGGGAAAAATAATACTTTGATTTTTGTGATTTTTCTTTGGTGTTACACGAAGTACAAAAATACATTATGATAAAAATACCAGCAATATATTAATAAAAAAAAATCAATGACAAGTAGTAATATTAGGTTGGTGCAAAAATAATGTCGTTTTTTCACATATGTTACTATGTGAGAAAACGACATTATTTTTGCACTAACCTACTACATTTTTCTGACAATATGACAATACTGCACTAAAGTATAAAAATACATTTTTATAGTAAAATTACCAGCAATACCTCTTATTATCTAGAAACTATATCTAAACATGTTTGTCCTGAAAGTTTAAAATTGTGTACAAAATATTTAAATTGCAGCATTAAATAACCTATAGAAGTGTTGATATGCCGCTAAACAAAATCAACCGAAAACAATTTGGTTTGTGTAATCTACACGATAATTTGTCAATATAAGTATTCTATCTGAATTTCTAAATAAGTGTTAAATAATAGTTTCATAATATATATATATATATATATATATATATATATATTAGTAGCAGTGTATTTTAGCACAGACCTTCTGTGGCTGACCTTTATGGTCAGATGCTAGACAAAATAGGGATGATGATTTTGATTGGCTGAGCTGGATGTGGGAATGAGTTATAGATTAATGTTTTTCGTACGTTTATTGTTCGGATGTTGGGCTAACTAGGCGTGTTAGGTTGCGTTTGTGAAAATGTGGGAAAGGCTCTTTCGAGGGTTGGTTGTTACACATCAAAGGAAATTGGACGTGTGAGATTTTTGTGTTTGGAAGCGGCTTCCAAATAGGGAATGTAGTAACCCCCGCTTGATGTACTCGTCGATGTAGTTAATAAAATAATAGTTAAATTAAAATTTCTCTTTTATTGATGCTTTTTGCATCATAACCCAAAGAACATTTCCCGATACCGACCAAGACACGAAGAGGATTGAACTAAAACGACCAGCGATCAGCGGCTAGAGGGGAGGAGACCAACCCAAAATAACCAACCCCCACCAATGAAGGGTATACAACATATGGAGTTATCATTATTTGCATTAATTATGAGCGGGCTATTGTCATTATTTTTCTTGTTTTTATCACCAAATTTCGGCCGTTGCCCCCCCCCCCCAATCACAAAATGTTTGTCGGTGCAGGAATTTCGAATTTAATTCTTTATTTAATCTAGTAGCTCTGAGTAGATTAAAGCGCTGGTGAGTGAATTTACTCATTTAGTAATAGTCAGTTCAATCCTTGGCCCGAGCAGTATGTACATGAATTCGATGGCTAGAGGGCGAGCAGTAGCTAAGCATTACTAACGATACGCCTAGACACAGGGCAGTTGAACGAGAACAATCTAGCCCCGCACAGATTATATAATGTATTCAGTTCGAAATTCCCTCTACGTCACCTGGACCGACATACACCTAATGCAGAAGCCGAAGTTTTGTACTAATATAAAAAAATTGGGTGCAATAGTCTGCATTGAAATAATGTAAATAAGAATTCTAATTATTTAAACTATTTTAAACGGGTTATTAATATTGTGATGACAACAACAAAGATGAGGGCAATACTCCGGATGAAAATTGTGTAAATAATGGTAACTCTTCATCCCAAATATTTAGACAGAATTTAAAAATACTAAGTTCACTCCTAACAATAACACTATCGACTAAGCTAGAACTCTGTTTTGCACCTGAGCTGACTTGCATATCTGTCCATTCTACCTGCATTAAATGCTCATTTCGAAATTTCTAGATAAGATCAAGTCAGTCGATAAATTTTGAAAAATACTTTCATCCAAAGACACGTTCGGAAACTTCACCTTGCCCTGATGTTTAAATCAAAATAACAGACGTCTTTTCAATCAGCCTCAAAAAATACCAGCCTCGTTTACAAAAAAAAAAAAAAACATTTTCCTTCTGCCATTAAAAACATAAGTCCTAATCAAAGGAAATGATTTCTTTTTTGTGGTAACAACTAACACGCAGGTTCACTTCGGATCTGTGATGATAAATGAAGATGTTATGTTCAAAGATCAGTTTTCCAGGGAAAAAAATGCCTCTCAAGAGACTATCAAAATATACTGAATCGATATGAAACCTCTTCGACACAACATTCTCGTAATTACTTGCAATATGATAGTTCTCTTGCAAACAAAATATATCAACAGTGAATCACGTATAGATTTCTTAGACACTGACCTAACTACTCAGTCATTCGACAGAGCAATAATTGATATTTTGCTTAGGCACTTGGCCGATGACAATTTTCAGGATGCCATACAAATATATTTTCGAAAAATTATTGATGATGAGGCAAGGTAGAGTAATGGATAGCGGCTCTGATTGTGGAAGTGGAGAGCCGAGTTCGAATTCCAGTCGAATCGATTACATTCACTTACGTGCTAATACTTACCGCAACCTAAATTGAAAGTTGAAATGGCAACCTAATGCAGGAAAAAATTTGGCTCATCAGTCATGATCACTTAAGCGTGTATCTTGCATGGCACATAACTGACTGAAACCCTCTTGATAATGCGTTATGAACTGAGGACAATCTCGTCACAGATGAAGAAGTGACTTCAAGCAAAAGTTCTAGAGAGAATGGTTAATACCTCTTCTTACTCCCCCCATCTATGGGTAAATAGCAGGACAGTCCTTGGAACAAATGTGTTGTTCAGATGACGGTCGTCTTCGAGTATAGAATCCAGAGGTTAGCACTGAATATTTCGGAGACAGTAGGAAAGCGTATTTCAGGTTAGCAGTGGATATCGCAGCAAAGTAGCAGAGCGTAGTACTTCCTTCTGTCATCTTCGCCTGACAAGTTGGCACTAGTCATTCGGGTAGGGTAAACAAAAATGGCCGCCTTTATACACGACGGATTGAATGTTCTACGTCTTCTGATTGGTTAACCTTCTATTGGTGGACTATAAAGTGAGTCCAGGCATTTGGACTAACTCACTAGTTACATATATATAAACACAAAAAGCTGTAACAAACTGGTATTCTGTGTCAGAAAGATGCATGATTACCTAAGCGTGTATCACGGATAGCATATAACTGTGGAAATTGTCCTTCAGCTCCTCTATCATATCGCCGCAAATTTTCCCTGCGTTACGTAATTCCTCACAAGTGTGACTACCTTCTGTGTCAGAAAAGAAAATTTCTCCAATCGACAAACGTTCTACAGGCGAGAAAAGAAAAAGAAACCATTAGCATAAAACTTACAATTTTGAAACTGTAAAATGATGAGACCTAGCTGCCAATCTAGTACTGTGCTTTGATTCCAGAAGTCGAGATATTTTTTCGCTATATTTCAGAAATCCATTCACCTCTTTTTGGATTAGCTGATTCAAAGGGTGCAATGTAGATACTGCTAATTTGTACAAAGACCAGTATTCTAACAATTTGAATCTTGCAATTCGTGGTCATAATTGCCTTCACTAAAACTCAATTATTCCCTATAGGATTTTCATAATAACCTTCCGACACTTGGTTGTAAATCGCAGCTTTAAGAGAGTTACCTTTTGCAAATTCAAAAACACATTGAAGTCAAAAATAATTTAGATCAACTTGCTTGAATAACAGCAAATGTAAACCGACTTATTTGTCATTGTCTAATCGGCATTACTACATGACAAAGCTATGAAAGAGATATGAAGTCAATTCTCGTTCAAAGCTTTTACTTCTTTTGTCAGCAGTTTGATCGTCTGTTTCATCCAACAGAATTAAAACAATATTTTTAAAAGAATAATAACTTTGTTCTAGCTACAGTTAATTCAAGTGCGAGAGGAAAACCTATTAAAATAGAAATTCAACAGTTTCAACACTAACATTACTAGGCCTAGCTGCCAATCTAGTGCTTAGCTTAAAGTTTTGAACTCGAAGTACGATGAATTAAAACTCTCCTAAAGAATCTTCATGAAAAGATTTATAGAAAAACACGGTAGTTACGTTAAATAACGCAAAAAATATAAAAGATCTTTTGTCATATAGAAAGAAAATCAGTAACTACCGGCGACGAGGTTCGAACGTGACACTCTGGGCTTATGAATATACGTTTTCCGCCAGGTGTATGCATACTGACTACGATGATGGGCACCTCGGCGTAGTGTAATGTTTAGCAAGCTTGTCTCGCTAGAACATATTACGACTGAGTAGTGAGTTCAATCGTCAATGGGTGCTCCATACTTCCGGCCTTGTGCCATATCTAAGCAGCGCTTCGAAAATCGCTATTGGGCACCTCGGCGTGGTGTAATGGTTGGCAAGCTTGTTTCGCTAGAACATATTACGACTGAGTAATGAGTTCGATCCTCACGGGGTGCTCCATACTTCCGGCCTTGTGCCACATCTAAGCATCGCTTAGAAAATCACTACTGACTACGATGATTATTGAGTGGAACTATCCAGTCAAATTCGTGTGAATTATTGTGCGTCCATGATTTTGGTTTTGATTTAGGATTTACCGGACGTTAAGCCAAACCGCGCTACTAAAAAGGTATTCATTGAAATGGTATTTATCAATCCACCCACGAGGATTGAATGTGGCACAAGGCCTTTTTAATGTGGGTATCTCCGACCCCGTAGGCTCAGCCAAAAATAAATAACCATCCAAACCCCCCGAGGGGGGCCAGTTCCATCAACCTCCCCCAACGAAACTCTACCCTTCGGCGGAGCTTCGTCAGGGTTCCTCCCTGCAAGCAGAGAGTTCGACAGACACCCGACCCGGCAGCTCACAAAGCACAGATACTACACTTTGATCCTAGCCACCGGGCCGAGCGGGTATTCTTTTTATAGATGGTATTTATCAATCCACCCACGAGGATTGAATGTGGCACAAGGCCTTTTTAATTCACTGAAATGGTTAATTATCTTTGGTTGACTTTTACTTCTTTGTTCTTGTTAAGTATTTATTTACGGTTGTAATTAAATATTGTTTTATCTTAACATGGAAATCTTGAGTAATCATTAACGGTCACCGTACGTCACAAAACCTTTCTCCAATCTCTTATTTTTTAATGAAACTTTCTTTTTAATTGATTAACCCTTTTATGTCATTGAATATTTTATTCCAGGGTCGCACAATTTTGCTCCGTAGTCATTTATAGTTTCTAAAAAGCTACAGTAAATCTAGACACGGGACATCGATCCACTCATTAAGCCATACTGTGGGAATAATCCTTCCAAGAGGAGAAAGTCAATTTGACCATCTGCCTGAGAGAAAGAAAAGAATCATTAGAAAACTTACAAAGTTGAGTCCCTTCTGCTAATCTTTCACCTTGAAGTGCAAAAGACACGTCGTAATTTCATAATCCACACCAGAATGTAAAAAACCTCTTGAGCACTGGATTTCGGTTTAGTCTACATTTCAACTGGAATCGATGAGTAATAGAAAATGGTCAAAAATAGTCCAAATCTTAATTTGTGAAATCAAGCTAAAATATAGCCATCAATGATCTTCAACACGACTTTCAACCCTATTTTGGTGTGCCCGAGAAAATGATTATAACCTGTCAGGTGTCGGGGAGAAACTTTAGGAAAATTCAATCAACTAAGCCTGGGTGGTGCCCCGATAAAATCACGAATATAAAACTGAAATTATAACATGGAATTTTAGGACTCTGCAACAGTGTGGGAAATTAGGAAATGAAATTCAAGATACGAAAATTTTGAATGTGAACTTGGGTGAAAAGCTTGAATATTACTTGGAATATATATATTAGGTTGGTGCAAAAATAATGTCGTTTTCTCACATGTGTTACTATGTGAGAAAACGACATTATTTTTGCACCGACCTAATAAAACAAAGTAGAAAAACAACGCTGATTTTATAAGCAACTTTCATTGAATCATATCCGCAGGAGAATGGGAAAATGAAAGAGGTGCCGGAGTAATACTAGATAAATATAGTATTTTTTGAAGGACTGGCCGAATTAAAACAATATTTTTAAAAGAATAATAACTTTGTTCTAGCTACAGTTAATTCAAGTGCGAGAGGAAAAAGCTATTAGAATAGAAATTCAACAGTTTCAACACTAACATTACTAGGCCTAGCTGCCAATCTAGTGCTTAGCTTAAAGTTTTGAATTCGAAGTACGATGAATTAAAACTCTCCTAAAGAATCTTCATGAAAAGATTTATAGAAAAACACGGTAGTCACGTTAAATAACGCAAAAAATATAAAAGATCTTTTGTCATATAGACTATTGATAATGATAAAAATGAAAGGCACCATGGATCAAAAAATTAAGAAAACTCAATAATGCCATTGCCAACTACCATATTTTGAAGTGTAAATAAACAAGATACCATGGCGTACAAATCAGACAATGAAGTTGTGTAAGTCAAACTCAATGAGATTGACATCTACAGATTAAAAGACGAGTTTTATTACTAATAATGAAAATGATTCCTGGAACGGATTCTAAAACATGTATCTAAATCATATTGTTCTTTTCTTTGAATATGTGATAACGAGTTTCAACAACTTGATATCTAACAGTGACATCTTGATTCATTCGCACTCCCCATCTACAACGAGAGACGAATACTAGCAAATCGATGGATCAATATCTGCTTTCATTTAATTGACATCGAAAATATTTACTCATTTATCTTTGTTTTTATTACATTTGCTTTGGTTCTGCTTCCTTGACTACTTTGATGTTTTCAGGCTCAATAAATGTTCTTGGTTTAATTTAATTTATTCTTTCAGTAACTAACGGAATTAATGCTTATCACTTCTTTGATTACAAAACTTTTTCTTTCTTATTCGACTTTAGCTTTCATTCAGCGCAAGTTTTAATTATCCTTCTGATTCAGTTATAAGCTCGATCAACATTATCATGCTGGATCGCTTTACTGTAAAGTTATCGGCTATTCATATTTTTATATATCGAACTAAACGACGTGTTAACGAAGAGTTGGAGAAATACGAACATGATAAGCGTATATTTTATGAGATATTCTGAAAACATCAGGCAAGTACTTCGAAGGACATGGTGGAAAATAAGTATTCAGATATTCCAGCGAATAGTTTTGCTAGCTTTCTCTTCTGCTAAAAAGTCATCAACGTATTAATTAAGTTCTGGTCACCTCTAGCGAAACTGATTCTTGACCAAGAAACAGTCCGTTGCAAAAGCATTCCGAAGAGCTAATTTTATCTGCTTGGCATCATATTGTTGCTCTGTATGGAGCTGATGACAGACACCAAATGCTGTAATGTAAGCTTTAACAAGTTCGTCAATATTATATCGGAATTCAAACGTGACATGATAGAGAGAGGGATAGTCCTTTTCCAAACATGTGCGTATATTTGATATCCCACAATCTATAGTGATACACATGTACCAGCAATGCCTAAAGGAAGGCATTGATACACACATTTTTATATACACACAATACACAGACCAAGAGCTTACACGATATATAAAGTTCCTGGAGGGGTTGTACGAATAGTAAGTGCTACGGAGAATTAAAAATACGTATAGCCTCTCAGAAATTTGATTCTAGATATTATTGGTGCCACTGATCTTGCTGGCATCCAAACCGTTAACTTCTCAACCACTCAATCTCTCATGCAAGTAGTTTACTTCCCCATGCATTTCCCCAGTAACCCTGATGGAAACGCCTCTATTCTTGATGTGGTCTACCTCTATCCCTAACTCTTGTTGTACTACACAGCTCTGGCCTCTTGGCAATTCTGATCATGCTGTAGTATCTGTAAACATCTCCACCTGCCATGACCTTCCTACCAACCGAGTCTATCTGCTATCAATGAGCAGACTGAGACTCATTCCATGATTTCCTTCAAGACGTCTGGTGGAATGCGGTTTTTAATCACCCCATTCAAAAATGTGTGGCTGAGGTCTCCTTCTGAGTGAAAGCTGGCATTAATGCCTTCATTCACGCTAGCAAATACCAAGTTAAACTGCATTTATCTCCCTGGTTGTCTCCTGCTTGCTTGGATACTGTAGCCTACAGGAATCATTTCTTCTGACTGTACCAGTGCGACAAGTCCAATTGCAATAGACGTCTCTTTGCTCAAAACAAATGCCAGCATGTCCTCAATGAAATCAAATTACTGTTTGCTGACAGAATGAATGTTTATAGCATCTAGTAAGTTTGATTCAAAAGATTATTGGTGGCTCTGCAAGAGTGTGCTGCACATGAGAAAATCCTCAATCCCTACCCTCTTCAATCAATTTGATGTCCTGACATCTTCAGTCAATAAAGATATGTGGGAAAGAAAATAGTTAATCACAGACATGAACATATTAAAAGTCTAGTGATTGAGAAATCATCCTCTTGGTAGTTGGTTCCATAAAGTAGAGGTTTGTAGGAAAAACCTGTTCATGGAATTTACTTCTCACTAACGGAATACGAAGGAGATGGGGTTGCTTCGCCTCATTGTAGGTGGCACTGTGGGGGCTTAGCTATGAGGTTTATAGCTGGTAGTGTGACCCTATTTACGCCTCACTGGTAGTAGTTGGAAGGAATGGGACATAGTATTAAGAAAAGGGTTCATATAAGAACATCAGAAGGGATTCAATGTGGAAATTATTGAAGTGAAAAAATTGCGATATGAGGTCTGCAAAGTGATTATTCAGCATGATTTTCTTGACAGCGCAGAAAATTATTTAAGAACCAAAATATAAACAATGAGATTTGGAATCGGTTGTTTTGCGAAATAAGATTTCATAGTTATTTGTTGAACGTGGTAAAATTGCTTTATCCGATTTGAAATTATTTTTTTGTTTGATAAGAACAGCTGATCGATACAGGCAATAGAAGGGTTGTTTGAAAATGCAAACAATTGGTGATTGTTTTAAAAATGGATAAAGAATTTATCGAGATCAAAAAAATAGTGCTTAGAGAAAGGGAATGATTTCTAAAAGCAGAGTGAATTCTTGGCTGATGTGAATAATTTTTTATATACAAATATTAATTCATAAAAAATAATTATGGAGTAACATAGGAATGTAAAAACAAAGTTATATTGTTTTAAAAAAATTGACCCATTATCGAGAGCCAGGTGTTGTCAATCCAAAAGCGAGGAAAATGTATATTAATGAATCTGGAGACGTGGTCAAAATTATGCATGATGCATAAATACCTTACTTGAAGCCTGGGATAATTTGAAGCGAAGAGTCCGAGCAGTTGCAATTGAGCGAGAAGCTACCGGAAGGCCCTCGAGCTTGGCGATGGGCCGGATACGCCGGAAGGATCTACGTGTCCTGCTGTCGAAGTGTATTGCTATTGCCGAACAAGAGAAAGGCTGGCGTGGAGAATTAATGATTGGGAGTCCTGAGGACCTAACAGCTTTTGTGAATGGCTAGCCCACTCCAAGTTTAGAAACAGAAGATTCCTTATTACTTGATGCCACGGGAATGGTTAATTTTCTGTATTGATAGCCATATAAAACCAAATGTAAATTAACCTAGCGACTTTTCGTGATTTATTATAATTTGCATTCCACCAGTGAAGGTATTATTGACCTTTGGTCTATATAGAACCGTTACGCCAACTCGATTCAGCGCTTAAGTGAAAGTTCGATTTTCACTACACTGTGATCAATCAATCACAACGTGGGACAGAGTAGATGAAGGAATAGAGCGATCAACAGATAATCATCAGCTAACAGGCGCCAGTACTGGCAAGCGTGGGAAAGACCCCGGTTCGATTCGAGCCGACCGTATCATAGAAGAACTACGTAATGTCTTTCATCTGATCATTTTCCATAGAAATACCGATAGAATAGTGTGAGGCTTGCAACGTTTTGTCTGTGGGGAAAGCGGTTGCAGTGTGGAAAATAAATCATCACCCACGATGCTACTTGGACGCTTTTAGATTCTATCAAAGTAAAGACTGCGCTGGTCCATCCCAGATGTAACAGCCATACTCCATTTTCAGCCTAATCTGACCCTTGCACAGATAGACCATATCAGGAAGAGTCAAGTACCTACATTTTTTTCCAGAATCTTTAGCGATGTCTTGTATATACAAGCCCCAATTTAGGCGTGGTGAGAATTTAAGTCCCAATAGACATTCAAGGCAAGGGTAAAGAAAACCTGTTCATTGCGATAAACAAAAAAATCAATGTATGCTCGGTGATGCTTGAACAGAACTAGTTTGAAGTACTGAATGTGACCAGCAAGTTTTCTCCCAGTCAGATGTTACCGCTAAGTCAGAGGAGAGATCAGCTGTCAGGCCCTGACCATCTAGAATTTTGGAGGTGTCCCTATATACCGTTGTATCATCAGTGTAGATATTCACATATGATCGGTGTATACTTTGAGGCAAATCATTAATGCGAAGCAGAAAGAGGGTGGGACGGAAAAGCGAGCATTGGGGGGTCGTCTGCATTGAACTCAAGGACCTCGGAGGACCGGCAATTAAAAGTTACTTTCATGGACCTACTTGTTAGGAAGGAATTAATAATTGAGAAGACTCTTCTAGTGAATCCATAGCTGGAAGGTTTCTGTAACAACCCTCGATGTCACACCTTATCAAAGGCCTTCGATATATTAAGGCGTTTGTCATTGGTGTATAATTCCTTACTGATTCTGTGAATAATGAGAGAGGACATAGTCGATCGAAATCCGTATTGTCGCTTAGGAGGTTGTTTCTGTTAAGGTTATTTAAATCGTTTTTGTTGATTATAGCCTCAAAGATGTTGATGACATTAAGAAGGGTGATACAACGATACTGAGACGGGAATGCGCGCTCGCCAGTATTCTAGAATACACACTTCCGCATACTTCGGAAAGATTGCCCTTTCAGTCAGCAGTTAAACAGTTTTAAGTTGGCGATCATTCAGGGTTAATATTCTTAAGGTAAAGTAATAGGATTTCCTCCGGACCTGTAGCCTTCTTAGAGTCAAGCCATTTGTTAATTCTTGAGATTTCCTGGGCTGTGATAGAAATATTATTAATTTTGTGCTCCGTGAGAGAAGCGGGTGTTGGGAATTAGATGACCCGTGTTCTAACGTGGAGGTAGAGGCGAAAATTACAACGAAGAACTTTGCTATCTGATGGAGATGACTTAACCTCAGAGTCATTTATAATAGTCGTCACCGACACTTTGCCTCTAATGAGAATTTGATTTTCCAGAACTCATGGGTTTCAAATCTTTTGCTATCCTGGCTTGCATTGCATGTGCATACGTTTTCTAGAACTCTCTTGCAACAAAAGGCCTGCTCCATTGTTCTCTGTGACAAATATTTTAGTATTGGTTACATTGAGCTATGATGGCAAAACATTTAGGAATGAACCAATGGTGGTGATTTGGTTTTTGTTGGAATTTAACTTGCGGTATAAATCTTTCCATGCCAGAAAGGATCCCATTTAAGAATGCAGAGATCGGAGTTTCCGCCATGTAAGATCTTTAGCTTTCCCAGTCAGCTTCGGTGCAATGAAAGTCGTTTTGTTAATCGTCTCATCGGGAGATCAATTTGAACAGTGAATAGACTGAAATTCGAGGTATGGTAAAAGTTCAGAGGATAATTTTTCAAGGCATGGTGTGAGGAAGAGACCTAACTGTGGACAGGGATCTGGAATTAAGAAAAAGAAAATAAAGGTCCAGATTCAGTCGGGAGACGCATTAACTTATTAAGACTTCCGATCACTAGGCTAGTAGACATTAATTTCACTCTTTTAAAAAAAAAATCAGGTATGTCTAAACGAACCTGGTACAGAGAATAAACATAAAGTTTCTCTTGACGATGAGTAAAAGTGCTTATGAAACTTTAGCCCTGTTAAAATGTTTTATTGCGAACATGTCACGAATAAGCAAATGTTTCTGCCTGAAAAAGTGTTTCATGTGTGTGAAAACGTGCACCATGATTCAAAAAGTGTGTATCCCAGAACACAAGGAACTGACGCAAAGGCCGAGAAGATGGCGAACCTTGGTGCTTTCAGATTGAACATAACAAGAGAACAAATATAATCAAGGAAACTGCAACAAAATCTAACGGACGAATTGTGAATGAGAGAAATCACGTGTTATCTTTCTGCGAATTCCATTACAAATGGGCCATCCGCTTTATTCAACAGGCTTTTTTCTAGCTTTGTGATTTTGGGGTATCAACCAAATTGAAAAATGCCCGAAAAGTCAAAGGATATCCATCAGCACATGACTACATCAGTAAATGTTATATATAGATCTATTTATTTTTTAGTTGCTGAAACCCTGTGTTAGGGTCGTCGTGAGTATGACGAAAAACTACACCCGGCCGCAAAGTCCATAATCGGAAGATGTCAGGTGTTGAGGAGCATCAAAAAACCTCTTAAATGTTGGTCCCAGGTTCAGTCTGGCCCTTGAAGGTAGCCCCTGTTTGGATCCCAACTATGGGCAATTAGTTGACCGCCAAACAAAAATCAACATTTCATTTTTGTTATGGTCCGGTTCCTTGTACGACGGTGATAGTCCAAGGTAGAACCAATAAAGAAGAACTCGAACACGGATATGGAATAACACAGATATATTACAAACAGGAATATATACAGAGAAGTAGAAAGTGTTAGTACGAACAATCAGGTTTAGTAGGGAGAACAATGTAGTCTCGACCAGTATCACTATTCCAATGTCTTGTAGTAATTGTCTGAATGCGACTCTGTTTCAGACTGCCTCTGACTCGACTCTTGACTCAACTTGAACTACTGATTATATTTAGTCACTCCCCACGTGGGCATCATTGTCTGAATGCGACTCTGTTTCAGACTGCCTCTGACTCGACTGACTGACTCGCTCGCTCTGACTGACTGACAGACTCCAGACGGACTTCACTCCAGACATAACTCTCTGCTTCCTCTTGTCCATTATGTTATTATGGGTAAGGTCCCATAAGAATTTTTATAATAAAATGACCAACAATAGATTTTATAGGAAAATGAAAATCAATGCCGCACTAAAACTCTATAAAACTGATTTCAAAAATATAACTTAAAAAATGAGTAACCGCAACTAAAAGCATTTTTATTATTTAAAATATTTTTTCGGCTATTTAAATACAATGCTTCTGTAGAAAAAAAAATTCGGCATTAAATGACCCAATGGGTTGATATGCTGTTAAAGAAACCAAATCCTGTGTTAGGACAATGGCTTGTCGAATGAATATCAGTCTTTACTGTGTCCTCAATATTATGTAGTCTAAGCTAAACATAGAAACAATCAGATTGGCTGCCATAGATCGATTGTTAGCAAATTGTTCTCGCAGAATGAATTTGATCTTCACTGTGTACTCCATTATAGGTTTCTCGAACGATCCAGAGGAAAACGGAAAGAAAAGCATTTGAAATGATCTATATAGAGAGAGGGTTGGAATGTAGAGGAAAAACAGAGAAACAGACTCACGAAGTCAATGACAAGAGACAAGCAGCAAAATATTGAAGCTTGCTAAAGAAAGAACGGTGATAGAAATAGAAAGAGAAACAGCGATGGGGGAAGGCAAGCATGACAAGAAGAAGAATGTGAGGTTTAACATTCGAAGTTATAGCATTTGGACGTCCGCCGAGTAAATATCCTTGACGATTGGTTAATGAAATTAGTGATATAGTAATTTTGAGTTCAATGCCTGGTCCGCGTAGTGCAGCTATACTCAAGTTCAGGGATGAGACTATCAAAAACTGAACAATTAAGAAAAGTGGAACGAGAAAAATTTCCCTTCGTAGATTGAATAATAGATTTAGTTCCGAATTCTCTGAAGATTCATTGGATCAATGGACACCAGAAAGATCCACAGGCTTCATCTATCCGAAATATTGTAATTGTAACAATAAAAATGATGATATTAATCCGACTGTATGTTATGTAAATAATGATAATTCCTCATCGCAGAAATGCAGACAGAAATACGAAATATCTTTATGTGTGGGTAGAGCAGAAAATCGAGAAATGTTGTCATAACATTTCTACATTGTTTTTCGCAACCATTATTTATATAAGAGTTAGATAAAAACAGTAATGAACAACGTGAATTTTAAAGGATAAGGAAGAGAAATAGAAGATACTGACAGAATTTAATATATATGAAATTGAGGGAAAAAATGGAAGATAACACCAGCTAACGTGATCTAGCATTATATGAATCAAAATAATCCCTTAGTAAATTTAAAATAATTCATTCAAAACAACTTACGGTTTGTCGCTATTATTTGTTTTTTTCCCGTTTAGTAAGATTCTGTAATAGGTCAGCTTAACTCTTTTGGAAGCAACAAATACGATTATGATTTTAAAAAATCATCGAAATATCTAACATCCAACACAGCGGTCAGTGTTGTAATAAACACTGTAGCAAAATAAATTATTCGGTTTTGATTGAAATTATTGAAGTCGTTCAGGTTTCAGAATCGCGTTCAGCCTGCTGTTAGAAAATTGACAGGAAATTTATATATTTCTATCACATCTGTGGTTGCTTCGAGCAAGTTGAAATTGAATTCGTTAGGCTACATATTCCTTTAATGAAGGCACTAGCAAGATAATATTTTTTTTAAATAACCACTGGTTTTTACACTAATAAAATGCTAGGTTTGAAACTTGGAGAAAACTTAGTTTGAATATTGATTAATGTAATGACAACGATTCTCTTAGAAAGTAACACAGAAATATAGCACTTTCTTTTATATAGGAAAGGGCATGAATGAAAGACTCTGTCTTTTACGTATTTGTTCGGTAAAAGAACAATTCTATCATTGAAATGGAATGAAATGTTAGTGAATAATTCTTGGAATTATGACTACCTGTAAAAATATCTTCAAATTCATTCAGAAAAAAATTATTAAAAAGAAATATACATAATTATAAAAGTGGTTTTGGTATGAGCTGGTCTAGTATTAATAATACATTTCTTACAATATATTTCCTGATAGTTCAACATATTGGTACACAACGTATGGATCAAGGTTACTAGCTTATGAGAACGATTGTTCAATGTCTATCTATAAGATGCATGGTGTGTGTGTGTGTGTGTGTAACGAATGCACGGCCGCAATTTACGACGGATTTGAACCAAAATTTACATGCACATGCTCCAAGTTATGGGGAAGGTCAAGACCGACGTTCCATTTCCCAACTCCCATCGATAGTGGAAATAATCTATTTTTGCATGCTTCTACGGCAGTTTTCATGTAGTTTGCGGTCATTTTCTACTGTCCAGTGTGAGAGCCAATAGCTGGCTGCCACGAATAGGCAGGAAGATTCTATTGGCCAGCGTGAGAGCCAATAGCTGACTGACACGAATGTTAACTAGCATGCAAAAAAAATCGATAGCTACATTCGTCACAATTGGGAAAAATTTTAATCTGCATGGCACTTTACTCCAATTGGCTCATTCGCTTGCTTAAACTCAACGTTGATTCTGATTCAGCAGAACTGGGTTGGGTGTGAAAAAGTATTTGTTGTTAACATTCTTTTTTCATTCGGTTTTTCCAGTTACGAGTTCTTTTTTTTAAAGCTGATCGTTTTGTGTTCATTTTGTTTAGTTCTTTTTTCGTAACAGATTTAATGTTTAGTATAGAGCTTAGAAAAACTTCGAAGTGTGAGATAGGCAAGAAGTAAGGCATGTAGCAACATCAGCACGGCAAAGAGCACTCCTTTAATGGCAAGGAAAGGCAAAAATATTTTAAGTCAAGTGATAGCGATTGCTGTATGAGTCGTACGATTTTTGAATCAAGCACGGGCAACGCCGGGCCATGCTGCTGGTAGCTAATATATGTAATCAATAAAATATTGTTGGAAATGAAATGCGATGGACATTAAAGGTTCTAGAAAATAGATCGTCTAAGAAGTGTAGAAGCAGTGATGCAGCTTGATGGTAATTTCCCTAAAAAGATGACACTGAAAATTAGAAAACTAGGCGATTCTATGAACTGTTCAGAAAGTATGTAGCCATTTAAAAAAAAGTCTTAACTGTCTATTTTTTCATACTACATACTACCTTTACGAAAACATGGCGTTACTAACGTTCGTCAGATCCCCGCAATCTAGATTTGGTACGCTGTGGTTTGGGGCTTTCCACAAAGCGAAAATTGCGTTGAAATTGAGATTTCTTACCGTCTACGAGGTTAAGGAAAATGAGACTAGACAACTAATGGCAATCATGAAATTATACTTTGTAGACTGTTTGCAAAGTGAATGGAACACTGGTTTTAATTTAGGATGACAATAGCTTTAAGGCACCATTTCTCTTAGTCGACTACTTTTTCATTAATAATAAATGGCAAGATCATTTCCGGGCATATTTGTATATCCTAAATTGAATAAAGTTTAAAGCCGAAAACATCATTATGATCAAAATTATGTGGTATACGAAAACATTATATTAAGATGACTGAAGAATTTTCTCATTTAAAGATGTTCAGTGAAACGTTCAAAAATTATGTCAGTCGATTAAACATGGAAGTTTGAAATCAAGTAAACTATATTTGTTACGTATGTTCTTGAGTAGCTAAATGTCATCTAATAATCAAGTACTGACTCAAGGAAGAGCGACAAATGTATATAAAACTCATTTTGGAGGCACAGTGTAGCAATGGATAGCGTCTCTCTCTCTCTGTCTTTCTTTCTCTCTCTTTTTCTTTAGATAGCAGAACAGTTTGGGCCTTATAGCTTTTTGTTTGCAACCAGCCTACTAGAAAAATTCTGTATTTAAACCAAGCTCAATCAGGCTGTCTTGCTCCCGTAATATCACTATTGTTGTGACTGTAATAGATGTGGTGACCCTGCGGGTTACGGGATTCGTTATCGCGAAAAACAAATTGTAGGTCCCTCGATTCTTGTCTCCCTTCTTTAGAATTACATTAGAAATAAAAATTTAGTTGTTTCATATTTAATACGTATAAAATATTTATACACAAGGTTTACTTTATGCATAAACTCTGTATGACACAAGGCAGATTTGGATGAAATTGAATCCTCTAAGTGCAGAGAGCTTGTTTACTTAGAATATAAACATTCTACACATGCGCTTTAACTTAAGCTGAACATTAAACACTGGCACCCCTGACAAATATGTGATTCTCTCACTCACCAGGCAGGCCAGCTTTTGTCTTCTCCTTTATATGTAAAAAGTAATTTGAATACTTTTCATCCTTTATACGGTGTAACCCGGATGTAAGAGAAACCAGAGTATAAGAGAGATTTTCTCTGGTCCCAAATTAGAACCATACTTACCTAAACAAAATAGACCAAATCCTTATATAAGAGAAACCTGGATATAAGAGACTTATTCTCCTGTCCCGACAACTCTTTTATATCCGGGTTACACTTTATTTGGCGCATGTCTTTTGAATCACTTCAGTAGCTTCATCGATTGCAGCCATTTTTTTTTTTATAGAGGAGACAAGGTAGAATTGTGGCTTAGATTAAGGAATCGCAGAACCAATTTCGAATTCCTGTCGAGTTCTTACATTCACTTACGTGTTAATACTCTTGTGAAAGGTACGAATCAATCGCTTCTTCCCCCTCCCCGATATTAAATAATAGGACAGGCTGGGTTCTATAGCCTTGGGTGACAACCGGTCGAGGAGAAGGAAAACTCAGAAGTCAAAACTATCTGTAAACATCTGCGAAGTACATACTATGAGGCTAAGGAAAGAATAATTTGCATTGACACGATGATCCCGACTAGGTTCGATTCCTTTTTTTTTATATGCCATGACCTTTCTCTATGACCTTCATCCATGACCTTCATCCATGACTTTTCTCCACAAACTACTGTCTATTTTTCTTCTAATTAACACTCACATCATTAGCACCTATCTTTGTCTTTATGATCCTTCCTTTTGTTTATTCATTCGGAGTCGTCCATTAGGTTATTCACTCGACTTCTCATGCCTTCATTATTTTCGGTGAGTGTTTAATTCAAACTCTGTTTCCTCATGCTGTCTCAAACTCTGAAGTGATTAGACATCTCACATCACATATGATACTAAATCTGATCGGTTCAACATGATCAAATCGGCAGCTGATCTTAAAAATGACCTACAATATACTGTTAACTCGGGTAAGGAATTGTTGGCTAATTTTACGGCTCCAAAACGAACCTGTTTTCTTTTAAAAACCTGATACAACCCTTTCTGCCTTCCATCAGTATGGCTGATACTAACCTCCAGAAGAGTGATTCGTTGAATCTTCTCGGGCTAACGTTCTTAGATGACATGTAAAACTTATATTGAATCAATTGCTAGGTCTATTGGTAAAAATGTTGGTTCAGTGTCGTGTTATTTTTCTCTCCAGAATCTATTTTACGTATTAATTAGTCTAAGTTTCGTCCATGCTTTGAATATTTCTGCCACATATAACCTGTTACTGCCGTTACCTACTTAGATTCTTGATAAAATCCAGAGAAAAATGCGCAATGTTATTGATCCTGATCTAGTAGATCGGCTTCAATCACGTTCCCATTGTCATAATGTAGCTTCTTTGTACCTTTTCTATAAATGGTTTCATACTTTGATAATGTTTTCTTTTTTTTATTCTTTCACACTCAGTAACCCCTTGTGTCGAAGAGGTTTTACCGCTTTACTTGGGCTTAAATAATTAAAAATATCTGTCTATATTTATTGAGATTTTGAATTTCTTTCAAGTTCACTTCAACTTGTAGGACAGACAAAAATACGATCTAAGCTGGAATTGATTTAGTTGTCTACTTAAATCTATGTACTGTTTATTGGGGTCAAACCCTCAATCGAGGTTATGATAGTTTTGAAGAGATTAATTTCTCTCTCTCTCTCTCTCTCTCCCTCTCTCTCTCTCATATATATATATATATATATATATATATACACTTCACTGTGTGTGTTTATACACAATTCAGTCGTGTTTCGATCCTAGCTAGAGGCAACCGGATGTATAGCCACACTGAAGAGCTGTGAAACAGCGAAACAGTCTTTCTGTGGATGACTTTGTATTGGCTCCTGAAAAATTTATTTCAGTTGAGCTCTCTGGGGAAGAGGTGTGGGTTTGTAAACAGTGACTATTATGGCTGATATAGCAAGACTCTTCGGCAAAAGCGAATTGAGTTACTGTCGGTCACTGTGTGTGTTTATCTAAAAATAAATACGCTAAAGATTCACATTCATCCTTGCTGTGCGCTGATGGCTTAGTAGGTGAATCTTCGATTGACACTAATTCAGTAGGGTTTCGATCCTATCTCGAGGCAAACGGATGTCTAGCCACACTGAAGAGCTGCGAAACAGCCTGTCTGTGGATGGCTTTATATATATATATATATATATATATATATATATATATATATATATATATAAAGTAATCCACATAACAGTACACTATTTTGCTACAGGAAGAACTGGTGTCTGTTAGCATAAAACATGACAAAATAACGACTACGATTATTATGGAACAAATATGGGTTTAATTTTCAATTTTTCGCTGCTTTCACATCATCCACGGCTGTGACTCGCAATGCATGCATGCATCCGTCCTATTTTGTTTCCTCCGTGATGCTTACCCTCACGACGAGCAGCTTATGAAGTTTGAGTCTCATTTCAAAGCCAGATATTGTCAACATACTTATCTGCTAGAACACAGAGTGTCTGAATCTAAAAGCCAAATGAACATAAAATATAATAAAGTGTTATTAAAGTGTAAGTGTTACCCTCGAGAAAGAATGAAGAAAAGCAGACGATACTTTCAAGAGCAGCAGTCGACATTCTGTTTTATGAGTTCCACTTTTACTAAAACTTGCAAACAGGATCATGTAAAATTTATCTAGCCTCACCATAATCCCATGCATGCAATAAAAACTGAAGTGTTTTATTTTTCTGTCGATATTTGCTAATCTGAAATTAGTTTGCCACGAGACGAATCAAATTCACAAATGTAAAACAAAGAAAAATACGTTTGTCTAGCACAAAGCAAATATAATGTAGGACATTGAACTTGAAGAAAAACTGAGGGGAATAAAATATGGAAAGTCTAGCAGAATTGTAAAATGTTGTATGTCATGCTTATCTCCGGACTAATGAGTCACATTTGGGGACATGTAAATAGGAGTTGACGACTTCCATAGACCTCTGTTTTCTGTAACTTGATTTTAGTCACGAGGCTCTTATATTTTTTTTTTTTTTTGGTCGGGTTGCAAAGTCTAATGGATGTTGCGTCTTAGGCACTAGAATGCAGCTTCCACAGACAGAACACATATTTTTGTCCTGATAAAAAAGACTATTCTATAATTTTATGCACGGTCATTTTAAACACCAACCGCATATATACTTTTTTTTCTCATGTTTTTTTTTTGTTTTGTTTTGAAACTGAATTCTGTTTCACACACAAAAAGCATAGTTCAGTTTTATTCCCTGTAAGTCTACATCGTTTTTATCTCTCTTTTTCCTCCTCTCTCTCTCTCTCTCACTCTCTTTGTATCACCTTCGCTTCTAACCCGTTTACCTAATTCCTACAATTTTAGGGGGATAGTGTACTTTCAGAAATAATAAACTACTGGCTTTGTTTCAATGGAGGTTAGAGAGTTACCTTTCAGATGTCCAGTTAATAAGAATCAGTTAAATATAGATTAACTCCTATAACATTTCCTTTATCCGACGATTATCCATCCAATTGTCTATAATTGAAATGTAAGGGTTCAAAATAGATTATATGGGCGAGATTTTAAAACCTCAGTTTTCTCATGTAAACAAAGACATTTTATGAATATGTATTTATTTCTATTTGTTTGAAGAACGCATTACTTTTTGACAAAAGCAGATAATAGTCTTTGTGTTCTATCTTTATTAAATTTACATTAAATTGGCAGTAACTTATTGATACGAAATTCATCCAACGTCTTCGATTATATAATTTAGCATTTTTAATTTTGGGTGATAATTATCGCTGATAGATTAATATATTTGATAGGTAAATTTTCCTGAAGTTAAAAGGAATATGGTATCTTAAAATAAAAATAATTATCAGGAGGCAACAATAAATTGTTTAATTCTCAAAAATCCTAAAATATTGGGATAAATTAGCTTTTGATTTTCTCAAAGTTCTTCCGACAAACATGAAATCTGTGAATTGGTTAACCTATTTCGGCAATTCTGCACAGATTAGTGATTAGCAAGCAAAAATTGCAGAAAATAGTTAATACAGCCGAAAAGCTACACCATATGTAGTAGAAGAAGAAGATTCGGGCTAAATCTCCTCGTAATTTTCAATGTTATCTTAATCAAAATATTTCAACATTTTTACTTACAAGCCTCCCTCAATTATGTAAAATTCGAGTTAGTTCGGCTTCGGTTTCGTTTTGTTTAATTTCAAAAATCAATCGATGAAATTTGAATAAATTTCAAATTTTTAAAGTGTTTCCTCTTGTGATTTGTTTATAGTTCTCGCAGATGCAGGGCAATCTAGAAACTGAATTCTTTTATATGTAAAATCTTAAAGAAAAGATATGCAAAAACAATATTGCATTTTTATTAAATATGTATTTATTAATTTAATCATTAAATTCTTTTTAAAATAGTGGGATATTTTGAATGTTAAATAAAACTTTTAATTTTCGAAAAAAAATCAATGAAAATATATTGCAAAAACCTAGTAAAACCAACTGTATTTTTCATCCAAAAACCTGTTTGTACATCTCCCCAAAATTTGGTTTCGCTCGGTCAATTTATGTCTATTTTACGTTGTTTGACGGACAGACGAACGGTCTGAAGGAAGGACAGACTTATAGAAGCCATAGAATTTTATATATAGAAGGCTAATATGGTGATCGGTGTTAAGCTTTAAGGTAAATGAAGTTTATAAGTTGGATAATCTTTGAAGGTAAATCCTCTTTACGAGAGAACTAAGAAAAACATTAAAATTGATAAAAAAAAAAAAAAAATAAACACTGACCAATGAATATACTGTTTTGATGCCAAAAATGAAATCAAATATTTAAAGAAAAAATATGTTGAGACTAAATTTGACGATAGCATTTATTATTAATGGATGTCATATTTATAAAAACCAAATATGTAAAAAAATATTTAACATTCAATCTTTTGTGTAATAATGCACATTACCTTAAACGCTTACTGAAATAGTGAACATTCAACAGAATGCAATTATAAAAAGTCAAATATTAATAGTAACAGATATGAAAATCTTGGTTTATATATATATATATATATATATATATATATATATATATATATATATATATATATATATATATGTATAATAACCTTTGTATATAGAAATAATTTTAAAAGATATTTTCTCAGCTGGTGATCAAGATGTGTCCTCTTGTCTGACAGAAATGAATTCAGAAAAACAGGAAATCGTAAAGAAGAAACCTTGTTCAATGAATCAATACATTGATTAGATATTTATTTTATTAAGTTTTTGGTTGGTAACACATTAGAGATTTATTATTCCAGCTTCGATTTTATTTATTCACTTATATCTTTATTTATTGTTGTATATTTACATGCATTTTTTGAATCATTGGGCACTGAAAGTTCAGAAAATATTTCAACATGAAGTTGTTTCGTTTTATTTTCCCTTTTGAAATTGTATATATATGTCTTGTCCATCTGTATTCCCGATGTACAAACCGATACGCTCATACGTCTGCTGTAAAAGGAAGTGCGTTTAAAATGCCTGCAAAGGTCACGTGTATTTTGAATTAACTGCCTTTACTTCATCGATTTATCATGAAGATTTTTCCTCAATCGGTAAGCAAATCTACATGAGTAGCACAGGGATTCAAGCTAATTCGATTAATATCGACATCGAAGCGGTGTTCTACTTCATTTAAAAAACAAGCTAACAAATAGAAACTATTTGATACATCAAAATCTGCTTGGATACAAATAGCGAATTTGCAAAAATGTCACGAAATTTAGTTTGAATTCTTTTTTTTTTAATGTTCTTCTATATGCCGTGTCCCTACAGGACTTGGGTGATAATATTTATTGTACATGAATATACAAATGTAGCGCAATGCCGAAAAGGGTGGAGAGTGGGAAAAGGATGGTCTTCTTCCCTCTTAACATTAAACCTAGCTAGCTACAAACACTGACCCAAAAATGTTGTGGATTCCGAGATGAAATTCGGTCTCCAATGAATGACAAATGCAGGAATGAAATATAACAAATAAATATATTTACACAATAATACAATGGGCAATACTGTTAGTAAATCCTGGAACGCGGTTAGTGGCAATAATAATATATATATACAGTCTCGAAGTAGGACTTCTTTAGAGTCTACGTGCTTGTAACTGTGACGTCTACAAGCGGTTATCTCACACTATTACTTTACCTCCAACTCAATCACTATCTCTGCTCATACTCTCTCTATATTCTGACTGACTCTGGGTATTTAACGGCAGCAGTCCAAGTAACGCTCTGGTCGAGTCCACTTATATGAAAAAGGGGAGGGCCCCATAACACCCCCTCCTTAGATCCCTTTTTGGTGGAGTTAGTATTTTTGTCTCTTATGGTTGATAATCAGCGGTTCGACAAATTTTCTCTTCCTGTTTGACCTTCTCATTTCTCTGTCTTCCTGCGGTCTTTGAATGTCAAACACTTCGAAGATTGTATCCATAGAATCGTCGTTTTCTGCGGTTGACGAGCTTGGCTCCTCAATCCGTATTTTTTATAATTGATCGATATGTCGTCTATGTGAAAACTTCTCTCATTGTACTGTGTACATTAGATTTCCTAATCTGTTGATTACTGTGCCAGGCTCCCAGTAAGCCATATTGTTTCTAAACATCCTAAAATAAACCCGTTCTCAAGGTTTGAATGATCTCTTTGGTATTAGGTTGGTGCCAAAAATAATGTCGTTTTCTCACATATGTTACTATGTGAGAAAACGACATTATTTTTATACAATCGGTGTGTACTGGTTTTTGTTCTTGTTTGGCAATAATTTGTCAAACACAGACCTTATTCTCCGAGCAAACATTAATTCCGCTGGTGAAAGACCCGATGGCGTGTTCACTTAAGGTGTTATTCTGTAAACTTGGAGAAACTGTTGTATCGCTTTTATCGTCGGTACATCCTCGGCTTTTTTTTAACGCTCTCTTTTTAGTGTGTCAACGAATCTTTCAGCTTGTCCGTTCGACCTCGGGTGGTATGGAGCTATCTTGATATGTCTCACAAAATTCTTTGAAGTCACTGGAGGTAAACTGTGTGCCGTTATCGCTTACCAAACAATCCGCGACGCCAAATCTCGCGAATAGTTCGTGTAAACAGTTTATGGTGTTTTCTGTCGTCGGGTGTTTAAATCTGGCAACCTCTGGCCATTTACTGAACCTATCTACTGTTATTAAATAGTAGTAACCTTCAATGGCTTCTGCGTAATCCACGTGTATTCTGGACCACGGTCTGTCGGCTTTAGGCCATGGCCTTTGTATAGAGGGTGGTGCTTTCGCCGCAGCAGCACAACCTTTGCAACTTTCCACCATTTGCGTGAGATCATCGTCCATGTTCGGACAGTAGACAAAACTTCTCATAAGTGATTTCATTCGGTTTTTTCCGGGATGCCCTAAGTGAAAATCTTTTAAGATCCTTCTTCGTAGTGACTTCGGTATTACTACTCTCTAGTTATACAATAATATGTTGTCACAGATTGAGAAACTGTCTGCTAAATTCCTCACTTTCTCTTCTATTTTTTTCTTGGTATCCAGAATAAACTCGTCTCTTTCTGCTTCTCGTCTTATTTCTAGCAGCGTTACAGGTAGTTCCTTTATTGTATTGCATAGTACCTTACTGATTTCATCTTCAGCTTGTAATGCTGCAATTACCGAATCTTCTAACGGTTCGCTTTTCGCGGGTATTAATCGCGATAGTCCGTCAGCGTGTCCTATTTTCTTTGATGGTAAGAATTCCAGTTTAAAATTGTAGTTTAGTAACACATTTCCACATCTTAAAAGTATGCTCGCTGTATAGACTGGTAGACCTTTTTTTGAACCGAAAATCGTAAGAAGTGGTTTGTGGTCCGTTTGGAGCGTGAACTCTCTCCCATAAATATATCTGTGAAAACGAGTTACTGCAAAAATTTATGCCCAATGCCTCCTTTTCTCTCCGCCGTTAATAATGATCTAGATGCGTGTGCAACAGGTTTGTTTGTACCGTTCCGCATCTTGTGCACCTACCCAATGAGAGCTCGCATCACTTGCAATAATGAGATCGAAATGTGTCAAAGTTAACTCCGAAGTTAATTTTTGTATTATTTCCTTAAATGCTTTTTGCAGTCCTCTGTCCAATTCTAATTATGCTCCTTTTTAGTAACTCATTTAGTGGAGCCCTCAGTTTATGCATATTATCAATAAATTCGCCATAGTAGTTAGCGAGGCCCAGGAAACTTTGTAGTTCTGCAACATTTTTTGGTTCCGGCATATTTTTAATTGCCGATGTCCTCTCTGGGTCCGGTTTTCTGCCATTTTAATTTATTATCTGACCTAAATATTTAATTTCATTGAGGAAAAAAAAATCACTTTTCTCCTTTTACTTTGAACCCAAAGCCCTTTATGTGTGATGCGTGCTCTTCAACATTGTGGCTCTTAATTAGAATATCATCCAGAAAAGCGGTCGCGAAATTCTGTCCTGTGAGTATTGTGTCCATCGTTTGCTGAAAAATTGCAGGTGCAACTTTTACTCCGAATGGTAGTCTGTTGAATTTGTACAACCCTTTCTGCGTATTAATGCAAATGATTTCCGTACTCTCTTGTACTGGGATTTGTAGATAAGCCTTACTTAGATCTATTTTTGAAAATATCTTACCGCCGTTAAGCTTTGTAAATATATCTTCTGGACTCGGTAGTGGGTAATGGTGGTCTTTTATCGCCTTGTTGAGTCCCGTCAAAAAATCTGCGCATACGCGAATTTCTCCTGACTTTTTTTTTACGTAAACCACCGGCGCTGCCCACTCACTAAACTCTGTTTTTGATAGAATCCCAGTTTATTCAAGTCTCTCCAATTCTTTGTCTATTTTTTCTATCGTAGTGAACGGTACATTTCGCTTCTTTTTAAAAATTGGTTGGACGTTTTCTTTTAATTCTATTTTAGCCTTAAATTTGTTGCATCGTCCCAACCCGCTTGAAAATACCCCAGGAAATTGATTATATAATTCTTCCTTCAATTTTATAGTATCTGATGATTCAACCTCTAACTTTTTGCAAAAAGAGTTGATAGGTAGGTCCCAAACGTTGAACTTCTGCATCCAGCCGATACCTACTAGATTTTCAGTATCTTTCATGACGTATATCTTAAGTTTTTTTTGTTTTACCGTGAAATTTAACATTCACGATTATTTCTCCCTCAAATTTTATTCCTTTGCCTGTAACCGACTTGGCAATTTTTTTTTGTGTGTAACATGGTAGGTCTGTTGAGTTTTCTCCATGTCTTTAAGTTGATTATCGTGAGGTCAGAACCCAAATTCAGTTGTAATTTAACCTTTTTATTTAAAATTTCCAGTTCCACATATTTCCTTCCGTTGGTGTTGTCATCATTATTCATCCTTGTAGCTGTTATTCTGTGAGTATCATTTCTATTTCTACATTGGGATGCCTTGTGGCCCTTTTTTCCACATTAAGACAGTTTTTATATCTAAAGCAGCATTCCTTGTTCCAATGTAGTCCTCCACATCGATAACATGCAGATGGGGGGGGGTACTTATATTTGTTCCGATATTCGTCATAATTTGTCCTGTATGTTGTACTTTTCCTCTTATTATAAATTTTCTTTTTCTTTCCGGGGAGGGTGAGCATCTTTTTTCATTGTCGTAAAATTTTAGTTTTCTTTGTGAAGAACGTAGACTTTTCTTTAACTTACGTATATGAGAAACAGCTGAATCCTCAATGTCATTTGCGTCTTTCTTTATACTTAAACATCTCTGGCAATCTTCCGATAATTGCTGTAATGTTAGACCCGGTTCATTTTGTAATTTTGCAAGCATTCTTCTGCGCATTTCGCTATCTTTTGTAGAAACTAGCTCTTGAACAAAGATGAGACATTTGAAATTGTCCGGGGTTGATTCCGCTAGTTTAAAGTCGTCACAATGTTTATTTACGATTGCGGCAAACGTGGAATAATCCTCATTATCGCTCTTTACCAGGTTAAGACATTTCCAACTCTTGTGGAAGAGTGATGCTTTGGGGCTGAAGAGTTCTTTAAGACATGTCACTGCTTCGTCAAATGTTAATTCGTTCGTCTTTTTTTGCAAGATATAACCCACGAATTTTGTATATTCTTCAGTTCATAATTTTCTAAGCAATAGACGTAGCTTTTTTTGCTTCTGTCCAATTTTGACAGTCTATGTTAAAGATGTCTTCATGTCTTCTGAAGAAATCTCCAAAATTGTTGTCCTCATCTAGAGAATATTTGAAAATCTCTATGGTATTCCACACTGCGTCTTCCGAAAATCTTACTTCTTTTTCAATATCTAATTGCTTGATGCCCTCTACTTTCAATATTAGTTCCTGGAGGTCTATTTGTCTTTCTTGATTTTTCTTTTGCGTTTGTAATAATTGCTTTTTCCATTTTTCTTCCATTCGTTCTTGTAGTTGTAATTGTTGATCATTTTGGTTTTTTATCAGTTCTACCAAAATATTTTAAAAATCTTCCACGATAACTCAATTTTACGTATTTTTTACTCGTAACTCTTTGTCGCTAATTTTGTTGTGGACGAAGGACGGATTTTTCTATTTCTTCTTGTGTCAATTCGAATCGCCCGGCGCGAATTTGTTGTTTTTTTTTTCTTCCCGTGTGTGTGCCAATTTGCTTGTTGGACGACGAGGGAAGATTTTTCGTTTGTTGATCTTTTCTTTTCCGCGCGAGTTCGAATCATCGTCGCCAATTTGTTGTGGATTCCGAGATGAAATTCGGTCTCCAATGAATGACAAACTCATGAATGAAATATAACAAATAAATGTATTTACACAATAATACAGTGGGTAATACTGTTAGTAAATCCAGAAACGCGGTTAGCGGCAATAATAATATATATATATACAGTCTCGAAGTAGGACTTCTTTAGAGTCTACGTGCTTGTAACTGTGACTTCTACAAGCGGTTACCTCACACTCTACCTCCAACTCAATCACAATCTCTGCTCACACTGTCTCTATATTCTGACTGACTCTGGGTATTTAACGGCAGTAGTCCAAGTAACACTCTGGTCGAGTCCACTTATATGAAAAAGGGGAGGACCCCATAACAAAAAATACAAACAATATTCCTTTCACCAGGCCAACGCATTCTTACTTACCATTCTTACCTCATCCACCATAAGACCTCAAAAACTCTATGAAGTCCTAACTAGTCCCCATATGTACAATTCATTGTCTGTGGGAGGAGGGAAATAAAAATAACATTTTAAAAATCTAAAAACCCCAATGAGTATTTAAAAATGAGTTCAAACCTATATACAATGGATCAGATTGACAACGATGGAACATAACTAGCTTGGTCTATTTATCAAATTTATATTCAAAACGAATACAGAAAGGCGGGCCGGCAGAAAGTAAAGTGACACCTCCAACAGACCAGAGATAGAAGACATATGCGACCTCTGCAACAGAGATTGTCAGTCTTGCATCGGCCTCTAGAGTAACAAACTTCGATGCTCCAGCCAAGCAGACGACAAGGATGCTACCCATGGTCGACCTTGACGGACGGAGGCCTACAAAAAATTGAAATTATGTCCCCACATATACAATTCATTTTCTATGATGGGAGTGGGGAATAAAATAAAATAAAATAACAAATTAAAAATCTAAAAGCCCTAATGAGTATTTAAAAATGTATACAAAAACTATATACAAAGGACTTGAGTGAATATAGCTTTCCACAAATTCCTATCCTTTTATCTTTTCGCTAACCTTGAACCTACTATCCATTTACACAAGTAGATTAGTTACTAAGTAGATTAATTACTAAGTAGATTAATTACTTACTATTGTCTTCTGTTACTCTAGTCTTCAATATGTCCAATTCTCCAAGACTACTTTGCTCATTATGTGACCTACAAATTTCAACAGTCTCTTCTTGGTTCTAATTATAAATGCCCCTTTTTTTTACATTTTCCTCGTTACTAAGATGTTCCACCGATGATATTCTCAGTATCAATTTTGTTATATCCTTAAAGAGGTTACAAACAGATAAAGGTGGTACTCGAGTGAAGCAACAGCAACAGATGCGTAGATGAAAGAAAGCGAGGTTTATTGTAAAAGAGAATACACTACTGAAAGACAGGGAATCGGTTAGCAGAAGAATAATTCACAGAGCAAGGTTATCTAACGACCGCCCAGCCCGGTCATATGTGGCCCAAGGCCGAATTTAAAGTGGGGTATTCGAGCCAGTAAGCGCGGCCAAAATTCCCTGTATAAAACGGTGTCGGGTAGCTGTTTCCCGAGAAGAAACTCTGCCCTTCCACATAACCTCGTCGGGGGATCCTCTCTGCTCGGAGGCAGAGAGTTTGACCAGCATAGTTGGAGACGAATCTCCAACTAATTCCCGAAGGAAGGATATCTCCCAACCGCCCCATGCACTCATATGTGGCACAAGGCCGAATTTAATGTGGCGTATCAAAACCCGTAGGCACGGCCCAAAATTCCCTGTGTAAAACAAGTTCAGGTAGCTGTTTCTCGAGACGAGCCTCTACCCTTCGACATAGCCTCGTCTAGGGATCCTCTCTGCCCGGAAGTAGTACAGCTGGAGACGAATCTCCAACTCTAGACTAATTCCCGAAACAAGTTCCCGGGTGTATCCTGTGCTCACTATATATTAGGTTGGTGCAAAAATAATGTCATTTTCTCACATATGTTACTATGTGAGAAAACGACATTATTTTTGCACCAACCTAATATATCTACTGATATAGTCAGTCGACATAGGCGATAGGAAGCGTGGGACATCCTTCCCCTGAGCTAATTTTCCCATGAAATTTTTGCTCAATACATCTTCTTTTAGGGTCAGAACATAGTTGTTTGGCTTCTTTCTTTTTCTTTGTACTTTTCCGTTTCACCAGCACAAATTTTAATAATCACTATTGTACTACATTATTTGGATTAAATAAGTATTTTTGTTGGGATTTTAGTCACTATATTTCAGCGTTTTTAATCAACGTCATTCATCAAGCACCTGCTATATTTCATAATATCGTACTTGAAGAGTACCTTGAAAAATATTACGGACGTGATGTGTCTGAGAAGCAATGCACATAATTCATCAAAACAAGGTTCGACATTGCAGTTTGCATCAGACATTCCGATAAGATCGGAGTATGCAGCAACTGCGACTCCATGATAAAAAGAAATGTCAATGAAATTAATCCAAATCAACTAGATAAAAATGTTTAATTTATATTCAGAATGGATCTTTACTGTCCGTGGAAGCGGAAGAACTGAACCTTTGCACCAAGCCGATATAGTTTTCAATCCGTCAAGTTTCTACAGTTTTTTTTTTTTAATTCTTTATATATCTGTATTTAAATATAACTCTTTTGTAGCAACAACTGGTGAACCGGATTCTGACACGCTGACTTTTCATACAAATCACGTGATTTTATTAAATTTTGGTTGAATGTTATTAGTTTCCTATTCAAGACACACACAATGCTGTTGGCAATATTTGATCGTCACCATCTCACTTCAATACTAATGGAGTAACGCGGTTTTGAAAGGTTGTCATACGGACATAATTTTTCTTCTTCGCCAACATAGATATAAAAAAAGTTCATGTTATATTCGAAACACCCATACGTAGATGAAAATATTTATTAATTGCTGATGCAGTTTAGATCTGAATGGCTTCTCTTTGGTTGACTTGGGATTATGCAATAGTTATCAAGTTTGTCAAATAGATCGTTGCTACTGTACAACAATTTCACTCTTTAACAGGTGCGTCAGGATGTTTTAGAATTGAGCCTCTGCTAAACTTATAATAGTGAAACGTCATCGCATAGTGATGGGTTCGAAAGAGTTTCTAGTAGACAATTATTAATAGGCTGCAAGTCCGATATTAATTAAAGTATTGGCCTTGAGCCAGTTGCGTTAAAATATTTTAAGTAGGCCGTAGAATGATAGCAACAAAAGAAATTAGAATTATTAAAAAAATATATATTTTCAGTCAAGTCGTTATATTTCTGTACCGAATGCAAAATCAAACAGTTTTAGGACAGTGTCATGGAGATTTATCAGAAAATGTTAGCCAACGGATACTTGAGATGTAAACAGCTCACGTATTTTACGAGTTTGATTTTGAATGTCGCAGACAGGAGCCTGTAGTATTCTTGATGCCAGCGTTAAAACTTAGGTACAGTAAAAAGGAATGTCTTTTGCATTTCTGTAAATATTCAAAAACGTGTACTTGGTCTGCCACAAGACGAATCAAAAACGCAAAATTAGAAAGTGAATGCAAGGGAAACTTCTTATATAGAGACACACTTGTTTTAAACAATTGTCTTATGTAAATTTTAAGACAGATTATAATTGGCATATTTAAGAAATCACGCATTGAAATTTAAAAAAAAATTAAATCTGATTATTATATACTTTGATTGTTTTTTATGCTGAAACACAAACGTAATACGTATAACTGTCCGAGTCTTATCATCTTTGTTGATATATTTAGGGCGCTTAATTCAGTGATAAGAAATTCATCATTCGTTTCTTGCAGTTAATATTTTTCTGAGCCAATCGACAAACCGTCCCTGGGAGAATCAACTTGCTCTGCTGACAAATGTGAATAATTAAAGAAATGTTTTCTTTGTTTTCTGAGATACGGGTAAAAGAAAGTTAAAAAAAAAAGTATATGAAGAAGCAAAAAGAAAATAGGCTTCCAAATACGCGCCTAGTAATATGATAACGCAAGCGAGATAAAATGAAACCAAGAAAAATGTGTTTTTAATATTTCACTCCTAATTTGAATGATTCTGCTGATTGCACACGCACACACACGTGCGCTCACACACACCTTATATATATATATATATATATATATATATATATATATATATATATATATTACTTATTATAAAACCCAGGTTGTGTGTGTGTGTGTCTGTTCGTTTATACATTGGATCGGATTTCCTACATTTTTCTATCGGTTTCAACAAAACTTCACAGGACTACGTAAAATTACCTTGCGGTGGTTCTGACAGCACCAAAAATTGGAAAAACTCAATTGTTTTTGCACGAAATCAATTTGAAAAGACGATTAAGAGGCATTACCGTTGCCAGAATGAAAGGGGGACAACTCATATCGAGTTATACTTATTATAAAACCGAGGTTGTTTTTGTGTGTGTGTTCGTTTATATATGGGATAGGATTTCCAACATTTTTCAACCGATTTCAACAAAACTTCACTTTTTTTTGGCAGGTAGTTTTTCTTATTGTCTTGCACCCTTTTTTGTTTATTTTAACATTCAGAAAGCTTTAAAAATTCCATTTACAAGACAATTGTTGATAATAAAATGCTATTCAATCGGTAGACTCATAATGATTGAAAACAATGTTTTTATTTGAGTTTGGGTTTGACCAATTCGTAAAAAACAAAAAGAAAAAAAAAGAAAAAACTAATTAAGACATGCGTGTCCGTCAACCTTAAACAATAATCTTTGTCAATTTTATTTTTCAGTCTTTATGATGGTTGATACTTGATCTATCTCTTACTGTTACATCCCCGGGCAACGCCGGGCTCTACTATTAGTATATATATATATATATATATATATATATATATATATATATATATATATATATATATATATATAATGTTTTGTTGAATAACACCGACAGGGTGACTATTTAACATATATATAGTATTTCTAAATAAAGTATTTTGCAACAGGATTAAAAATGTTTACCTGGCCAATGTTTATTTTTATTATACATTCAAGTACTCTGGATTGCCACTGCAGTCGTTATCAAGAATTGTGAACTGTAATCAATATATTGAGAAAAACGTGTTTGATAAATTCCGGTTTTTTTCGATTTTGGGAATTAGAATTAAACACAGTTTAAGGTCATCTACGGGCAGACCCAATTTATAGGTGTTTATTTTTTTATATACTCCAACTTCGATCGTGGATGGAGAAATATATTTTATTTAATGTTGGTTTTTCTTTTGTATCTTTGTGTTTTGGCTTTGTTGTAGCGTAGCACCCCTTCAGAACTCTATCAGATAGCCTGGTGGAAATAGTCAACGTTTAAGAACTTCAACAGTTGATTAATAAGTTGATACTAGCGCTAATTAATATTCGAAATGATCATACTTCTTTTTGGCTATACTGCATTTGACGCTCATCTATTTCTTGTAAGTTGTCTTGTTAATTGTTTTGTAACTTATCGTTCTGTCCTTTTTGTATGTATCCGTTAGCACCGGACACTGGTGCTGAATAAATATATTAAGCACTCATTCTTCTCTGGGCATCATTCACCTCGAAGATAGAACAGATTGGCGACGAGGATGAGATTCGAACTCACACGAGGAAACGCCCAATCTGGTAGAGTGCTGAAGGGGTGCTAGCTACTCTAGAACAGGCTTCACGAATTTTGATACTTTGATTGCAATATGCCCGATATATTATTTTGGTGTAATCTATTATTTGCTTTACCGTTATAAGCTTTAACTCTAGATATAATTTCCCAGTTGATTTAGGGTGAGATGCCTGATTTGTTAATTGCCAGAATTATTTGAATAGAGCAGTACTGCTTTTGTATTTTAAATCACTTAAGGTCAGTCGATGATGGTTAAAAACGAAATTTCCAATGATTTTCCGTAAAACCAAAATAAAATTTAACATCATTACCGGAAAGTATGTTCGCTTGCTATACAATATTATCGGTGATACATTCATCGTTTAAGGGACAGATCGTAGTTTTTCGACAGTTGCATTAATTTTTAGAAGAATTTACGTTTTCTTTATTGTAAATATGTTTGTTTAATATAATGTTGTTATAATGGGGGATGCATGCGTCTATGCTATTAATGCAGCTATAGCAGATCATAATATTACTTTTTGTTATGGGATCTTACCCATAATAATAATAATGGACTATTCCATACTTAATAAATACTGCGCCTCAGGAGTAGGCAAAGAGTCAGTCGCTCAGCTTTTGAGCGACTGCACGGTTATACTCTCATCCTACGGACGGGAGGAACCCGAAGGAGGATACGCCGAAGGGCGGAGTCTCCTTCGGGGAGGTAGACCGGCCCTGAACCCGTTTATACGGGTTCAATGGGCTATTTTTTGGCCGAGCCTACGGGCTCGGAATACCCACGTTAAAAAGGCCTTGTGCCACATGACACCCTCGTGGGGGGGGGGTGACTGAATATCGTCAGTCGCTCAACTTTTGAGCGACTGCACGGTTGTACTCTCTTTCTACGGACGGGAGGAACCCGAAGGAGGCTACGCCGAAGGGCGGAGTGTCCTTCGGGGAGGTAAACTGGCCCTGAACCCGTTTATGCGGGTTCAATGGGCTTTTTTTTGGCCGAGACCACGGGCTCGGAATACCCAGGTTAAAAAGGCCTTGTGCCACATGACACCCTCGTGGGGGAGTGACTGAATATCGTCAGTCGCTCAACTTTTGACCGACTGTTATGTTGTACTCTCTTCCTACGGACGGGAGGAACCCGAAGGAGGCTACGCCGAAGGGCGAAGTCTCCTTCGGGGAGGTAGACCGGCCCTGAACCCGTTTATACGGGTTCGTTCGGCATATTTTTGGACTAGCCCACGGGCTGGGAATGCCCACGTTAAAAAGGCCTTGTGCCACATGACACCCTCGTGGGGGGGGGGACTGAATATCGTCAGTCGTTCAAGTCTTGACCGGCTGTCCGGTTGAACTCTCTGCTTTCGGGCGGGGAGGAACCCGAAGGAGGCTACGCCGAAGGGCGTAGTCTCATTCGGGGAGTTAAACCGGCCCTGAACCCGTTCATACAGGTTCAATGGGCATATTTTTGGGCCGAGACCAAGGGTTTGGAAATCCCACATTAAATAACGCCCTAGTGGGGTGGGGACTGAATATCATCAGTCGTTCACTTTCTGACGGACTGTTCGGTTGAACTCCCTGCCTTCGGGCGGAAAGGAACCCAACCGAGGCTACGCCGAGGAGCGGAGTCTGGTTCGGGGAGGTAAACCGGCCCTGAGCCCCTTTATACTGGTTCAATGGGCATATTTTTCGGCCGAGCACACGTGCTCGGAAATCCTACATTAAATAACCGGCCTTGTGCCACCTGACGCTCTAGTGGGGGGGGGGGCTGACTGAATATTGTCAGTCGATAACTTTCTGACCGACTGTTCCGTTAGACTCTCTGCCTTCGGGCGGGGAGGAACCCAAAGGGGGTTACGTCGAAGGGCGGAGTCTCATTCGGGGAGGTAAACCGGCCCTGAACACGCTCATACGGGTTCAATGGGCATATTTTTGAGCCGAGTCCACGGGCTCGGAAATCCGACGTTAAAAACGGCCTTGTACCACATGATGTCCCATGGTGGGGGTGACTGAATATCGTCAGTCGTTCACTTCTGAACCGACTATTCGGTTGAACTCCCTGACTTCGGGCGGAGAGGAACCCGACCGGGGCTACACCGAGAAGCGGAGTCTCGTTCGGGGAGGTGAACCGGCCCTGAGCCCGTTTATATCGGTTCAATGTGCACATTTTTTGGCAGATCCCACGGGCTCACAAATCCTACGTTAAAAACGGCCTTGTGCCACATGATGCCCCAGTGGGGGGGGTGACTGAATATCGTCAGTCGTTCACTTTCTGGCCGACTGTTCGTTTGACCTCTCTGCCTTCATCGCGGAGTAACCCGAACGAAGCTACGCCGAGGGGAGGTGTCTCGTTCGGGGAGGTAAACCCGCACTGAGCCAGTTTATACGGGTTCAACGGGCATATTTTGGGGCCGAGCCCACGGGCTCGAAGAACCCACAATAAATAACCGACCTTGTGTCATATGCTGCCCCAGTGGGCGGAGGGACTGAATATCGTCCACTTTCTGACCGACTGTTCGGTTGGACTCTCTGCCTCCGGGCGGGGAGGAACCCGAAGGTGGCTAAGCCGAAGGGCGGAGACTCATTCGGGGATGTAAACCGGCCCTGAAACCGTTCATACGGGTTCAATGGACATTTTGGGGCGAGCTCACAGGCTCGGAAATCCCACGTTTAAAACGGCCTTGTGCCACATGATGCCCCAGTGGTGGGTGACTGAATATCGTCTGTCGTTGACTTTCTGACCGACTATTAGGTTGAACTCTCTACCTTCGGGTTGGGAGTAACACGAACAATGCTACGCCGAGGGGAGGAGTCTCGTTCTGGGAGGTAAACCGGCCTTGGGCCCATTTATACGGGTTTCAATGGGCATATTTTGGGACGAGACCACGGGCTCGGAGATCCCACATTAAATAACCGGCCTTGTGCCACATGATGCCCACGTGGGGAGTGACTAAATATAATTATTAGTTCAAGTCGAGTCAAGAGTCGAGTCAAGAGTCGAGTCAAGAGTCGAGTCAGAGGCTGTCCGAAACAGATTCGCGTTCAGACGATTACTGCAAGACATTGGAATAGTGATACTGGTCGAGACTACATTGTTCTCTCTACTAAACCTGATTGTTCGTACTAACACTTTCTACTTCTCTGTATATATTCCTGTTTGTAATATATCCGTTTTATTTCATATCTGTATCCGAGTTCTTCTTTATTGGTTCTACCTTGGACTATCACCGTGGTACATGGAATCGGACCATAACACTTTTGTTAAAATCTTTTTTAATGTTTGTGAATGGTTAAAATGTTTATGAATTAAATTTAAATGTTAGAGCAATGCAAGTTAAAGGAAATTTATAATCCATCTTTTTGCATTTCTGAGCTTCTAATCAAATGAGGTTATTTTCGCTAATGTGATTGACATGGTGAATATAATATGCATATGGCGTCCTAAGTGTAGTTAGGTATTAGGTTGGTGCAAAATTAATGTCGTTTTCTCACATAGTAACATATGTGAGAAAACATTATTTTTGCACCAACCTAATATTTGTTTCTTCATTTCTTGTACGTCGAGTTATTTCATCTTCGCGGCCATTTTTGTTTTTAATTTTGTGTTTATCTAACAGAAAGACATCTGTAAAATATTAATATTTTTATAATATTGCAAGTATATTAAATTTTAATCTTTGCTTCCGTGTGAACTTTCCATTAACGTTGGTAAAATGAGTTATATAAACCGTGGGTGATGAAGACCTATACTTAATTTGCATGCGTAATCGCATCCAGTTTTTCTTTAAGAGTAACCCTACAACATATCAAATTCTTATTAGATTTTCTTTTTAAAGATGTAGTCATATGTGGCTTATCCCGATGTATTTTTTAAATCGATTTCACTCCAAGCAAGACTTCCAAACCACTAAGACACAAAAGGTTCCTGGTTATGGAAGAATTAAGACGAGAAACATAACTAATGAGCGGGAAGAGAAAAGAGTAATCAGTAGAACAGTACATAGCGATTGACATTGCATTTAAATTTTTGAATATTAAAATTGGCTGGAAAGTATGGATCCGGAAGGAAGTTCCACAAGCGTGAAATGAGAGTAAAGAAACTGTTAGCATAGAATTTACGGTTACATCTAGCCAGTTCAATTCTAAATTGATGAAATACCACTCGCCAGTGGAGTATCGCGATTAAATTTTAAAAAGTCTAGCGAAGAGGTCACCCAAACAATTACCATGAAAGTATTAATAGAAAAGACATAGATAGGCAACCTTACAGTGGTGGGAAGGTGACCAATAATATTGCAGATTCTTCTTTGGATCTTACCAAGGTGCTCAAGGTAAATAGGAGGGGCAACAAACCATATGCGACAGCAATATTCTACGAATGGATTACTGGTAGACGTATAGATATGTAAGACAGATTTTTGGAGAGAATAATTTTTCTCGCCCAACCGACTTTCCTAGCCACTGACCTAGCAATGGATTCAATATAATCGCTCCGTTTCATATCTATCTATCTATCTATCTATCTATCTATCTATCTATCTATCTCAGCCTATTCAAATCTCTCTATCTACATATGTATTTATCTATCACTCTATTTATGTCTTTTTCGTATCTATCTATCTATCTTTTTTTGTTTAATTGGAATCACCACAAACATGACAGTAAAGCCACAATCGGTTACAGGTCGTGAAAGTATTAGGAACAGAAGCGTTACTAATGAGCGGGAAGAGAAAAAAGTAATCAGGAGGATAATAGATAGCTATTGACATTGCATTTAAATTTTTGAATATTAAAGCTGGCTGGGAAGCATAGAGATGGAAGGGAATTCTACAAGCGAGGAGTACGAGAGAAGAAAATATCAACTGTAAATTGATGAGATCTCGACGGCAGCCTAGTGACTTCAAACCTTATTTATATTAGATATTCGCTTTTGAAATAGAAGCCCCCATTTTTGTAAACAGTGTGCATCATGTCTAACTTCATACGCACTCGTGAAAAATTAATTAGAAAAATGTGTTCTCTGGCAGGGCACGAATCTGCGCCCACCCCACTTTGTAAGAGAATCCAGTGTCTGATCCGGTGTACTTTATACTGCTCGGTCACAGAGATCATCACGCGCGGTCCAGAAAATAATGCTTGATTGTAGTCATAAAGATGTCAGATAAAAAATAAATCCATTAATTCTATAGAAAAAAATCTGTCTAACTTTTCTCACCCTCTCTTTTATCCTCTTGTTACTTATATATATATATATATATATATATATATATATATATATATATATATATATATATATATATATATTTCTCATTCATTAGCATTACTCTTTTATAATGTTTATCTTTGTACTAATTGTTTTCTCTCTTGCTCTTTGCCGATTTTCATTGCGTCCCCGTGCACCAGTCTTTCGCCTTGAAGTGTTTCCCTCCTGGATACTAAGCATACATATTGACTGGATCTAAGCCCAGAAGCTGCAATCAATTTACCTGAGACTCATGACTGCTGTGCGGAGGGATATTTTGGGTGGGGTTTTGTGCCATAGAAAATAGATAGTCAGTGCACATTTCTCTATAAACAGAATCAAAAGCTGTTTGAACTATTGAGGACGGAATATTGGCATGTATCACAACTCCGAAAGTTTTGCTTTCATACACATATTGATACAAGGAATATAATGATAGGCAGCTCAAGCACACAGGTAAACTCTTGCTCTTCTCTCAGCGATCTCTCTCCCTCTCTCTCTCTCTCTCTCTCTCTCTCTCTCTCTCTCACGCACACACACACACACATATATATATATATATATATATATATATATGAAAATATATAGAAAATAGGAAAGTAAGGGTTAGGTTAGTAATCGATTAGTGGTTACAAAAAATTCAAACATTAACTATAGAAACAATTACACTAGCCAAAAGAAAAAAAAAACAGGAAAAGAAAAATCATTTGGTATACCCCTCCGTTCAACCAAATGGTTAGTATTAAACTAGGACATAAATTCTTAGCCCTAATTGATAAACACTTCCCCACCAATAGTAGGCTTAGTAATATATTTAATAAGAACACCCTAAAATTGAGTTACAGCTGCACCGAAAACCTAGAAAGTATAATAAAAAAACATAATAATAAAATCCTGAACAGACCCCCATGCCTGAATAGTATTAATAAAAACCCTACACTTAAATCTGACAATAACAGTGAAAAATTGTGTAATTGTAGAAACCCAGAAGATTGCACATTAGAAAATAAATGCTGCATCAAATCTGTGGTATACCAATGTACTATCTCATCCACTGAGAGTCCTAATACTAATATGATATACATTGGGTCCACGAAGAATGATTTTAAAGCTAGATGGAGGCGCTCTTTCAACAATATAAATAAAAGAAATCAGACTTCTCTATCTAAATATTTTTGGCATCTGAAGGAAATAAATAGGACACCTAAGGTAAAATGGAAAATTATTAACAGGACTAGAACTTGTAAAACTTGGGATGACCCATGCCCTTTGTGCCTCCATGAGAAACTGCACATTATCAAGTTTCTAAATAATAAAAATCTATTAAACAATAGACATGAGTTAACGGTTTTTGCCGACATCATCAAATTCACGCATTGAACAATTTAGCTTAAAAACTAACATACAATAAATTAACTTTTATAATCCATGGCCCCAATAAAATGTTTTAACACCCTACAAAAAATGATAGCCCTTTATGAAGTCGTCAAATAACAAATGTTACGAATGTTTTTTATATACACAAAACCCTTTCATAAAGAAATAAAATAAAAAAATAAATAAATCTTCATAGACAAGTAAACCTGACTGATTGAAAACATCTTCCGCTTTAATTTCAGACACCCCCACCTTACCCTGACTTGACATCTATGAAAGTAACTCTATGTTGATACATATCATTAGCAGACAACACCCCTACCTATTTCAAAAATTCACCATGGCTGTCACCATGGGAATTTTTGATTCCTATTAAAACACGTAAATTTCAGAAATAAGTTATTCAAAAAAAAATTTCGCTTAAAGATGAAACAGAGCTCACTTTAACTCAATTTAATTCTAATAATTATATTGAAGTTTTCGGCTCTTATTTTTGAAACATGAGACCTCTTATGTAGCGTGTTGGAACCATATTTTTTAGATATATAATTATAATTATATATATATATATATATATATATATATATATATATAAAAGAAAAACAGATCACTTTAAGGTTCCATTATAATAATTTATTTCACCAGACCACTTTTAGAGGACACCGGATCATCAGATAGCACTTCCAAAAGAAGAAACGAAAAATGAAATGTAAATTGATGGGTAGTGTAAGTTTTCGTAATTTAACAGAGAGTGTAATAAGGGGTAGTTAGGGAGACATGGTAGAGTTTAAAGAGGGTTTAATTTAATATTTCCCTCAATCATACTTAGTATTCGGGGATGACGAGTGACCAGACCTTGACCTATTTAAACGGTTAACTTAACGGAAGTGATATAATAACGGTGAAATAAATTATTATAACGGAACCTTAAAGTCGTCTGATTTTCTTTAAAATATTAGTTCTGGATTTACATTAAGCTCTCAGGATTTCATCCTACTTGAGACTACCTATACGGATTAACAAGTTTTTCATTATATATATATATATATATATATATATATATATATATATATATATATATTCGAACATGAGACCCGTGTTTGTTGAATCTGACTGTGGGCGGTTTATCAAGAAAGTGAACCTGATATCACATGATTATTGATTTAAAATCGATAGACGAAAATGATTGGAATTCGTTGAAGCCTGTACAAGCAAAATATCACATGATCACGGGTGTGATCACCCTCATCTTCTTAAAAAATTGTTGAACACGCTAGATTATAAGCTCTCTCCTAGAAATTGCAATTAAGGTCAGTTCAGCAGTGTTGCAGTATAACCCACAGGTTGCTTTCATTCCATGGCCGATAACTTTATTTATGTTTCCAAGGTATCTTTATTTCAGATATAAGTGCCTTTAATCAACAGATGATAACTTCATTCACGTTTAAAAGGTCTCTTTATTCAGGACATGAATCCATATAATGAGAGCTCATGCATTTATTCAGTTTATAAGATATCTGTAGTCAAGATATAAGTGCCTTTATAAAACAGATGATGAATCTATTCATGTTTAAAAGATTTCTTGATTTAAGACATAATTGCTATTATTCCACGTCTGATAATTGGTCAAGTTTAAAAGTTTAGCCAAGACATAAATGCCTTTATTCAACGGCTGATAACTTTTTCCTGTATAAAAGATATGTCTATTATTAAAGACATAAATATTAGGTTGGTGCAAAAATAATGACGTTTTCTCACATAGTAACATATGTTAGAAAACGTCATTATTTTTGCACCAACCTAACACTTATAATGTGTGGTTACGGGTGGACTCAATTTATGAGATATTTTTATGCAAGATATAAATGTTTTCCATCGATAATAGAAAAAAATCACAGAAAACTTATCTTTGTTCAAGACATAAGCGCCATTTTTCCATTGCTGATAACTTTTTTATGGATAAATGTTATTTTGTATGTATAAATGGTATCTTTATTCAAACATAATTTCTTACAATGAGAGGTTAAATATTAGGTTGGTGGGGAACTAATGACGTAATAATGTCGTTTTTTGACGTTAAAAATACGTCAAAAAACGACATTATTACGTCATTATTTTTCCACCAACCTAATATATATTTGGTGTATATCTATATTCAATATATAAGTGCTTTCCACCACTTTTTATGTTGAATGGGTATCCTTATTTACGACTTAAGGGTTATTATTCCAAGGCTGATAAATTTCATGTTTTAAAGCTCCCATTATTTAAAACAGAAGGGCTTATATTTCAACTCTGATATTATTGTTCATGTTTAAATGATATCTTTATTCAATATATGAGTGCTTTTATACAATGGCTTTCTTCATTTTTAAAAGTTGCCATTATTTGAGACATAAGTGCTTTTGGAGTCTGTCTATTTCTGAAATGAGGTATTATGTACAGTATTTACATTATGCGGACTATTGTCCTCATCTTTGTCACCATATTTGTCACAACGTTTCGGCCGTTGTACGCTCCGGCCTCCTTCAGGTGGTTGGAATTTCGAACTGAACCCTTTATTTCGATCCCTGGGGTAGACTGTTCTAGTTCCAGGCGTGGCTGACCACATATAGAGAAGGGAGATCACCGTCCCCTGTGGGATCATGTTGAGATCATAGACAGGGAACACCATTGGAAAATCCGTAAACTTAAGGAATCAGCACATATGCTAGGCCACAAAAATCTCCTGAGCCGACCAAGCATAGAAATAAATACAATATGGGAACCAGTAATAAGGAGTGCCAGAGAAAAGTAATGATAACAAAGTTGCAATATTAGCTCTGGTAAAAACATGAAATGATAACAGCAAAATTGCAATATGAGCACTGGTAAAAATGGTTGCGGAAAACATTAGGTTTATAATACCCAGAAATTCATCAAGGACACATTGCACAGTGGATAAAGGCGTTGGTTAGATCCAGTGACAGACCCAAAGAGTGTGAGTTCAATACCCGGTTAAGGCAGTGGAGAACTTTCAGAGGGAAATTAGCAGGAGACAACTGATAACTGACATTCATCAAACGTGGAACTAGAACAGTCTACCCCAGGGATCGAAATAAAGGTTCAGTTCGAAATTCCAACCACCTGAAGAAGGCCGGAGCGTACAACGGCCGAAACGTTGTGACAAATATGGCGACAAAGATGAGGACAATAGTCCGCATAATGTAAATACTGCATAAGTGCTTTTATTCAAGATGGATCTATTCTTGATTAAATTCTATCTTTATTCAAGACATCAGTGCTCTACTGAATTTGCTGATAACTTTCTTCATATTTAAGGGGTAAATTTAATCTGGACAAGTGCTTTATTCGAGGTCTGATGAATTCATTTATGTTTAAAGGGTATATTATTTTCTTGAATTTATTTTGAGTTATGTTATCCCATGACTGTTAATTTTATTCATATTAAAAGATAAATGTATTCAAGAGATGAGTCCTTTTATTCCACGGCTGATATCTTTATTGATGCTTATATATATATTTATCCAAAATATAAATGCATTTATCCCATGGGTGATAACATGGGATATATATATATATATATATATATATATATATATATATATATATATATATATATATATATATATATATATATATATATATATATGTTTATAGCAACATATATTTATCCAAAATATAAATGCATTTATCGCATGGGTGATAACATTGCTTACGTTCAAAAACAATCACCATTCAAGACGTAAGTGCTTTTACTCAACAGGTGATAACGTTATTCATATTTAAAAGATATCTCTATTCTATAGCTGAGAAATATATTCATATTAGAAATGTATCTTTATTCAATACGTAAGAACTTTCATTTCACGGCTGATTACGTTATTCATTTTCAAACGTGTATTCTTCAAGACATAACCCATTTTATTCCACAGCTGATAATTTTATCCCTGATTAAAAGGAATATCTATTCAAGGTCCAAATGCTTTTATTCCATAACTGGTGACTTTATCCCTGATTAAAAGGAACATTTATTCGAGATTTACTTGATTTTATTCCAAGTGTTGAAGAATCTATTCATGGTTAAAATGTATCTTTATTCAATAAATAATTATGATTATTCATTTTTTTTTACTCTCCATATTGACTGTTAAAATGACAAAATAATATATATAATAACTCCTTGCTATTTCGATTAGGGCTCACCTTTTCTAAACCCCTGTTTTGTGTGAGAGTGATCTCAACATTGAGATAGATTCAATTTTTTTTTGTTAATCTCCGGGCCAGCAATCGATAGAAATATTTTAAAATGCTGATAGACCCATAATGCAACGCGCGTTTGTATTGTAAATTGTTTTACATTTAATCATTTTATTTCATCACTGGCGGCGGGGGGGGGGTGTAACTTTTTCGCAAACATTTGCATATTTCCGTTAATATTGAAGATATTGCTATATCTTATATAATGAAATATTTCCATAAATACTTCTCCTGATCTTTTCTTTTCTTTTCTTTGTTAATTCAATGCACTTGTTCACCACAAATTCTATACATACCATAACAGTATAATTATTTAATTGAATATTTAAATAAAAAATGAACTAATAATTAAAATCTAAATGTGACTAAAGTCGGTAGATGCGATATTTTCTGATCGGTAATCTGATTAAATGTAAGAGTCAAATTATCAGAATCCCATTTCTGTACTTAACTGAACTCAACTAATTAAGATAATTCATTTCTTCAAAATGGAAAGATAAGATTTGCATTAATTACTTGATGAATGCCGCTTAAACAATAAGACGCAATCAGTCTTACATGATTCCAGAGTCCACAAGATCAGCAGATTTCTTCACGGTCATGCCAAATATATATTGTTATATTTTAGACTGGTGCCACGCTGAAATTATCGACAGAAATCGAGCAGGTATCGAACGTTGATTTAACTAAGTCTTTTTCGAGAACAATCGAATAAAAACAGCTAATAGGATTCACCAATTTTTATTTTCAACAAAACCACGTGTCCTCTTTTCTAAAAAAAAAAAAAAAGGAACATAGAATCTAATTGATGCCGAAAAGTCTAACCTGGAACACAGAACCTGGTTGTTGCTATTGTTACTCTAGTGGAAATTAATTTCTTTTCCGCCTGACTAAACGTAAAGCCAGGCGTCAAGCAAAAGACATTGAGTATGGGTAAGTAAATGTATCATTTATTTATTAGGTTGGTGCAAAAATAATTTCGTTTTCTCACATAGAAAACGAAATTATTTTTGCACCAACCTAATACAGTGTAACCCGGATATAAGAGACCCGGATATAAGAGAAACTCGGATATAAGAGAGATTTTTTTCTGGTCCCAAATTAGAGCCATACTTACCTAAACAAAATAGACCAAACCCGGATATAAGATAGACCCGGATATAAGATACTTGTTATCCGGTCCCGACAACTCTCTTATATCCGGGTTACACTGTACATATATTCAAAACCAAGTAATCTATGTGTTGCTGCGCTAAAGCAACAGACAGAGAGAGAGAGAGAGAGAGAGAGAGAGTGAGAGAGAGAGAGAGAGAGAGAGTGATGAAATTAAAAGTGAAATGGACATTGTTGGTTGCTGTCGTCGTCAGTGGCGTTTCTCTCACAGCGTGTCGGTGTTGACATCAAGCACTTCTCTGTGTCGCGTCTCTCTCTCTCTCACTCACTCACTCTCTCACTCTCTCTTTCTCTCTCTTTATCCCTCTCTCTCTCTCTCTCATCGTCCCGTTGTTGACATCAAGCGCTGCTCTATTTCGGGTCCGTCTGAATTTGGGCATACGGCGGAGTAATGGATAGCGGCTTGGATTGAGGAATCGGAGAGCCGAGTTCGAATTCCAGTCGAATCCATTACATTCATTTACATGCTAATAACCTTGGGAGAGGTATGAATCCTCTCCTTGTCCCTCCATCTATGGGTAAAATAGAAGGAAACACCGAGTTCAATAGCCTTGAATAGCAACTGGTCTACCGTAGAACGAAATGACAACATAGGGCAGTAAAAATCTGCCTCGTCTGTCATGTATCGAAAGATACCTGATCGCCTAAGCGTGTAACACGCATGGCAAATAACTGAATGGTAGCATTCAACGGACTAAAAATTAAGGTTTTGGATTTTTAGCAGGAGTAACTCTGGCAGGTCATAATAATTATTTTGGTTAAAGCGGGTGTATACCGATATGCAGAAAACGTATTCATGCTGTCTGCTTTGGGTCGTCGAGAGGACAAGATCCGGTTTGTATAGATAGAGGCATGACATAATCTAAAGTCGTAGACTGGTACCAAATGCGAAGGTTATTACTTCATTTATTCCTAGAATAAATGAAGCAATAATTTTTACAGGATTCTAATACGAACACAGAATTAAAAATCTATGATTTGCTAAAGCTACAATATGTAATGATCTTTAGGTCAGCATGACTGAAGATAGGGACTAGGAAGTACATTTTCTAAATAGTGCTTATGAAATACGAAAAGATAAACGGGAAACGTCCGTTTGTTAGGAATATCAGTAAAAAAAAATCATTGAATAATTATTTGCGAAATATAAAGATAAAATATCAGGAGGTAACAGAAATATGTTTCTACAGAAGGATAATGAGAATTCCAAAAACGGAGAGAGCAGGCAACAAGGAAGAAAAATGGTAAAAAAAAGAAAAATTTTTCCACAGATGAAGAAAAATATCTGAAGGTAACAGAATTGTGCTTCGGCAGAAGGATAATTAGAATTCCATGGACACAATAGGCAACGAGGAAGAAAAATGGCAAAAAAAAAAGAACCATCTCTTCATAGATAAAGAAACTACCAGGAGGCAACAGAAATGTGATTCTACAGCAGGATAATGAGAATTCCATCAACAAGGAAGTCTTAAAGAAAATGACAAGAAAAAGAACGTTTATATTCAGAATCAGGAAAAGATTTGAAATTCCTTGGAAACATAACAAAGAAAGACGGTTTGGAAAAATTAACACTCACAGGGAATACTGAAGGCAAGAAAAAGGAACTCATCGATGCTTGTGAGAAAGGATGGCTGGAGATTTAGAAAAAGCATAAAAATGCTAAGGGTGTCAAGGGATAGAAAGTTTTGTAGAAACATAATTGCCCATGTTCTGAGTTATAGCTAGCGTTACGCCACATAGAGAAATTAGCGGAAGTAGCGAAAAACCATGCTCGTTATCATCAATGCCTCTTCCCTCGTTATGTGCACATTGAATGTCAACTATCTCTTTCAGAATATGTCTTCTTTTTGTTTTCGTTTTCTCTAGACTAAAGAAAAGAATCATTTGACCTATCATTAGATCTTCGCATCATGAAACAGCAAATCAACATCGACACGATAACAACCAAGCATCACATAAGATCAAAATCAACGTCAAAATGTAAGTAAATACCTGGGGAACAATTGTCAATAATATATCTACTAGAGTATGTGCAACTTCGACAGTAATATTTAATCAACTGTGTACGATATTTACACGTTCTACTAAAAGGATCCAGTTCATTGTGTTTCTTAATATAAAGTTTTGCTATTTGAACGTTCGTTGGATCATGAAACGGTTAGTGACACCAAGCATGTAATATAAACATATATGTAATTGTTTATAAATTAAGATTTAAAGAATATACATCACCCTTGTAGTTAATATTTCCTGTTTTATTCATTCAAGCGTAACGTGAACTTAAGTAAAGGGAGGCAAAACAAATAATGACGTATATATTTTTTATTTTATTTTAGCTGAAAAGCAGGGAATAACACAGAAGTTCGTGCGAGCTTAAAGCAATTTTGATGTACCCTGGTCACCTTGAATATGTTTTCACTATCAATAACAAGGAATAAATTATGAGACTAGATTACGTATTTTGCCTTCAACCACGTCTGTTAGACATATTCTTAAAATATATCATGGATATCATCTAAACTTTGTGAACCCATATAGCTGAATATACTGCAGTTTGGATTTTGTTTGAAAATACTTTCGTATCATAAGAATTCAGAAAATAATACGGACATAAATAAAAAAAAAAAACTTTCCTTACAAAAGTAGCATCGATAAGCAAAAGAGAATAGTATTAGGAAAAACATCTAATTTATGAATAAGAGTTAACGGTAAACTGTACTGTTTGACAAGTGTTACAAGCAAAGATTAGATAAGAGAGCTGAAATAACATTGTGGATATTTTCAAGGGGATTACTGGAATTTTCTAAGCTAATTAACGTGGCTTGGGAATAGTGAATATTTCCCGAAAAAATAAAAACAAAGAAAATTTGATTTAGTCAAGTTAGAGCCAAAACCCCAAATCGCACTGTCTTATTTAGATTTCTGATCAACGGAAAGAAAAATAAACTTAGATAAAAAAAAAAAATACAATTAAAAAATACAATTAGACATTCTATATTTTTGATTTTGTTACGATCGAAACGAAGCAGGCTTGGAAAACTCCGATTTAAAATAAAAACAACGTTTTTATCAGGATTATAAATACTTGTTGATTATCATCGTGAATATAAAATTATTCGGTTGAAATTCGCGAAAACATTTTTATTAAGACAATTGTTTAAAGAAATTACACTTCTTAAGTCCACAAAATGTTATACAGGGTATTCGAGCTAATTTTTCAGAGTCTAATATGTTAATTTTTTTCAGACTTGTTTGGAATATCTGTAAACAGTTAACGGCATTTTGAAATGGAGTCACTACAGTTTTAGAAAGGGTCAAAGTTAACTGATATGGACAAGTAGAATCCACCAGAATATTGGAAAAGTGTAACTGGCATCACAATGATTCATATTAAAATGGTACACTCATGACAGATGCTCTGTGAACACCATAAAAAACAATAAAACATGAAATTCTATGGAGACCGTGGATTGTAGGAAAAGAACACAGATGACATTCTGTTAACCTCTCTACACCAGAATTCACCCAACATTTGTAGGAGAAAGTGATGGAAGAACCAGAAAGGGAATGCAGTCTTTGGTGCAGGAAATGGGTATTGCAATTTCCAACAGGAAGATGGTTTTGGATGAGGACCTCTGTTACCATTTCATACAAGTTATATAAATATCAAATTCTTAGAGAAAACGGTTGATAAAACCTTTCGACAAAGGCAAAGAAACTCCTCATCAATGTGAAACATCCTTTGAACTATGGAAAAACTGATTCTTCCCTGATGAAATGAATTTTTGTCAGGACCAGCTGCACCACACACTGAACAACAAATGACTTGTCTACCGTCCATATAACGTTCTTCGTGACATGAAGAACATTAAGAACAAGTTTATCCAAACTGTGAAGGTTTTGGAGTGTGTATCCACTGAGGATGATTTCATCCTACCTCACATCTTTGACCATGGTTTCAGACTCAGTTCGGATGGCTATGTGTAGTTGCTAAACACCGTGGTCAAACCTTTGTAGACCATATGGGTAGTGGTAGTAGTAAGATTCAGTTCCCTGTCACACTGCCAAGAATAGTCAGACGTGGTTATCGGATAATTTTTACAACTTCACCAGTCCCAAAATATGCACCCTAACTCTCCTGATTGTAATCCCATGGATTATTTTGTGTGGGGTCAAGGTTGATAAAGACACAAACCGCACTAAGAGACAGCTGAATGAAATGTTTGAGACTACCCTTAGGCACATCATGAAGGCTGCATGTGCCAGATTTCGCAGTCAGATCGAGGCTGTGGTAGATGCTGAGGGTGTCTTTTTGAATGAATTGTCTTTCGAATATTATACCCAGGATGTCGCTTTTCCCTTTTACCAATAAATTGATTTTTGGTTTTGATATTCAATTTTCTTTTCCTTAAAGAAAAACTGTTAAATTTATCCCGAACACCCTGTAGTTTTTTTTAATATTGAACATACTCCAAAAGCGTTTTCTTTTTTGTAATGTAGAAAGTTATCAGTCCCATTATTTCATTATCTTCTTTTCTAGTAATTAAGTACTGGCCACATTTATGGATGCTGCTATTGAAATGTTATAACGATGTAGCCTTTTCCTATTTGGAAAATTCTTCATTCGTGATTTTGAAGCGCTTGTCTCTAGGGTCTAATGAAATGTCATCATTTTAACATTTATAGAATTTATTAGTTTTAAGATATTTTAAAGTGTAAATCATAGCCCATACTATCAGGTCATCCCATAAGTTCTGTCCGAATTTTGAATAAACAAAACAAGTGACCAAATGTTACATTTAATTACAGATTCAATCAACAATGTATTTTCCCTAATTATCTATGACTTCCTTCCATCTATTAACAAGCTTACTAATTCCATTACTGTAAAATTCTTTTGGCTTTGATTCGAGGAACTCGCAAATGTCAGTTTTAACCTCTTCCTTTGTTACAAAAGCTGTTTCTTCCAAATGATTATTTAAGCTACGAAACAAATTGTAGTCTGAAGGAACAAGATCGGGAGAATAAGGTGGATGAGAAATTTTCTCCCAACAAAGTTCTTCGATGTTTTGTGACATGATTCTTGCTGTGTGGGGTCGTACATTGTCCTGATGAAACATCACCTCTTTTCGATTCACTAGATCAGGTCTTTTTTCCTCAAAGCTTAGTTCAAACGCTCTAATTGCCGACAGTATATTTGAGAATTAATTGTTGCATTAGGTGGTAAGAATTCAAAGTGGATTATTCCTTGGTGATCCCACCAGATTGAAAGAAGAAACTTTTGCCCATGAAGTTCCCTTCTCGGTTGTAGCTGAGGTCCTTCCCCTTTACCAAGCCACTGTCTACGACGCTTTAGATTTCGATAAAAGATTCATTTTTCGTCGAAGTCACAAGTCTATTCAAAAAAGTTGAAACAAGTTGACTAGAATGGAGAGAAGTGCAGATGTCAACTCGAGATTTGAGGTTGTTTTCAGACAATCCATGAGGCACCCATTTTCCAAATTTAGGAACTTTTCCAAGTTGTTGAAGATGACGATGAACAGTTGTATGGTTTGAACTGAGAACCACTGCCAATTCCTCAACTGATAAAGCAGGATTTTCTTCAAGGGCTGCTTCAAGAAGCTTTTCATCAAACTCAACTGGACATCCGGTTCGATGTTCATCTTCAAGGGTGAAATCTCCACCGTTGAATTTTGCAAACCATCTTCTGCAAGTTCTTTCATTCCTCCCCATAAACTGAGTGAATGTTTCTAGCTACTTCAGCTGCTGACTCTCCTTTCTTGAACTCATAAAGCATTATGTGCCTCAAATGATTCTTGGTTACTTCCATGTTAGCAGGGCTTTAATCAAACAATATTTAATTTTATTGTTCTCTGAAATAAAATTTGATCAGTTTAAATGCATCTAAACATAAAAATAATGTTCAGCTCCATTAGACATTGTAAAATACTCTTTAAATTTCGTTCATTTTAACAAAAAGATAAAATTCGGACAGAACTTATGGGATGACCTGATATTAATGCACGGGCGCTTTTATTTGAAGAAAGATTTTTCTTTAATTGATTCTTACTTAATCTGTCATTTTTTTTTTTGATTTCAATATATTCCATTGTTACAGTTTCCTGTTGCAATAAAACAAACTTCTGTGTAAAAAGTTTTCCTATTATTTTACTGTTAATCACCTTATACAAGGCTTAAGGGCAGATGACACCACAGTGTATTGGTGCTCCTCCAGATATCTTGATGACCAATGTCTGGCAGTTGATTTATCAGATCTCAGTGGGGGATAAAACTAGCTAATATTATTCAATACATCCAAAACTAAGCTGGTACCATTTCATCACCACCAAGCTGACGATAACTCTGTACCAATCCTGATAAGTAGTCATGCCCTCAAAGATGTCCTTACCTCGAAAGTCTACTGGGTCTAAAGCTCACTTCTGGTCGTAAATGAGACGCGTATATTCGGTGCCATCGTAGAAGATGCTCTAAGATTGGTTGGTTGCTTGAATCACCCCAGAAAATACATACCTTTTTCCACTAAACTTTAAATATCACTATTTTTAGATATAGGAATACTCGTGAATATTCACCAGCTTAACGGAAAAGTACATGAGCATTATGTGAATTTAATAAATAATAAACGAAAACGTGTAGGTTATAACATATATATATATATATATATATATATATATATATATATATATATATATATATATATATATAATATGTGTGTGTTTGTGTGTGTGTGATAACAATTTTGGAGAATTTGAATAATCATTCATAGTAATTCATCGAGTTTAGAAGGATCCTCAACAGAATGCAAAGAGCACTGGACGGACATTTCTTGCTATTTGGGACTCCTTAACAGTGCATATCCACTGCCGACAATGAATTATTATGAATTATTATTAAAATCCCATAAGATATCTATCATATATCCTTGCTTGATCCAGCTTCTAATGTTCTGGTGGGAGCGACTTTATGAAAGAAGATGTTGCTCTTGAGGACCTATCCGTTGGGTTATATATACTTAGATGAGTATCACGACCGGAATTTAGAGAATAGTTGCGCTATATTCAGTCTAGTTAGTTTCTTCTTCATCAAGTTGATCCAGTGGTATTCTCGGTTTTGGCTGCGCACTGCTGAGGTGCCCCAAATAGGACGAAACGGCCGTCCAGTGCTTTCTGCATTCTGTTGAGGTTTCTTCTAGAATGGATGAATTACTATGAGTAATAAGCATTTAAAAAATATATATATAAATACTACAAATGTATTTATAATCAATTTGTTATTATCCCATACCTCCTCCTCCGTATGGTAACCGTAATGTATTTGATTTGGATGAGTCGTGTAAGTATATAGTTTTTATACTCTGTGTAGGTGCTTTGTACCCCAAATTGACCATTCTGCCCCTGAGCGGGTCAAAAGATGAAATGGAGTGCGGTACTTGCTTTTGGAGGCTGAAGGAACAACTGTTCAGAGGGTCCTAATTTTTGGCCATGCACTATCTCAGCAGATCAATATTGAATTTTATCTTTCACTGCTGTACGGAGTTCAAAAGATCTAAATGTGTTCTTAGGGCTGATTTTAATATTTGGTGGAATATTTACACCAATCCATTAGCCTCTGGATGATATACAGTGATCCTATTTTTTTAAAAAAAGGTTCATTGATTGGCTGAATAAGTTGGAGTTAAATTGTCGACCTCTGTCTTTGGTGATGACAGCCGACACAAGGAAACTGGCTATTTATCTGCAAGTAAACGTTTTTGCAGTAGTTTCTACTATAATGTCTGACCTGGGAAGAGCTTCAAACCAGCGGGAGAAACGATCGACGCATATCAAAAAATAAAGAGGATTAGAGACAAGTTATGTCTACTGGTGTCACAGACAATTTCAAAATCAGTGTTCGTGGCACGCATCTTCGAAAATATCAAAGATTTTGAGTTGGACTGCAGAAGCTTCTGATGCGTTTGATCCTTTCAATGTTCCTGCCCAACTGACTGGCATTCCGTCGATGGGTCCAATAGGAAAGCAATAATGCCACGGGATACAGTTTCCTTTGACGAAACTTATGCTGATGTGAACTGTATCATGTAATACAAGTATCTGGTTTCACGTGATGAATATTTATTTGATGTTAACTAGAAAAGAAAACGATTAAGGGTTTGTGGTCGGTGAGTATAAGGAAACTACGGAAAGTACCTAGCATTATTGGTCACGGTTTTCTAGAGAAAAACGAAAATGATTTCTACTGGCGGTCGATTTTCTGCTACAAGACAGCACGTACACAAATGGAAGAGGTGACAACCATCAAGAGATTTTCTTACCTATAATAATATGAAATAATTAAACTGCAGGGGCTTTAATTTTTGAAATTCTGCCCTGGCAGGGTCAGCCAGAACCACGTTATATTTTAAAAATATTTCGCTATTTATTCATAAATTTATTATCCCTAAAAACTGACGTATGTTTCTCATGATATCAGGTGGGGGGAATTGTGCCATAGCTTCTACCTTACGAGGAGCACTCGGGTGATAACAATCCTAAATTTCTCATAACGCTCAAAAATGAGCTGTAATTGTTCTATATGTTCATTTATGAAGTATTAGGTCATAGCTAGATATTAGGTTGGTGCAAAAATAATGTCGTTTTCTCACATGGTAACATGATATGATGATATGTATATCATCTTTGTGGGCACAAGTAAAATATAGGCCATGCAATATATGGTCAGTAAATCGTTGGAAACACTACGATACGTTCCTGAGGCCAAAAGAGAAACGCAATTACTCGAACAATCCAAAATGAGTTATTATTGCAGTCTTCGGAATATACTCGGTCTCATCAGGAGTTTGATAGTAGCCTGGAATAAGGTCTAATTTTGTAAGTATTTGTTATATCGTGTTATATCGTGTAAGTGGGAAAGAGGGTAACGATCCGGTTTCGTAAACATTTTTGCCGATCTCGGCTAAGAATTCGAGGGTCACTAATGGCGATACACTGTGTAAAGATATGCATCAATGTTTCTTTGTAGAAGGACGGATTTTTGATACCCACGAACTTCTTCGAATTTTTGAAAAAAACTATTGTGGTCGTCGGTGTTTGCCATTGTAGGGCATAGCGTGTGATTTTGTTATAAAATTCCGGTGATTTAATATTTGCCTCGGGATCGATCAAATAACTTATGTCGATACGAATAGGAATGCCATATTTTTATTATCTTTAGTATATCATATTGTATGGCTTTCCCGACCTCTGCTAGAATATTAAAATACGTAAAATAAAAATTTTGGATGTTGAAATTATTATATTTCTAATCTTCCATTATCACAATGTTGGATATTTAACGGACAAAACTTTAACTAAATCCTTCATGCTTATGTGTATTACAGCAACGGAAACTGTTACAGTTTTTTGTGTATATGTATATAACTAGTGAGTTAGCTCAAATGACTCAACTGACTTTATAGTCCACCAATAGATGATTAACCAATCAGAAGACGTACAACATACAATCTGTCGTATATAAATGCGGCCATTTTGTTCACTCTACCCGAATGTCCGGTCTAGCTTGTCAGGCGAAGAGAATCGAATGGACGAACTATGCTCTGCTACTTTTATCAAAATATCCACTGCTAACCTAAACAACGCTTTCCTACTGTCTTCGAAATATTCACTGCTACACTCAGGATTCTATACTCGAAGACGACTGTCATGATGAATAACATTATAACAGAAACATCACTTTAGTCTGATGAACCTCCGAAAACTTTTAATCTTTTCCATAGTTTATTCCGTATCTATCTATCTATCTATCTATCTATATATATATATATATATATATATATATATATATATATATATATATTTGAATAAAAACAGACCACTTTAAGGTTCCATATAATAAGTTATTTCACCACAACCCATTTAACAGGGCTCTGGATCATCAGACTTTACTTCCAAAGATTGAAATGAAAAATGAAAAGAAATTCACACGTTTCTGATGGACCTCATCAAGCATATGTAAAATTAACGAAGTGAGGAAGTGAGGTGGGGGAGAAGATAAGGTATGAGTGGGTTAGATGTACCATTTCAATTCCTTATTCTTAACCCCACTTTGTGTCGGCTAGACGTTGCTTAAGCCTAATGCGTCTTCTCTCTAGATATAGATGGGTAAGGGGTGGAGACCGACATTAAAAGAAGAAGCTACAGCAACCCTAATAAATTACATTCCACGACGACAGGTTTCATTCAAATTCTTAGACGCTGTTAATTCGCGTTTCTTTAAAGGGCATATTTGGGAGGTTAAGGTTTGATATAAATGTCTAAACAATCTACGAAGAATTTAATTTGAAGTTCGTTGGAGTTTTGGGTATTTTCTATGAAACAGTCGATTGGAAAAACTCATAGACAGTACATTGAAAGAGTAATCCATTTTATATTTAGTAATTCTTTTTATTTTTCTAAACTTTTGTCATATTGATTCTTAAGTTGACATCTATTCGTTTGATTTTTGTTCATTAAATAAACTCGTGATTGTTTTTAGGTACCCAATTATCAACGGCTATTCCAATTTAAATAATTTTATCGTCAATAATGGGGTAGTATATTTCAATTTGAATTAAATTACCAATTTAAACTTTATCTCCGTGCTATTTAAAACTCACTTCCAATTGGAGAATATTAGAGGAGAGATTTGGATAAAAAATGTCACTAGGAGAAAATTAGGTCCTTCTTGTACAATATTTTATATATCCATACTCATATGCACTTCTACACATGTCCTAAACCCCTATCTATATCCACATACCTATATCTCACTATATACCTATGAGTTCTTATATACACCTGCACACACATCCACACCAAAAACTATATGTATCTTCCCATATTTACACATATACACCTGCAAAGAAAGACATGCTCACATATCTACATACATATCTCCACATGCACTTATACTTACATATATACATATATACACATAAAATCACCTGCCTATCCATATACATCCATGTACATACGCACATATACATTTACACGCATATATCTATACACATATACACATACACACACATCTAAGCATACATACATACACACATACATATACATAGGCACACATACATGCATATACACATACATCCATATACATACAACAACTCTAAACACTTATCCTCCATACACAAAGAAACTGCGAAATTAGCATTTAAATATAATATTGCTGATAGAATGGGTGCAACTCATCTAAAAGACGCCTACCTACTTTTTAAAGACCATAAACCAAACTTTCAGAATAATCTACAGTCCAGACTAATAAATCCCTCCAAATCAGAGTAAGGAATAATTTCTAAAAACATCCTAAAAAGAGTAAACACATCTATATTAACAAAATACCCGTTAAATCTTTGGAAAGATTCATCCGACACCATTAACTGGTTCCAAAAAATAAAGCATAAAAATAAAACTACTTTCATACAACTTGATATTATCGATTTCTAACCCTCAATCTCTAAAGAATTATTAGAAAATAGCTTAAGTTTTGCCAAAATCCACACTGACATTACTGACGAAGAAATAAAAATCATAATGGACTCTAGACAGTCCATACTAAAACTTAACAACACTACTTGGATTAAAAAAGACAGAGACAACTTCGATGTCCCAATGGAATCATTTGATTCATCTCAAATAGCTGACCTAATAGGTATATACATTTTAGATATCTTAAGTAGATTCCTTGACCCTCAAAATATAGGACTATACAGAGATGACGGGTTAGTTGTTGTACCTGATACCAATGGTCCGTTAACATCCCAACTACAAAAGAAAATCATTAGGGCCTTCAAATTTCTAGGTTTTAAAATCGAGATTTCTTCCAACTTAAAAATAGTAAACTTCCTAGACGTTACATTTAATTTGAACAATAACACTTATAAACCCTTCCAAAAGGAAAACCAATCACCCATATATATAAGTATCCACTCCAATCACGCGAAATCAATAATTAAACAAATTCCAAATACAGTAAATGCAAGAATAAATAAACTCTCTTCCAGTAAAACCATTTTTAACCAGAATAAATCGGAATGCAATAAAACCCTATCAAAAAGTAACTTTAAACTGACACTAAATTACATAGATAAGTCAGTAAATAAAAAACCCACTAAATCCAAAAATAGGAAAAGGAAAATTATATGGTTCAACCCACCTTTTTGTAACCTCTCCAATATTAATATAGGTAAATACTTCATAAAACTGATAGAAAAAACTTTAGCAAAATTGCATCTCTAAAAAATATATTCAACAAGATGAATCTAAAGTTTAGCTATTCTTGCATGGGTAATATGGAAAGAATTATTAGCTCACACAATAGTAAAATCTTGAGAGACCTTCATGATAATCCAAGACAAAATCAGGATATAACCCGAATCGAAAAATCAACATACAACTGCAGGATAGGATCAGAGTGCCCAGTTGAAGGAATATGCATGGTAGAGAACAATATATGAAGCAACAATTTTCCTCAAAGAAAAGGTTGAGGAGAAAATGATATACTTAGGAATATCGGCGGGAAATTGGAAACACCGACTATACAACCATCGCCAGTTCTTCAAAAATAAATGTAAAAAGAACCAAACGGCACTATCAAAACATTACTGGGATTTGTTGGAGAGTGGCTAAACCCCACAAATAAAGTGGAAAATAATATCAAGAGGCAGAACTCAAAAAAACTTCTTTAAAGGGCATATTTGGGAGGTTACGGTTTGATATAAATCTAAATGTCTAAACAATCTACGAAGAATTTAATTTGAAGTTCGTTGGAGTTTTGGGTATTTTCTATGAAACAGTCGATTGGAAAAACTCATAGACAGTACATTGAAACACACATCTACACCAAAAACTATATGTATCTTCCCATATGCAAAAGGAGAAAATCTTCATAATCAAACATAAAGATCTAGACATACTACTAAATAGACACAATGAACTAGTTTTTAAATGCCGAGAAAAAACAACCTAAACCTAAGCAAATACATTGAGAAATAATTATATAGGAAGAACAATATTGAATGATTTTTGTTCCCTTTGATTTTAGAAATATTACTATGCACGCATGAACGCCAACACATGACTATATGTATACAACTATGGTAATGTACTTGCACCTGTTGATATGTACATGTATATGTTTTTATATGGAAAAAAGAGGCATACCAGGATTTTTCGGGGTGGGGGGTGAGTGTGGAGGTGTACAATTAGATGGGTACCCATATGTTTTGCCATAGATATGAAAGAGCGGTTAATATACGTGTAAAGATATGGATACTTACACGATTTGGGTATCCATAATATAATTAAATACTGATATATTCTTCGAATGCAGGCATAAGTGGGTGTATGGGTGGACATGAGGATAGAGACATGTACGTGTATATATATGTGTACGTACAGATTAACGCATATGTGTGTATGTAGATATGCTGCATATTATGTATGTATATACATCTATGTGTGTGTATGTATATGTATGTGTGTATGCATGTATGCATAGATGTGTATATGTGTATACATATATGTGTGTAAATGTATATGTGCGTATATACATGGATGTATATGGATAGGCAGGTGATTTTATGTGTATATATGTATATATGTAAGTATAAGTGCATGTGGAGATATGTATGTAGATATGTGGGTATGTGTTTCTCTGCAGGTGTATATGTGTAAATATGGGAAGATACATATAGTTTTTGGTGTAGATGTGTGTGCAGGTGTATATAAGAACTCATAGGTATATAGTGAGATATAGGTATGTGGATATAGATAGGGGTTTAGGACATGTGTAGAAATGTGTGTGAGTATGGATATATAAAATATTGTAAAAGAAGGACCTAATTTTCTCCTAGTGACATTTTTATCCAAATCTCTCCTCTAATATTCTCCAATTGGAAATGAGTTTTAAATAGCACGGAGGTAAAGCTTAAATTGGTAATTTAATTCAAATTGAAATATACTACCCCATTATTGACGATAAAATTATTTAAATTGGAATAGTCGTTGATAATTGGGTACCTAAAAACAATCACGAGTTTATTTAATGAACAAAAATCAAACGAATAGATGTCAACTTAACAATCAATAAGACAAAAGTTTAGAAAAATAAAAAAGATTACTAAATATAAAATGGATTACTCTTTCAATGTACTGTCTATGAGTTTTTCCAATCGACTGTTGCATAGAAAATACCTAAAACTCCAACGAACTTCAAATTAAATTCTTCGTAGATTGTTTAGACATCCATCGTCTCTCCCACCTCACTTTCTCACTTCGTTAATTTTACATATACTTGATGAGGTCCATCAAAAACGTGTGAATTCCTTTTCATTTTTCATTTCAACCTTTAGCAGTAAAGTCTGATGATCCAGAGCCCTGTTAAAGGGCTTGTGGTGAAATAACTTATTACATGGAACCTTAAAGTGGTCTGTTTTTTATTCAAACATATCTGCTCTGAATTTTACATTGAGCTCACTGGATATCATCCTCCTTGGGTCTACCCATACGGATTACCTAGTTTTGCATAAACTATATATATATATATATATATATATATATATATATATATATATATATATATATATATATATATATATATGTATATAATATGTGGTGCTATAAAACGGGATATTTTAAAAGTATATATTCGTATATATACTTATAAGATAAGTAAGATTAAAAATTACACTTCATAAAATAATGAATTGAAAAAAGCTACGAATCGGTGCTTAATCTCCGACAAAACATAAGCATGTGCAAAATTACTAAAAAGATAATTAGTAA
>OZ010585.1:90646908-90666908 GCA_963932145.1 Acanthosepion lycidas | reverse complement strand
AGAAATATATATGAATATAAATGTTCAATCCATGATTAAAAATCAAAACAACATTAGAATGTATCTAAATCAACAACCCGGATGTTATAATTGCAATTTTATTTTTTTTAGAAATATTCCTTACCAATTTCTAAGTGCAGGTGGGTGGTCTGTAGCAAGAAATAGGATAACGATTAACTTTTGCTTAAGTAAAATATTAAAATATAACAAAATCAACAAACCGCAATTTTTTTCTTTTTCCTAAATATTCCTAGATCAAATTATAAGTGCGTGTTATACACTAGTGAAGAGAAATAAAATAATCACAATGATTTTTATGCTTTTTAATACAATTTGATTATAAACGTTACACGAAGATAAGATTTTTAGATTAACACGCACGAACTATGGCATAATTTTGGAAACCTCTTAAAATTTTTTTCCCCGACATTAAAAAAACAAAACACGGCGAATAAGTTAATAGATTGAATGAAAGCGGTTTGGGTGTGTGAAAAAGTAGATTCTACAAAAATATTCATCATATAAAACGCAACGGACAAGTAATTATCTATTCCTCCGAAAGAAAAGGTTATTAAAATAAAAGACAATGAGAAATTAAGCGCACCACAAGATTGGCAACTAAGTCACCCCGTTTAAAAGTTAAAATAGCGAGATAAAGCCGTCTGTTCTATTCGAATCGTTTCTTTTCTGGAAATTCTCGCTTTCCGGTTTATTCCTTCCGTGCCACCTACAATTCTTGAAAATAATTCAATCTCTATCTACTCAAACCTGTTCTTTCTCTTCAGTAAGGTCTTCTTATTCTCTTTCACTCCCAGAAAAATCTTTCGTCTTAATTAAAATATACGCTTTTAAGTAGGCGCCCAAGGGGGTCGTCAGTGATGTTTTGACTTGGTTCATCAGGTAGTTTCGGGTCTTTCAATATCATACTCCTCATCACCAAATCAATTCAATCAGGGGAGATCAACCTCTGATTCGCCCTCACAATTAAACGCTAACAGTTACTTTGGCCTTTTCAAAGAATTAGACGAAGAAAGACCACATATTCCGTACATCAGATTGGATGTTTGTAACAGTCAATCCGCTGCATGAACTATCTTTTAAATGGCCCGCGGTGGGGACTGGCTTCTTTTCTTATTTCGGTGGATTGCAGTTTCGATGGATAACCGAGGAGGTAATCGTAATGTTCTTGAGTTTAACCCTTTTCCTTAAGTATTGTATAGTTTAATTACTTGCCGTTTTTATTTTATTTCTCTTTTATTCTTTTCTTTTGGCGGGGAAACTTAAACACGACCCCTACTATCACATTTTATCGTTTAGCTTTTCTTTAATATTATTACAGGTTAACTTTAAATGAATGTATTTGCAAATTTAAAATAATAACTGTGCTTAAACATGGCGTATATTTTTTCTGTACACACAAAAATTAAATTAAAAGTAAAATAAAATAAAAGTACAATAAGCACTATAATGTTTCTTAACATTGATTTAAATTATTCATTAGGTTGGTGCAAAAATAATGACGTAATAATGTCGTTTTTTGACGTTAAAAAATGCGTCACAAAACGACATTATTACGTCATTATTTTTGCACCAACCTAATAGAAATTTGAAGTCGTTACATACAGTAGACAACTAAGTGCTATTTGAATATATCAAGTATTAACGAAACTTCATATTTTATTTATATATATGTATTGCTTAAAACCGATGACAATTAAACTAATAAAATCAAATCAAAATAATATGCAACGATATATGGCGATGATCGAGAGAAAAACTCTATAAATACACTATATACGTATTATGATTCCGATTAAAATGTACAAAATGCGAAATGTTCGTATAAATATAAAAAAAAGATAATAATAGACAAAAGGTCTTGCGTTCGAATAAATATAAAATTAAAAAAAATATATGTATATATATATATATATATATATATATATATATATATATATATGCGAATGATAGACAAAAAGTCTTACTAGATGCCGAAACCGCTAAAAGATAAACAGTAACTTAAAATTACCGCGTATAAGATGGGTTTAATATAAAATACTACATATTTACAAATAACACAATTTACAAATTGACATGAAATATTCTTTGGCTCTACCTGTACGATTTAATTCGTGTATTTAAAAAAATAAAAATAGAAATAAAAATAAAAATAAAAAATAAAAAATGAGAATAATAGAAAAAAGGTCTTATATTCGAATAAATATAAAATTTAATATATATATATATATATATATATATATATATATATATATATATATATATATGCGTATAATAGACAAAAAGTCCGAAACAGCTAAAAGGTAAATATTAGGTTGTTGCAAAAATAATGACGTAATAATGTCATTTTTTGACGTCAAAAAATACGTCAAAACCGACATTATTACGTCATTATTTTTGCACCAACTTAATAGTACCTTAAAATTACCTGGTTTGACATAAAAAACAAAATATTTACAAATAACACAATTTACAAATTAACATGATATATTCTTTGGCTGTACATGTATGATTCAGTTCGTGTATTTAAAAAAAAAAACAAACATATAAAACATAAAAGAAATAAAAAAAAACGATGTTTGTATTATAGCCATGTTGCAATTATATTAATAATTATTTACAGATTTACCCGGCTTGTTAAATTATTTGTTACGTTGAAGTGCAAGAGCTTTCACGCTTAATCCATAGCCATTTTGCTGTCCTTTCTGCTTTATTAACTATGGTCTGAATCGCCTTTCTTTTGTTAACACCTGCTACGCCAATATCAGTTAGAGCTTTGCATAGGGACCTTGCAGCAAAACCCCTTACTCCCACTACGATTAGCAAACAGCTTGATTTCCACACTTGTTTTCACAATTCTCTATTAGTTCGTCATATTTTAACATCTTAGTGACATTATCACCATCTCCTGTCTCCCTGAAACCTGTTCTTTTATTGTCCTTTCTCTTTAGTAAGGTCTTCTCATTCTCTTTCACTCCCAGAAACCCCTTCCGTCTTAGTGACATTATCACCATCTCCTGTCTCCCTGAAACCTGTTCTTTTATTGTCCTTTCTCTTTAGTAAGGTCTTCTCATTCTCTTTCACTCCCAGAAACCCCTTCCGTCTTAGTGACATTATCACCATCTCCTGTCTTCCTGAAACCTGTTCTTTTATTGTCTTTTCTCTTTAGTAAGGTCTTCTCATTCTCTTTCACTCCCAGAAACCCCTTCCGTCTTAGTGACATTATCACCATCTCCTGTCTTCCTGAAACCTGTTCTTTTATTGTCTTTTCTCTTTAGTAAGGTCTTCTCATTCTCTTTCACTCCCAGAAACCCCTTCCGTCTTAGTGACATTATCACCATCTCCTGTCTTCCTGAAACCTGTTCTTTTATTGTCTTTTCTCTTCAGTAAGGTATTCTCATTCTCTTTCACTCCCAGATATCCCTTCCGTCTTAGTGATATTTTTACCATCTCCTCTCTTCCTGAAACCTGTTCTTTTATTGTCCTTTCTCTTCAGTAAGGTCTTCTCATTCTCTTTCACTCCCAGAAACCCCTTCCGTCTTAGTGACATTATCACCATCTCCTGTCTTCCTGAAACCTGTTCCTTTATTGTCCTTTCTGTTCAATAACGTCTTCTCGTACTCTTTCACGCCCAGATACTCCTTGCCTCTTAGTCGCATAATCGCTTTGATAATGGGGAGATAATAAATCTACGAATGTCACATTCACGTGGATGATTCTATTACAAATATTAAGGATATTTCGTTAATATTTTTTTAAAGTTTATAACAATTGCGGTTTTCGTTATTGATAAATACCCCCAAGGTTTTGCTATAATGTGAAAGCAATCTTGCACAGAAGTAAATGAAAGAGTATATGCAGTAAGGGCTTAAACGAAATGGGTTGACCTCCGAAACTCTATATGACTAGAGCCTGGAAGCTGATCTCACCACTAACCTTAGTTCTAAATGTTCAGAGTGGGATGGGAACTGGCTGGTGATATTCAATGCTTTGAAAACCAAACTTGTGATGTTCCCTTATCACTGAGCAGATCCTGAATTTACGTCTATCGCGATGAACGGGAGTTCCATCAGAGAGCCTCCCGCTACCTTGTGCCTGTATTGTGTCTTAAACTCAATCCAGACCTCAGGTTGAATTTGAACATACAATGGTCGGTTTTCTTCACCTCTTAGGTAAGTACCTGACACCTCCTGCTCTTTTCTACATTTATAAGAGCCACGTCAGGCCGAAAATGGAGGTACTGCTGCCATATATGGACATGAGCTAAAAACGTCTCCAAGAACTTGTGGATGATGAATTTTTTTTATAACTATTTTCCCACAGACGAAACGTTGCAAGCCCTTCGCTATTCTGTCGTTACTTCCATGGAAATTGGCCAAACAAACTAAATCCCTTAGTTCCACCAATTTTAATCTTCACGGCTAAGACCGGCTATGCTACGCACATTATTGTGGTGAACCACCCACATTCTCTTCCCTAATTCCTTGGTGAAATAAAGTTACACACGAATAGCTTCTTCTTCTAAGATACACTCGATGTAAATTACACTCGAACAACTTCTTCTAATGAACTGAAGCTTTTTGGAACTGCCAGAGTATACTTCCACGTTCCTTATAATCTTGACCTGTTCGCGTCTAATGTTAACCGTGATCTTCACATATACTCAAAAAAATCTGCCTCTTACTCACTGAACATTTACTGTCATTTCAAGTGACATTTGAGCCTTGAACATTATTGTAAAAAAAAAAAAAAAATGGCGTCATGCCTTCATTAAAAAGAAGCAAACCAGAAAATCATCATTCATCACGCGTCCATGGTAGTAAATCCACAATCCGCACTGCACCTAAATAAATACCACTCTATTATATTAATAGAAGTTCGAGTATACAATAAATCATAATTACGTTTAATGAATTTAAGTAATTAGCAGCTAAGGGTATATTCGCAATATTGTGAGATTTTTTTTCTCGTGGATATCATTATATATCCGTGATATATCCATTATATCAGCATTAATTATATCGTGTCAATATTGGCACTAATTTGAGCAATGTGAGTCTTTGGCATATCCCAATAGGTGACATTTGGCATCATTATATATCTGGGAGGACTTGAGATATTTTTAGCACAATCATTAGCATATTATTATGGGCACCTCGACGTGATGTAATGTTTAGCAAACCTGACTGACTAGAACAATCGTAACTGAGTTCTATCCTTTCTTGGTGTCCCATACTTTCGTCCTTGTTCCACATCTAGGCTACGCTTAGATAACTGCCATTAGCATATCGTCATTGATGATATTGAAACGTAGGAACTGATCATATAATGATGGAGTAACATTAGTGAAATTCGGGTGGCACACCCGCTGTATTTGTTGGTATAAAATGGTGTCTACATTAGCGATTTTGTGGGCCGTTATTATGATTATTCTGACATCGTTTGGGATTCATGATCATTGTAATTATTGATATCATTTCAATATCCATAGTCATCTATTAATTTTATTGCATTTTGTGTATTTTGTTGCACATGTCATATATGATTGACAGAACCATACGATTATTCCTTTGGTTTTCTATTTGCTTTTCTACCATTCAAAATATTGCAAGCAACCTATTTTCTAGTGCCATAATGGCTGTCATTTGCTACCGTTCATTTAATTTTTCTTTATTGTTTCCTATTTTAATGGTTATCCCACTACCCTTGGCCATATTGGTAGTCTTTTTGGCAATAAAATAATGGCGTCAACATTAGTCGCATTTTGACACGTTTCTTATAAACATTATTTCCTTTATTCATAATATAAACAGTTTATATTATAGATTAGGGAAATAATTATCGGGTCGTCTTAACGATATGGTGAGCCCCCTATTTTCCTGGTGACATTTTTGATTCCTGACATAGACACTGTGACGGTATTTCCAACTTTGTTAGTCATCCATTAACCTAGGTGTATGCGATTCTGCTGATGTAATCCTAGTGTTGACGTTGTCAAATTTGTATACACGTAATGTCTTCCGCGTTAGGCATATTCTTTACATAATCATAGTTTCTCAATGGAGACATTCGGAGACGTTTATTTTATTTATTTATTGTTGCAGATGACATATATTTTCTATATAATCCTGTGTTCCGATTGGAAATATTTTGAGCTGTCTGTTGTCGTAAACGAATGCTATTTTAATATAGTCATGAATTTCCACTGGGTGATATTAGTGACCATTTACTCGCCTGTCATTATGACGTTTTGATGACAATGTTAGACATCTATTCTTTTGCATGCATAATATATATCATGGTATCATATTTGTCTACATTATTAGCCTCTATTCTTCTTGTTGAATAACGTATAAATATCTCCCACAATTTGCCTACGACCATAGTAGAGTACCCCGTGAATATCGAATTGTCCTGTGAGACACGATAAGTATTCTCTGCTGTGTAGTCTAGCCACATAATATCTATATACTTCAACAACTTCTGCATGATGCTTGTTTTTTTTTTATTTTCATTTCTCATAACAGAGATTTTGAACAGAATATATTTCAGTATCAATATTTAGTATTTCATGCTCTTGGGTCAAATAAATAAAATTATAGTCATTTCATATGAAAACATATCTAAAAACTTGGCTAAACTTAACGTAATAGCGGGGTTAGAGAGTAAATTTTTATTGGCTAGCCACTTGACTTTGTTAACTTTGGGCAGCCTGATATGGTAGCCAGACATTTGCAATAACTTCCCTGCTTAGCTGTGGGGAATTACGTTTCCAAATATAAAACATTTTTTATGATATTTTCGTTTTTACCTCAACCGATTCTTTATTCTTTGATGAGAACATTATAACAAAGATTTTTTTTTTTTTCCATTTATTTATTTATATATTTTACCTTTCTCCATCTAAGTATTTTAACATCTTTCTTTTTTTCTCCTCCAATATTTCTCTTTCTTTCTTTCTTTCTTTCTTTTTTCTTTCTTTCTTTCTCCTTCCATATTGTGTTCTTTCTTTCTTTCTTTCTTTCTTCAATATTTTTTTCCTTTCTTTCTTGCACTTCTTATATTGCTTTCTTTCTTTCTCCTCCAATATTACTTTCTATCTTTCTTTCTTTCGCTCTTTCTTTCTTTCTCCTTCCATATTGTGTTCTTTCTCTCTTTCTTTCTTCTTCAATATTTTTTCCTTGCTTTCTTGCACTTTTTATATTGCTTTCTTTCTTTCTCCTCATATATATTCCGTTCTTTCTTTTTTCATTTTTCTTTCTCCTTCCATATTTCTTTCTTTTTTCTTTATTTATTTCTCTTCCCATACTGCTTTCTTTCTTTCTTTCTTTCTTTCTTTCTTTCTTTCTTTATTTCTTTCTTTCTTTCTTTCTTTCTTCTCCCATATTGTTTTATTTGTTTATGCTCGATGTTGCTTTTCCCACACATTTAACTGTCAAATTACATGTCTTTCCTTCGTTTTTTTTTTCTGCTTTCTTTGTTTCTTTCTCTATAGTATTGCGTCTTTTTTATTTCTCTTTTCCTTTCTTTCTTCCTCCCCTTTCTTTCTTTCTTTCTTTCTTCTTCAATATTTTTCCTTGCTGTCTTTCTTTCTTTCTGTCTGTCTCAATATTACACTCTTTTTTTTTAATTGGCAAAATCTTCCAAATTTTTTTCCTTATTCGTATTATTTGTAAGATGTATTTCTTTTCCTGTATTCTTCTTCTTTTCCACACAATCAAACGTTTTTTTTTGTTGTTGTTGTTTTGTCGTCCTTTAACCTTTACTTTCTCGCCCTCTTTCCCCCCCTCTCTCTCTCTTTTTCTTTTATCTTTAAATCTGCCTGTCACACAGACTATAACATTAATAATTTCCTTTGATAAAAATAGATTTATATTTTGCTTCGCTTTTACGCAAAACGCGCAGATATGATCATTTTTTTTCGTATTACTGTTGCGTAGAAAATAATTCGTATTGCGTCATCGGAGGTTTTGACGTCGGTGTAACCGGCAGAATTCAATATTATTTAGTCGCAGGATTGATACGGTGTGGCCGTTGTTCGGGATTTTTATATGGATATCCGGTTATGCTTGCTGACTGACATCTAGTGACACTGCTTGGTTATCTTTCGGGAGTAATAACGATGAAGAATGAGATTAGCGACATCTGCTGTTCGGGATGTCAAGCATATCAATATGAAATTTAGAAATTCAAGAGAAAAACAACAAGAATTTAAAGAAACAAACGCATGTTCGATTCTACTTTATTCATTTCTGCTTAGCGAAAGTAATTAACGCGATAGGCAGAGGCAATGTTCTCCTTCACAGACCCAATATTTAGATAATGTAAACGGTGGCTTTAAATTTATTTTACTGACTGCTTATAACAAATATACATCTATGAGTTCGCAGATCTGTGCATCGTCAAAGCTTCCCATTCTAGCGTCAATGATCCCTTCTTTCTTTATACATGCGTCTTCATTGTCGAATAGTAGTGAATTTGGTGAGTGTTTAATGATTTTTATTTCGTTTGTGCTTATTTTTATTTGTTAAGGAGATGGCCTTATCTAGCATGAGTTCTGGTATAGTAGAGTAGAATCTTTTTATTTGTATAAATTGAGAATTATATTTGTTTTTAGTTTGTGGAACCAATTATAGTTGATTTTATTTTTCACTGATTTAAATAACTTCTTCCTTAGCTAATTATTTCTACTATCGTTTTACTTATTTTAACTAGTTCAATTTTGATAGGGTTCACTAGCCATCATGTTGGGTTTATTCTTAAATTAATGCTGTTTTCTTTTAGTGTGTTAAATGGTTATGCCTTAGCGATGCAATTTATTTCGTCATCTCAGTCTTTTGTTGTGGAACAGAAAAAACATAGAAAAAAATACAATCATAAAGATTTTCAAAAATATGGGATTCGACATAAAAATAAAAGCTAAGTCTGGAGCGGTTCCAGCAAACGAAGCCCCATAGAATAATTCGCGCCAGTTGGGAGGACTGAACCACCAACAGCGAAGTCCTCTCCCGGACAACTCTCCGAAGCATCGAGACTATCATCCTTCAACATCGCATTGAGCGGGTCATGTGTCCAGAAAATGTCCCACTCGACTTTCACGTATCATCATGTTTGGAAAACTCGCCAGCGGCAAGAGGTTCCGCGGAGTCCGAAAACGACGCTTGAAGGATCAGTTAAAGACATCCTTGACACAGGCTAACATCGACCGTTAGACCTGGGAAACCGTTGCTGCAAATCGGCCTTCCTGGTATACGAGCATCAGGGCGTGGGGGGGTTGACAACCGTCAGTATGCAGAGGATCTGCGATGTGCTATCAGGAGAGGCTTGGATCGCCAATCCGGGCCTACCACCCACACCCCTCTGTGGCTCATGCTCACGACTCTTCAGGAGTAGGCTGGATCTTCACACATTTCTGCCACCACCACCGAGGCGAGAAAAGGAATAAGGAAAGTGTGTGAAGATCCAGATGACTGTCTGCGATCAGGTGCCGACGACAACTGATTGTTGGAAACTCTACAAACCTACTTACTTGGTTTCTCACGACACTTTGGTTCTATATACAGATTCTTTAAAGGTACATAGTTTTTTCCATTTCACATCAGTATTAGTTTAAACCAATTTTCTAGGTAGACGACATAAATATTTCCTTTTAAAATTTTCTATTCGGAACTTGGTAACTAATAACTTGTATAGTACCTAAATTAGTAACTAGCCTTTTGCTGCTTCCACGGTTGTGTTATTTTTTCACTACTTTCGCATATGGTTCTGTGAAATATTCTGTAGCTGAATTTACTATACTAAAAATGGCGTGAACTTCCTCATCACTAAATGTCGACTATTTTCTCGCTCGCTTTATATAAACATAGCATAACTGATGGTCTGTGCAACAAGGAAGAAAAATATAAAAGCACAATGAAAAATAACGTAATGAAAATATTGGGAAAGTTATTTATAATGAAATAAAGAGGATGCTGAAAACTAAACAAATAATGTTATAAAAAGAATCGGTGGGGTTAATATATTTAAAGACAGGAAAAAAGAAACAACACCGGGCAGGAAAAGAAGAATGATATAAACGAATACAATTTTTCATAGAAATACATGATCAAAATAATAAGAATAATAAACAAAGATATAAATGATACGATCGACTGAAGAAGTTTAGCTGTAAGCGCCATGTTTGGACCACCGGAAATAATTTTTAAAAGTGTATCTTCAACTACCCATCTATTTATTCAGTCTCTTTTCTTGCGCTCTATCCGTTAGTGATTGCAAATCTAACTCGATTCTTACAATAGAATAAAATTTCTATAGCTAGAATCACTGAATAAAATTTGAATGTCTGGTTTTGTGGTCAAGTTGATAATTTTTTTTTTGCTTTGTTCCATAAAATTCGTTGCCCAATTTATTTTCATTTCATATCTATTGTTCTCGTTCATCTTCTGAGGGAGCAATTTTTATTCTCACATGCATATATTTCCCCTGCACTGAATTGGCTACATTATTTAGCACATGTATTTTGCCTGTGGACTTGAATTTAAATACTATAATCATGTACATAACCATGTACTTAATTAAAAAAACAAAAACATATACATATAGATGAACAAGTACACGGATTTAGATATTAGGTTGGTGCAAAAATAATGACGTAATAATGTCGTTTTTTGACGTTACGTCACAAAACGACATTATTACGTCATTATTTTTGCAACAACCTAATAAAATACGTATATTCAAAGACATGGCATACATGATGTTTATTATTTACTGCCATCAACTGATTGCTGGAAACTCTACACGCCTACTGTCAAGACACCTTGGTTTTATATGCAGATTCTTTCACGATGCATAGCATTTCTAGTTCACAACAGTATTAGTTTAAACCAATTTTTCTAGGCACACGACATGAATATTTCCTTTCAAAATTTTCTATGCTTGGCGATAATGCCACTAGTACGCAGGAGGTTACAGGGAGTGAAAGTGAGAGAAAACATTGAGTATAGGGAGAGTGAGGAAAGGACAGTGCCTACAATATAGAACTGTAGAGGACTACGCGCCACTTACTGATGACAAGACCAAGGCGAGGCAATATTTTTTGCGTAAAATACAGAGGTATTTTTGAGTCCACCGTATTTTGTGAATGACGTGGAAGCATTGGTGGAGGCGTGTGTATATGATCCAACGTTCTGTACCATAAAGGAGAGCGACAGAAACAACGGTTATGTGTTAAATATTAGTTTAGCAGACTATTATTTTTAGTTAATCTCATTTCCGGACGTTGATATTCGGGGTCAGATGTAAGACATAATAAGGAAGTTGAATTAGTTTGACTGAGCTAGCGTGGGAATGATATATAGAGAAAGGTTTTTCAGCGAGTTGTTTCGTAATATCATCAATATAGACGTGTTCTGTTTCGTGTCTGAAATTGCTCCCCAATGAGAAGGATGACCCCCGCCACAGGATAGTTAGTACATGTAGACATTAATAAAAAAGATAAGCAAAAATGTCTGAGTTTGACGTATTTTGTCTCTGAAACAAAAATCACTGAACGAAAGAGAAGGTGCAACATTTTATCGAATTGGCGTCGTTGACCAGATATGAGGGGGCTATGCGGCATATGTAGATTTCAGTTTCAATTTGCTATAATTCTTTCGTTTTTGTTTTTTTTTTTTGTTTTTTGTTTTGTTTTTTGTTCAATGATGCTTGTAAATTATTTCAAAATTTGGACTGTTTTTGTCAGTCTGTTGTGGATCACGCTGTCTAGTTTGTCTTCAGAAGATATGACACTCCCAAGGTTGGTAATGACCTCAAGTGTATTCAGCATCGTCAGATCGATAGACACAGAAAGCGGCCAAATACACATGATAGAGTAGAGATTAGAAGAGGATGACAGTTATATTCTGAAATATTTATTCCGATGACAATGTCTGGTAGCCTTAGGATGTTATTTGTCGGGCTGGGTCAGAGTGGGAGATGACAGCCGTGTTTTTGCAGAAAAAATGTCCCTTCGCTTGCTGCCATGCAATGTCAATGTGATCTTGAAGCCGGCTTAGATTGAACAGATTATTATATAGACGTACGAGATGTAAAGGTTTTTGGCGTCTATCAATTTTCTTTGATGCTTCAACATTGTACTGACGTGTATTTAGCTGAATATGAGGCCAGAAGTTTATAGTCGGCTCAGATGGTGAAAGGTCTTCAGGTGACTCCACAGATTTTGATTAGGCCAAGCTGTTCATCATGTATTGGAAGATGGAATGCTCATGGATTTAAGTGGGCAATCTAGCTTCCTTAAGATTATCGAAACACATAATCTGCTTATGATGCCAATGTCTTTGTTAAGTCGATAAAGGTTTCAGAGACCAATTAATATCTAACAAACTTTATTTCTAATAACTTTATTTCAGATACCAAACTTTTGAATCGAAGAAAATATTTTAAAATAAATAAAGTAATGAAGAAATTTTATAATGTGATAAAATAAACTAAAATAAAAGCACTCAAGTTGAGGAAAATAAATAATTTAAAAAATATACCGTAAACAAAAACTGAGAATAACCGGTTTCTCCCTTCTCACGCTACTCTTAAGCCTCCAGTGTCCTCATCTAGAGAGAGAGAGAGAGAGAGAGAGAGAGAGAGAATCCTTTGCAAAAGGAGTAAATAAGAGTTTGATGACTGCTCTAGGCGTAAAACTGGCAGTCATCGTGCAAGTTTGATATTTGTCTAATCGTTTTATACGTATAAATGCCCTATCAGCGATGTTGACTACTATATTCCCATAAATATAACATATTTTAAGCAATATAATTTAAAATATATATCATCTTACTCACATGCAGAGATACACATATCTATCTATCTATCTATCTATCTATCTATCTATCTATCTATCTATCTATGCTTAATACTTCTCGAATTCACTCTCGCGTGGCCATGTGTGACGTCATGAGCTACGGTGCGATTTTCGCTTCCAGCGTCTTATGTGCACGTGTTTATCGTTGTTGGAAATCATCCATGTAAACAATCACAGACTATCATCACTGTCTTGTTCGTGTATTACTTAATATATTGTACAGTAATTGTCATCTTTGATAATGGCTTATATAAGTCAAAAGATTAGATTGGATTAAAAAATATGGATCAATATTGTGATTTTCTTTCTTCGTTTAATGATAATGTTATTAAGCTTATCAGACGTTATGAAAAGAATTTACATAAAATAAATAGAAAACACTTGTCTATATTATTTAATGAAACATGTACACACACACACACACACACATATATATACATATATATATATATATATATATATATATATATATATATATATATATAAAGAAATATAATCTTAAGACGTGCTATATTTATGGAATAAAGTGCTCAATATCAGAGATAGAGCGTGTGTAAATATAAAAGTGAACATAGAAGTCAACACTTAGAGGCGACAGTCTGTTTCATGCTATATGTGGCCTGACGATTGCATATAGCATGAAACAGACTGTCGCCTCTAAGTGTTGACTTCTATGTTCACTTTCATATTTATATATATATATATATATATATATATATATATATATATATATATATATATATATATTAGGTTAGTGCAAAAATAATGTTGTTTTCTCACATAGTAACATATGTGAGAAAATGACATTATTTTTGCACCAACCTAATATATATATATATATATATATATATATATATATATATGAAATAAAGTCTAGAAATGTCCATAAAAAGATTAATAAATTGAAAGAAAATGTTCTTTATTTCATGGTTCGCGAGTTTCTCGAGATATAGGAAATGTTCTGTGAGATTCTGACAAAAATGCTGGATGATTTGTCATATGAGCACATTGCTGATTGGGTGGACAGATTACGCACACTCACACACACATATTCACACTTATCCGTACATATATGCAAAAAAAGTAATCACACAAATATATATATATATGGGAAAAGAGAGAGAAAAAACTATTTTTTGTATCCTTGGAGAAAAGTATCCCCCCATGAAATAAGGGACTATTTTTGCAATGGTACGCCAATATGACTACTGTGTGTGCTTTCAGGTGTGGACATATTTTCTCGTCTCTCTAACAGCTTTTCACCCCGAAAAACTAAAATCTATTGAAACATTCAACCGGATCCTATTGATCGGTCTTAAGGAGAAGTCAGCAAAATGAGACAGATTCCGACAAGTTCAGGAAAATTTACGGTCCGCTGTAATATTCTCTTTAGAATAAGTTATCTTCTGAGCCAACAAAAAATTCGCGAACACACACACACACAAATTATCAACTGCACTATGCGATACAAACAGAATAATAACTGGAAAGGAATTCGCGTCATTCCTAGAATCAAGAGATGACTTTCAAAAAGATAGCATGTTGTCGATAATAAGACATAGGCACACAGGCTAGTGAAAGTAGAACGCTTCAACTTTCTAAAGATAGACAGATAGATAGATGTGAACAGATATATATATATATATATATATATATATATAGATAGATAGATAGATAGATAGATAGATAGATAGAGAGATAGAGAGGTAGAGAGATAGACTGAGATAGATAGCTAGATGAACAGACATAGCTAGATAGATAGATAGATATGAACAGAAATAGCTAGATAGATAGATGCGATCATAGATAGATAGATGAACAAAATGAGATAGATGGATAGATAGATAGATATGAACAGAAATAGCTAGATAGATAGATGTAAACAGAGATAGATAGATAGTCTAATAATAAAGAGACGCAAAGATACAAACACACACACACACACATATTTATAGAAATAGATAGATAGACCGAGATAGATAGACTGAGATAGATAGATAGATAGATAGATAGATAGATAGATAGATAGATAGTTTGATACCTAGATAGTCTAGTCCAATAAACAAACGTAAAGACACACACACACATACATACATACATAGATATATATATTATATATATATATATATATAGAGAGAGAGAGAGAGAGATAGAGAAAGAGGGGGGAGAGTGAGAGAGAGTTAGATATGTGGGTAAAATACAAATGATTTAATTGGATCTTTTCTTCATTTTCATGTTCGAATTTTCAAATTCCAGCTTCACCATTCCATTTCTTTAGTTTAACCCCCCCTCCTGTTTGGATCATGTGTAAGACTGGATTCTCTCGTCTTATGCGCCAGCTTGACTAAAAGAAGGAACATTCTTAATTCGATGCCGTAGAGAAGTCAACCATACACATATATATATATATATTTTTTTTTTTTTTTTTTTTGGTTGGTGTAAGAATAATGTCGGTTTTTGACGTTAAAAAATACGTCAAAAACCGACATTATTTTTGCAACAACCTAATATATTATGCAGTGTTACATTAGCACATGCACATACCCACTACAAAACTGTACTTCTTGTTTCAACGTTAAAAATCTTTTTAATGTTTCATCAGGTAGGGAATCACGATTCGACTGAAATATTTTATTCAGAAATGCACTTATTGAAGTATACCTTTTATTTCCGTCATTGGAAAGTATCTAAATATAGTTTAATAAACTTTCCAATGATGGAAGTGGAAGGTTTGTTTCGAAAACTGCATTTCTGAATAAAATATTTCAGTCGCATCGTGATTCCCTACCTGATGAAATGTTAAAAAAGATTTTTTTTTAACGTTGAAACAAGACGTACAGTTTTGTAGTGGGTATGTGCATGTCCTAATATATCGCCGCCTAATAAATAAATATTTACGGCTCTACTTTTGCATTGAGCTTTGTTTTAAATTTTAAACCTTACTCTTCGTTCTTTTACATTTGGAAATATATATATATATATATATATATATATATATATATATATATATATATATATATATATTATAAGGTAATAGACTTAAAATATAGCGAAAAACCATATTTTAAGTCTATTAACTTATAATATTAATGCTCTGTAAATTTACATTGAGCACTATTTTCTAAAAATAAAAATATCTATAAGAATATATCTTACTGTTCTTTCTTTTTATTAATATACACACACACACATATATATATATATATATATATATATATATATATCAAGAGGCCATTGAGGACAACATCAAACGGTGACAGTCAGTTTCATGCTTCAGCACACTCTTCAGGCTATATATGTTGTGTTTTGGCTCGACTATTTTTATATGATGGCCTATGATGCATTATAGATATTAACCTCTATTTTATTTAATATTTACGTCTATTGTATTTAAGCGAGGTCAATTTTTTTTCGTGCTTGAATAGTCAGTAGGCCATGCCCTATAACTGTTAGGATCTAATGGTTATAGGGTATGGCCTACTGACTGTATTCAAGCATGAAACAAATTGTCCTCGTTTGGTGTTGACCTTAGTGTCTCTTATCATATTTGCATATATTCTATATCTGATACTGAGTACCTTTACCCATAAATGTAGGAAGCCTTAAAACTATATATCATGACCACTTAAGTAATCTTTTAGGCAATTTTCTTGTCAGCCATTGACGTGGCAAAAATGAAATTGATATAAGCGTTAAAATGCTCGTGACGACGAGATGAATTTCCTTTCATTACGATAAAGAAAAGTGGATAAGTGACTCTGTAAACAACGTTGATGCTTGACGAGCGAGGCGAGTTTGATTTATTTAAACAACTGCTGATCTAGTAGGTTTATCACGGACAACTCGTCGTTTTTGATGAAAGCATTAGTAAAACAAGAAACCCAGTGAGCATCAATTCTCTGGACGTGAAACCCTTTGTTGATAAAAGACATCAGCGGAGAATGCCCAGATTGGGTCAAGCAGATGTAACATCACTGAAATCGCAGCACGTTGAGCCTTGAAGCATATGGCTACAGAAGCAGGACCCACACTGAGTGCCACTTCTGTCAGATCGGAAGAAGAAACTGAGGCGGCTATAATTCACTAAATATTAGGTTGGTGCAAAAATAATGACGTAATAATGTCGTTTTTTGACGTATTTTTTAACGTCAAAAAACGACATTATTTCGTCATTATTTTTGCACCAACCTAATATCACAAAACTGGAAAAAAAAATTTTTTTTTTTTTCAAATCAAACCTTGCTTAGTCTGAGGGTACTCGATTTATGCTGCGACATTCAGATTATCGTTATAGAATATTTGGCGTATAAAATATGAGCTCATTCTGCCTTCTTTCAGCCCGTATATATATATATATATATATATATATATATATATATATATATATATATATATATATATAGTTTATGCAAATCTAGGTAATCCGCATGGGTAGACCCGAGGAGGATGATATCTGGAGAGCTCAATGTAAAATTCAGAGCAGATATGTTTGAATAAAAAACAGACCACGTTAAGGTTCCATGTAATAAGTTATTTCACCATAACCCCTTTAATAGGGCTCTGCATCATCAGACTTTACTTCCAAAAGTTTAAATGAAAACTGAAAAGAAATTCACACGTTTTTGACGGACCTCATCAAGTATACGTAAAATTAACGAAGTGAGGAAGTGAGGTGGGACAGAGGATATGAGTGTGTCATATGTATCATTTCAATATCTTGTTTTTTTATTTTTTTTTATTTTTAACGCCAGTGTGTCGGCTAGACGTTGCTCGAATTTAACGCGTCTTGTCTTTAGATATAGATGGCTAAGGGGTGAGGGAGAAGACCGACATTAAAGGAAGAAGCTATAACAACATTATATATATAATTCAGCTTCTTGAATTTTTGTGACCGTATGCAATAAGGCTGAAGGTTTAATGTAAGTGAGATTGAATCAGAGTGTGGTCCAAGCGGGCCAAGTTCAAATTCTGAACTAACCTGTTGCGTGCATTTTCTCACAATCGATATTGGAAAAGATATGTACCTATATATTCTCCCCATAGCAATGGATTAGAAAACAGAGCAACCAAGGCTGTCTAGCTTTGCGTGGCAACTAGTCTAGGTGAAGGAACACTCCGTTATTCAAAACAATCCTGAAGAATGATGAGATCTGTCAATCTATCTTGTCCTAGACACACCCACTCTTATCACTCTTATCATGTGGTGCGCTTACGACTGTAAAGGATTACGGGATTCATAATAATATCTTAATATCATGCTGTACCATCGAACAGTTTATCTCCGTTGCAATACTCTTTTTTTCCTAACCTCTATTTTCTTTTCCCCCACTCGTTTTTAACTAAAATATGCTGGTGTCCACCAAGTTCAAAAACTTCGTTTACTTTTCAACAAATAAGCAAACTAAGTAAATATTTATCCATCTATTACTGTGAAACATTCGTCAAGTGTGACTGTTTATTAAAAAACGATTTTCAGTTCAACTGAGAAAAAGATCTTTTTTTTTATTTCCAAGTTCAGACAATACCAAAGCCAGATATAAATTTTCACAGACAAAAAGACGTCATTCTTCTTCATAAAAATAACCAATTTTTTTTAGATAATTCAAGTGATAAAGTAACGAGTTTAAGATTATTTCCAAAGCTGATTGTTGAAATGCCAAAGACAAACAGAAATAAATTTCTGATAATAAGACAAAAATAGCAAGAAAAAAAGAAAAAAAAACGCTATTAATTTCTCAGAATTTGCTTCAAAATCGATATATTTGACAAACCTTACATATTTTAATACATCTTAAAATATTTCTTTTTACATTTATGGAAAAACGTTTAAATGATAATTTCGATTAGTTCATCTTTATAATATGTGTACCCTTTGGATTTTTAGAACTGCATTATCTGGTGACTATCACTGAACTCTTTTAGAAGTTTGGGGTAATTTGTACTAGTGAGCTAGTCAAAATGAGCTGACTCATTTTATAGTTCACCAATAGAAGGGTTAACCAATCAGAAGGCTTAGAATATTCGATGCGATGTGTATAAAGGCGGCCATGTTTTTGGGGTTTTTTCCCGAATATTCACTGCCAACCTATGATATCGAAGACTGAAGAATCATGGAACCGCTGCTGGTGAGTGTTAATCTTTAGCGCTGTTTCATTGAACAGATTAAGTATTGCGCTGTATTTTATATTCATAGACTTGGCGAACATGGTCAACAAACGCCAAGGGAGAGAATTTATTTCCGTTACACTCGTACTCGTTACGGTATTCGGAGTTTAGCAATACTGCTTTTGTGGATGATCTAATTCATCCATAGCTTTTTCATTTCTTCAAAATATTTTCTGTTTTTTTTTTTTCGATTTTTTAAGTTCATTTATAATGATACCTCAAAACTGCAAAAAAACCAAATGATTTTCCTAAAATGATATGTCGCACTACAGTAAAAGAAGAACTGAGAGAAAGAAACGCCAATTGGTTCCAGACACCGCGATTTAACCAACAACCGTACTGGAAGAAAATTGTCGCTTTTATCTATACGATGGCAGGAGGAACAAGCTAACAAGATAATACAGCTTTGATGATAGGTATTCTCGTTTCTTTCATGTTACATATTCTTTCAATTCTCTAGAAAACACCAGACATTTATCTAGCTTTTCACTTTCATCCGATTTTACTGTAATCAGCTCAGAAATAGAATTTTATCATATTCTTTCGCCCGATTTTCGTTTTCTGACTGGCATTTTGCATTATGGATGTTTACCATATTGTCGCCAGACTTGGGTATGACGATAAACGACATCTGGCAGTTACACCTGTGATCGGATGATTGGAGGATTTTCGGAGCGTGATACCACATTTTAGGTGCTGTTATTCCTAAGTCCATTCTGACCCGGCGTAGTAGCACCTGTTAGGGTTCCAGCTATGGGCAAATAATAAAGCCCCAACAGCGTAAATACTTAAAAGTTTAAAAATAAAATGTCTTAATATCATGCTGTACAACTGAACCATTTATCTCCGTTGTAATACTCTCTTTTCCTATCATCTATTTCCTTCTCCCCCAGTCTTTTTTTTTAACTAAAATATATTGGTGCCCACCAAGTTCAAAGATACCAGCAATACATATTTATAT
>OZ010585.1:90434408-90639408 GCA_963932145.1 Acanthosepion lycidas | reverse complement strand
TTTGTAGCCATTCTTCTCATTAAAGAAGCTTTTTGTGATTCACAAAGATGACGTAACGCTTTATATTTCTATTATGATTTCCATGCCTCTACAATGGACGAAGGACTTTGTTGGATATTTCTCTCTCTAAACCAAATTTAAAACCATTCAATCTCTTTTTATTCGGATCATTTCAACTTATTATTCCCACTGACAGTGCACTTTTATCTTTCAGGACCGGCAGTCTAATTTGTTGCATCATTGAATATTTACAAACCAGTCTCTCATTTATACTTCGTCATAGAAGGATGACAATTTCAACACTTAAAATAAGACGCCATTTTTTTTTCTCATAGGGAATCCGACATTTGTGCATGTAACTCCATATCAATATGCTATCTTATTGATTTTCCATCAGAAGATTTGTGGAAATGTAATCCTGAGGAAATCTTTTAAACATTTTAAGAATGTTTCTGAATATTTACTTTTGTTTTAACTCCACAAAATCTCCTCTAATAACCAGCATCAAATGCCGTTATTATTTGAGCAATTTCCACAGGACATATCCATGATAATCTTTCATGATCACGCGAAATTTCTCGATAGGATGGAGCTCGGGTCAATTTTCTAACTACCTGGCCAATCAGTATTTTGAGAATGATCCTAACGGCTTGCTTACACTTTATGACAGAAAACTAAGTGTAGTAAACACCGATTGTCATCAAGCAAAATATTTACGTTGTTGGAAACAATTGCAGATGAACCGTATTATTTTATGCATGCGAAGGAATAAATCCTTAATAAAAAAAAATCTACGAACTATGTTTACATTCACTTTTAACATATTTAATACACGATTAAAATGTTCTTCCCTATAAGAACCAGAGTGAATCATAAACCACGCATGTTTTGTTGAAAGGTGAACATAGATTTCTTATATTCAATAACGAAATATTTGTTCTACAAACTTCTTCAGTTACAAAAGCGGATATGGTGCTTTCATAGTAACCGGCACAAAATCATCTTGACATTTTATGTTAATTTTAAGCAAAGTAAGAATCTTCTGCTTCATGATGACAAAGCCTCTTGCCACTTGCGATTAGGTGGGATAAACAATAGCGTAAACATCTCTCCAATAACAACCATGCTTGAAGAAGCTGTTACTGTTGTAGTCAACCTTGACATGGGTCAATAAGTCTTATCTCTATTATTATATTACTCTTCTTGCTTGTATGTACGGACAGGAATGAAACCAGTAACGGGTTACTTTGAGAATTTCTCAGCACACCTTAAATAAATAGACAAACATGCCAAAGTTCAACGAGTAAGTGTCTCGTATCGTTCATAATACCATCTAGTCTACCAAATGGTTTGAAGACATTTGCAGAGATGTTGTTTTGATGACTGTCCACAGTTCCGTAGCATTTGTAGGTGCTGCATCATATATGAAGAACACACCTCTGTATATCGTCCTATAAATGCTTTATTTGGCTAATGTAGGATGAACGTCGTGTCCATACCTTTGGTCGGCAATTTCCAGTATACTTCTGAAACTAATTCGGAGCCATATTGGCACAATGATACGCTGCATTAATAAAACATCGTTGTTGGCGGACATGGGTTCCATGAATGGAGGCAAATGCTCAAGAATCAGTACAACGTAATGGTCAAGTGTTTAGGTAAACCCAAACTATGCCAAATGAATCTACACAATTATATAAAATAAGCATCCTACATAGTACCTTAACCCGAGTCGCATCAAACCCTATAATCAAACCAAGGCAACGGGATTCAATTACAGACAATATAAGGACAGGTGATACGCCATGTCCATTGTCGTGCTGTTAACAGTAGCCAACTAATAGGACTTTTGCACCTATATTTTTGTGTTATGTAAGTTTCTTTACTTTGAAATCTCGCTTTTACTCACATCGTATCTTCATATTTCCGTTTTTCTGTTGAAATATACTTGGTATATTTTTTCTTACATTTGATATTATTTTATTAATTTTGAGTTGTTTTGTTTTTTGCGCTTAATCTTTCAAATATTTTCATTCGTTATTACAGTTTATGTGATATAGTATTTTCTGCTATCAGTAAGGAATTGAGTTATTTGGTGATATATGATTTAATGTCGCTATTATCATATAAATGACAGGTTAAACGGTGCAAATAGGTTGTTGTTGCAGAACCAACGTTTGTGTTGTTTGAAATATTATTATTAGAGAAAGATTCCACAGTGGGAAAGCGAATTTTTACACAACATTTGTTTGCTGAAGATTTTTTTGTTGTACTGTTGATGTTTGTGTAGGTGGTTTATAGGACTTTGCCGGAGGATACATTTTCTATGAGATTTCTCAGATATTCAGGCTGGTAAATGTTGTTAATACAGTTTATTATAAACAGAGAATTTGCTTAAATAGCTGTATTTATAAAAACAACGTATGAGGAGAATATATATATATATATATATATATATATATATATATATATATATATATATATACATATATATATATATATATATATATATATTGAACAATAAAAAAAATATAAAAAAATTAAAATCTTCAGACACACTGGGTTGTAGATAAATATTCTTTCGTGTTGTTTTATTATTATTTCATTTAGATTCCTCGACTAGTTTCGGCCTAAATGGCCATCATCAGGAGAAGAAATATTTCTGCTTGCTGGTAGCGGTGAACTACAGAAATGAATATCTTGATGGAGAAAATGAACTTTTCTCTGTAGTTTTCATTTGATTTTTGATTTTTTAATATTTTTAACATGAATCTTTTAGCACTCCTTGTGTTGGTCAAACAGTCTATATATATATATATATATATATATATATATATATATATATATATAAATATAAAAGTGAACATAGAAGTCAACACTTAGAGCCTCTAAGTGTTGACTTCTATGTTCACTTTTATATTTACACACGCTCTATCTCTGATATTGAGCACTTTATTCCATAAATATAGCACACCTTAAGACTATATTTCTTTATATATATATATATATATTTATATATAGATAGATAGATAGATAGATAGATAGATAGATAGATAGAGAGATATATAGATATATTGAGTGGGAATAATTGTGGATCCGAATTCAGTTTTGGGCTTATTTATAGTATTGTTTGTTAACTTTCTTTAAATTGATTATTTTATTGTTGGTTGTTATTACTACCTTTTCGTGTTTATCTTGCGTTTGTAGTTTGTTAATTTTATTATTTACTTATTTGATAATTTTTTTTTCCTAATATTGTTCTTTTATTTATTCACTTTATTCTTGTTCGTTTTCGATTTTTAAATAACTTAGTAATAATTTGTTTTCGTGTCTGTATTCTGAGATGAAATCTGATTCTTTATTTAATAGTTTGTGTCGGTAAGAGAAGATAATTAAACCTATTTTTTCTTCAGGCAGAATTTACCGTTTTTGAATTTATTCTTTTAGACTGATGCTGTTCCTTTCTGATTTTCCATTATATTTTTGGTATGATTTGCTTTTTTTTTAATCCCCCCATATATATATATATATATATATATATATATATATATATATATATATATATATATATATATACTTTAATGAAACTAGGCCACTTAAGGGTCCATGGTTATAATTTATTTCCCCAGGCTGTTTCTTTTTTCGCTGGTTCTTCAGACCTCACTTTCCAGGATGAAAAAATGAATTTAAATTTACATGTAATTTTTACACTTTTGACGGATAGTATTAAGTTGATGTAAGGTGATATAGAGAGTGAATTCAAACATTAAGCACAGAAAAGTATTTTTGTTTGCACGGGTGTAGAAATCAAAATATTTTTTACCAGATACGTAGGTAATATATACTATGGGCCGTGCTTTATACAACATACGTAGGCAATATATACTATGTGCCGTGTTTTATACAGCTCACCTTGGTAACTTATATTATGGGCTGTGTTTTATACAACATACGTATGTAATATATATTATGGGCGGTGTTTTATACAACATACGTAGGCAATATATACAATGGGCCGTGTTTTATACAGCTTCCCTTGGTAGCATATAATATGGGCCGTGTTTTATACAACATACGTAGGTAATATATGCTATGGGCCGTCAATTATGCAACATATGTAGGCAATATATACTATGGTCCGTGTTTTATACAGCTTACCTTGGTAACATATACTATGGGCTGTGTTTTATACAACATACGTAGGCAATATATACTATGTGCCGTGTTTTATACAGCTCACCTTGGTAACTTATATTATGGGCTGTGTTTTATACAACATACGTATGTAATATATATTATGGGCGGTGTTTTATACAACATACGTAGGCAATATATACAATGGGCCGTGTTTTATACAGCTTCCCTTGGTAGCATATAATATGGGCCGTGTTTTATACAACATACGTGGGTAATATATGCTATGGGCCGTCAATTATGCAACATATGTAGGCAATATATACTATGGTCCGTGTTTTATACAGCTTACCTTGGTAACATATACTATGGGCTGTGTTTTATACAACATACTTAGGCAATATATACTATGGGCCGTGTTTTATACAACATACGTAGGCAATACATAACATGGACTGTGTTTTATACAACATACGGAGGTAACATATACTATGAGCCTTGTTCTTCAAAAAAACTTCTGCCGATTTCTTAATGACTAGTTTATGTATGGTGCAGCAACAGTAATAGCAAACTTAGCAACATCTTTAACAAAAACACATTGAAACTGAGTTACAGCTGCACTGAAAATATAGAAAGAATCATAAAAAGACACAATAAGAAAATCCTAGAAAAACACGCATACCAAAACAGTAATAAAACACATAAACTAAAACTAGATAAAAATAACGAAAAATTATGCGATTGTAGAAACCCTAAAAACTGCCCGTTGGAAAATAAATGCCTCACAAAATCCGTGGTATACCAATGCACTATCTCATCCATTGAGAGCCCTAACACTGATAGGATATACATAGGATCAACAAAGAATAATTTTAAAATTAGATGGAGACAACACAAGAGCTCTTTCAACAATATTCAAAATAGAAATCAGACATCTCTATCCCAATATTTCTGGCATCTAAAGGAAACGAATAAAACACCAAAAGTAAAATGGAAAATAGTAAATAGAACAAGAACCTGTAGAACCTGGGATGACCCATGCCTCTTATGTTTACAGGAAAAACTACACATCATTAAATTCCTAAATAATGAAAAATTATTAAACCATAGGCAGGAGTTAACGGTTTTTTGCCGACATCAACAGACTTTCGCATTAGATAATTAGCATAAAAAAAAAAAAAAAAAAACATAGCTAAGTAAAATTCTAAAAAGCTCAGCCAAACCCTTAAATAGGAAAAACCCTTTTTGTCGTCGTCAAAAAAACTAAAAAAACAAACTGAAATTCAATGCAAAGCGATCTGTATATTAAACACCCACTTAAATAAACAAATAAATAAATAGATAATCAGATAGACAATAATAAAAGACAATTCTCCAGACACATAACGACTGTAGGCGCGCCATAAAAATATCCTTCACTGGGAACCAACTAAAGGATGACCGTAAACATTAGCCTTGAAATAGATACCCTACCCAACCTTAGCAAAACCTCTCAGAGGATGATGAATCTACTGATAAGAATTAACTCCCTGACCACTTAAAGAAGGAAAATAGTATAGCCACTCCCACAATAACAAATTCTGTAAAAATACACGAAAACCGAGAGATAGCTTATTTCTAAAATTTCGCTTGAAGATGAAACGTGACTAAACACCTCAATCCAACTTAATTTTATTAATTATTTGGATGATTTCGGCTCTCGTTTTTGAAACATGAGAACTCTTATGTAGCGAAGGAATCATATTTTTAAACAAAAAATATTATTATAATATATATATGTATATATATATATATATATTTGCGTGTGTGTGTGTATGTATGTATGTAATATATTTCTTGAATATTACTCGCTTATTTTTGCCTTACAAGATTTAAAATTATGGCACTTTGTGTTTTCCATGTTTTGACTGACCTTTCAAACACTTTATGAATATTTATGAACATATTTAAAAGCCTTGATAAACCAAGGGCACTCCTACTTTTATATATAAACACGTGTAACAAAATAAATCCTACATTTACCTTCATAAAGTCCTTCAAAGGACGAAACGCATCGGCTAATAATATTTTTTCCTGTTGCCATTTTATTCATTGCGTTACTGTTACGAATAAATCATTTGCAACACAAACATATATATATATATATATATACATATATATATATATATATATATATATATATATATATATATATATATATATATATATTAACAAAATTCTCTTTGTTAAAAATACTGAATTCAGTAGTTAACATTCAGCACTTGTACAATACTATAAGGCTAAATAGATAGATAGTTTGATAGGAAGAGACTGATATATATATATATATATATATATATATATATATATATATATATATATATATATATATATATATATAGAGAGAGAGAGAGAGAGAGATAGATAGATAGATAGATAGATAGATAGATAGATAGATAGATAGATGCTATTTCGGAAGATGTTGACAAGGAACTTTTCAAAGTTTTTCTACACTACTAAACTTTTTTTTCCTAAAATAAAAAACGAAAATTTCACAAAAAATATTTTCGGAATAAATGCAAAGTAATGAGCGTGACCATTAAAAGGAGGTAAACATGTTTTATTAAAAAGACGAAATGGAAAAAGTAGATTTAACTTCTGCATGTAGGTATTTTTTTCACAACGTTTCAACGGTGGAGACACTTGCGAAAGGTCAAATGGTACTCTGCCGAAATGCTGTGTAATTAAACAAACAAAGACGAGGATAATTAGTATGAAGAAAAACACGTTCAATTATTAAAGCACTTCATCTAATAGAATTCAGAGAAGAAGTACAACTCACATGATTTCATAATGACCGCGAAAATAACACTATGATTGTTAATACGCGAAATGCTGTTGAAAAGTTCTTAACATAACGAATGAAGGGTCCCAAAAAGAAATCTGATCATTGGTCATATTGTTAGATTTTGTAAATGGCGGGTTGTAGAAAATTTTACCATCCCCTTGTACTAAAAAGCAATAGACAGGATTAAACAAGAAGCATCTAAATATATAACGTGGACTTTTGCGTAAATATCCAGCGAAAGACAATCTTATAGAGGCGAATGTTGAAAGTGGATGTCATGGTTGAATGAAATGAAATGAAAATTATATAGTTATAGTTGTATATCTGTCTATATCACTAAGTATATTATGATTACTTACATTATTTACATTGCTCGAACTTTTATCCTCATCTTAATTGCCATATGCACAACGTCTTGGCTGTTGTACACATCGTTCAGTGGTTAAAGGCGTTGGTTAGATCCAGGGACTAGACCCAAAAGGTTGTGTGTTCAATACCAGGCTACAACAGTGGTGAACCAAAAATATGGACAGTTCAGTTATAAGAGGCATAACACGTGGAACTAGAACAATCTACTCCGGTGGAGGAAATAAAGGGTTCGGTTCGAAATTCCAGTCACCTGAAGAAGGCTGGAGCGTACAACGGCTGAAACGTTGTGAATATGGCAATGAAGATGAGGATAACAGTTCGAATAATGTAAATAATGTAAGTAGTTACAGTTGTAAATGTGTTCAGGATTTTAAATACTGATTTTCAAAGTGGACATACTGTACTCATTTCGCAGATCGACGCATCTCTCCTTTTCACTTGCTTCCTATTTGGCTAAGCTTAGTATAAAAAAATAAGTGGCTTTACGAGAACTCTGTGTTAAATTTTCTGCCCTGTTGAAGAGTTACAGATTTCTAACAGACGCTAGAGCAGGCATGGGCAACATTTTTCGAACAGTTGGCTGTATTAGACACATTTCATCATAAGGCGGGTCGGACGACTAAAGATTGTTTTCATTACAAATGCCGTAAAGCGCATGTGCATAAACCCAACCAAAGAGCATGCGCATAAGGATCGTCTTTAGAAATGGAGAAACGTTCATTGTTTTATTTAGAGAAAATATTCCCTCTATATATAAAAAAGAATTTCTGATATAATATTATCCCTGATGACAGATTGATTAACACAAACTGCGATGTGTGATTTGTTTCGAATTTATTCATTTGACGATGAAAAAGCATTTGTAAAAGAAGTATATTCATTCTCTAGAGAAAAATAATTATCGTTAATGTTTCCGGTTTCTGAAGCATAAGCTGCCGACACTTATGATCTACCTTACTAAAAATCGCCAATTGTTTAAAATGCTGACAAAGTTATCTTCAACGAAATGTTACAAAATTTAAGACATGTCGGCCCATAGTATATGTTACCTACGTATCTTGTAAAAAAATATTTTGATTCATACACACGTGCAAACCAAAATAATTTTCTGTTATTAATGTTTGATTCCGTGATAACAACTCTCATCCATTTTTCTTTATGGATGTGGCTATGTATCAATGAACAAGTGAGAATGAAAGAAAATGAACAATATTTTAATAATGTTATTTTCCTCATTAAATTAGGCGTGCCATTCAGAAAGCCAGTCGGGCTCCATGTGGACCGCGGGTCATAGTTTGTCCATGATTGCGCTAGAGGTTGGTGTTCATTTCCAAAAGAAACTTTATGATTCTGAACACTAATTTTCGCGTCGGGCCTTCTTTATATAGAAACTTTCCGTGTCCCGTTCTTTCTACTGCTATTTTCTACACTTTGCCTTGTGTAGAAGCCGAGCTTTATATATACCAAATGGAAAACAGGCCTCAGGGGAAATCATGACAAGTTAAAATAGTTGTTGTACAGATAAGAACTAATCGATGATATGAATCATTTTTCGCTGTTTACAAAAAGGAGACAATGAAAAATTTAAAACAGACAAAGAGAGTCAGCTTGAAAGGTAAAACTGATGGGAGGAATACAAGAAATCAGATGTGAGATTTCTATATTAATGAGCTCACTAGAAACCCAATATCTCGATTAAATCACTAAATGAAATTCCATCAATCAAGGAAATGCTGAAACAGAAACTGCAGTCGAAGGCACAGAGAACAAGACAATACGAGAAACGTTATAGTCTCTATCGTCAAAATAAATTACAGTGTAACTCGGATATAAGAGAGTTAATAATAATAATAATAATAATAATAATAATAATAATAATAATAATAATGATGATGATAATGCAATTATTAATACTAGTAAATTAAACCATGTGAATTTAATATTAAAGAAAGAATATTCAAAAATTACTGCTTGACAATGATTCATAATAATAATATATCTGTTCACTGGAAGAGAAGCACAAAATGGAAACCAGTGTATGAACACCAACCAGACATAGTAGCCGAAAATAACGATATAACTATACTCTAAGACATGTCAATTTAAACTGACATGTAATTAAAAGCCAACAGACTTGATATTATCATAAAAGATAAGAAATTCATAAAGTATATGCTTACTTACATAGCAGTACCATCTGAGAGAAACACCTCATATCGAGAAATTGACCAAATACAAGGACATGTAAATCGTGATTAACGGGATGTGGGAAATGAAGACTAAACATTACCAATTGTAATCGGGGCTCTGGGTCTCTTGAGAAAAGGAATGGACAGTTTTATTAACAGTGTCCCAGATAACATCAGCATAAAATTTTCCCAGAAGAACGCCCTACTACTAATAATAAATAATATATATATAATAATATCTTCCCATATACGAAAAGTGATATCAAATGACAATTCTCCTATAGGGCCTAAGGTCAATAGTTTAAACCCAGCTGTGTTCGTCTGGCATTCGCACATCCGCACGTCGGGGGCACCTCGATATTTATTACATATAACAAGACTCAATTTTGACACAAGGCCTAAAAATAAGGCAAGGAGTTGAGGCTGGTCTTCACTTACTATGTTATACTAAGCTAAACAGATTCACAACCCAATCACTCGTTACAATTTGCACATTCACCCATCAATCCTCCATATACCATAATACCGAATGCTGTCAGGGAACCTCAAAAACGCACACCATGCTATTTTGGTGATTATAAAAATTTATACATGAAAATCTGATGATTTATAATTAGACGGGAGGGAATAAACCCCAAAACAAAACTAAAATATAAAAACGAGTAAAATGAAGATAACTGATATTAGTTGGACCTATCCAACTCTATTATTTTATTTTATTTAACTGACTGAGGAAAACACTGGTGTTGTATAGTTATCGCAATTCCAGACCTATGCTAATTATTGGCTAATATCTGAATATCATATGCAAGTACTTCAAATAGACATCACCAGCTACTCTAAGTAAAAGGTCTTCTCTAAACGGCCTATTGAGGAAGAGGACGCAACTTTTGGCGCTTCCAGCTCCACCTACAACCAACTCGGTGTCTTTTTCTCGGGCTGACCTGATTTTCTGTTGCATTGTCCATTGCCTTCAACTCATATACCCTTCTATATTGCTAAAAATGTTTCGCTTATGTTAATTTAAAGACAATAAAGTGTATATGTTGAGACCGGTCTTGACATAAATGGCAGATCATTTTCTTATCAAACGTTGATCATCTCATCAGAAATTTCAATTCCCATTTTTTATAATTTTGTTATATATATATATATATATATATATATATATATATATATATATATATAATCAGTGTCACCCCAAACAACTAACACGCAAGGCGTTAAAGGGTTTGCAGGAATTAGGTACAGAAACATTGGTAATGTGTAGAAAGAGAAAATAGCAATCAGGATGACGACAGATAGCAATTGACGTTGCATTTAAATTTTTGCACATTAAAGTTAGCTGGAAAGCATAGAGACGGACGGAAGTTCCACAGCAAGAAGTGCGAGAAAAGAAACTGTTAGTATAGAAGTTACGTCTACTTCTATCTAGCTCAACTGTAAATTGAATGATATCACGCCGCCATTCTAGTATTATGCTCAAAATCAAAGAGCTCATCCAAAAATTTACCATGAAAGCATTTATAAAAAAGACACAGGGAGGCAACCATAGTGCGGTGAGCAAGGGACTGAAGCCGATCTACCAGATCAGTACCAATAATATTACGCATTCTTCTGTGGATGTTATCAAGGAGGTCCAGATAAATCGCAAAGGCACCTGGCCATATATGACAGCAATATTCTAAGTACGGACGAATGGTAGACTTATAGATATGTAAGATAGATTCAGGAGATGAGAATTATCTCGTTCGACACGGTGAACCGACTTTCTTAGCGGATTCCAAATAATTTTTATTTCCATTTCATGTCAGAACGTTAGCCCGAAAAGGCAAAAAGAGTCACTTTCCTGGGGCATAGCATTAACCATGCTGATGGAAGGCAGAGATTGGTCTCTCTGATGAGTAATATATTTAGTTTTAAAATTGACAAGCCTTCTTTTGTCCCAGTTAAGGACGGTCTTGATGTTGTTTTGTACATCAGCTGTCATTTTGATGTATTATCAATTATGGATTAGTGTTCATTTGCTGCTTTTTATTTCAACTCGAAGGACATTTCACACTGAATGACTGATAACATGAATCACAAAATATAAAATTGTCCTGAACACTGTTGTAAAAAGCAACAAAAATACGATGTCAGGAATACTCAACAAAAAACGGAAAATCCCTATGCTCCATCTAATCAATTAAGAGAAGATTGCTACTAATATGAATACTGTTATGATATTTAAACAGACAAAATGTTGTGTGGTGAAAGTTTTAGGCAGATAACTAAGTCTGAATAACCTATAGTGATTGCCTTCCGTAACTCAATAAATATGCCGTTGTCGATGTCAGATAGTATACAGAAGGATAGGTGAAATAAATTTGATCAAAAGATTTTATTTACTTTAAAAGTACTAAAAGATTTGAATTACTATTTTTGATCCATGCTGTTCGATATTTCTGAAAGCGACCTGAGCTTAGTGACAAAAATCAACAATAACGACATTAAAGAGTCCCTATAAACATATGAATTTTAACTGCTTCATCTGATTACGTTAAACTTAAAGCTATTAACTCCGTTTACCACAAGTGCTAAACATGCAACAAAATAAAATGAAAAGTAAAACAAATATTGATGTCAGCGGTTGAAAACAAAGAAAGGAATACTGAACTGTTAAGTGATATCTGTCTTCCTGTATAGCATGAATGCTAGACAATCTACAAAGAGGAGACTCAAAGCAACAGAAATGTGGCTCTACAGAAAGATGCAGAAGATCCAATGGGCCGAGCATGTGAGCAACAGCGATGTTTTGTAGAGAATGGAAACAAAGAGGAAGTTTATACTTAACCTCTGGAGGAGGCAGTTGAGAAATTAATGAGGAAAGAGCGCTTGGAAAATCTAATACCCACAGGATGAATAGAGGAAAAGAGGGACAGGGAAAAGCAACGCGTGACATACTTAAGGTCCTGATCAAGTAGATGGGGCAGCAGGATCTTGGAGAAATAACGAAAAGCCTAAAGTTATTAAGAGCTACATGGGACAGGAGGATGTGGAGGGCCATGATCACCTACGCTCTGAAAAGGCACGACACATAAAAGAGAATAACTTTATCTAAGAAATTCACACATTTTTTTTTTTTTATTGTCACTGGGAAATTTTCTTTAGTTTCTTGGACATTAACTCAAATCTTTTATGAGGTTCAAAGGAACATACACTACGACGTTTTCAGCTTTGATGTTATTTTTTATTCCAAGATACTCATTCGTGACAAGATCCGCGCAAAAATAACTGTCATCAACTCGACAAATATACACAGTATATACGAGATTAAATCAATCATCCATTGCTTTTGATGTTTTAAATTTACAAAGAGATTGCGAGAAGTAAATGGCTGCAAATTGTATTTTATAATATTGCACAAGAAAACGATATATAAGTATTTATATATCAGGAACAATTTTAGGGAAATTTATGATAAAATTGGGAAGAAGATTTTTATGCGCTACGTTTCGTATTTAAGGACTTCATCGGACTAGAGTGACGTTTACGTTCACGTGATTAATGTTATGAACAATCAAGAGTGTTCTCCCCTTGTTTTGTTACTCTCCTCTTTGAGAGAGCTATTTCTGTTTACGGGGACTATGAAAGGAAATTACACGAACCCTGTATTCTCAGTTGAATAAAACTTTCTTAAAGCCCACCCCTGCGTACTTTTGTCATTACAATTATACATATACATGAAGGAAAAGCAACGCTGAAATTTAAAATTTAAATGAATTTTATTATGTCTTTTAGGTATCTCACCTACACTGTATCATTTATTTTCTTTTTCTTTGTATTTTTTTTTATCTCTTTTTTATTAAATATCTCACATTGTGATAATAGATGATCTGCAACTAAGGGTGAAATGCTATAAGAGCCTGAACGTAAATTTACTGAGGATGATCCAACGATTAACCCACTTTTTATATATTTTCTTCTTATCAAATTGCTGTCTCCTTTAACTAAAATAGCATTTTTGAAATCAAAATTATAGCCAGACCCATCATGGTAAGCAACTAATGCATTAAGTGTGCTGTTTTGTAAAAGAATTTTTAAAAATCTTAAATGACGAACCGCGCTACAGGAAATAATATTTTCCACTTTTTCATAGATTTTCCTATCATATAATCTGATTAAGTTTTTAAACAAAGGCTTTATTTTATTTTCACTTCCTTTGTTTCTTATCCTTTCTTTGTTCTTGTTTCCTTTTTCGTTCTCTTTACCTTTTTGTATTGTTCCTCTTTAGCATTCTTTTCTTTCTTATTTTTCTTTTCTTTAATTAAAGCCATTATGATTATCACATTATATATACTCGCATTCTCATCTGATTTTATTGGCGTTCAAAACTGTGAATGAGTTCATATTAAGCTAACGAAGCACTTATTACCTCTTTTCTCGCCTTTTATGGGACGCTTCATAATACCACCGTAATAAATTGATTGAAAATTCGCATAAGAATTTTTCTCCAGGCAACTCACGTCAGGTTTTAATACTCCAATCAGACAGCACTATCACACACGCACACACACACACACATGCGCTCACACACACATTTGGGCGCACACATACGCACACAAATACACACACACATGCGCTCACACACACATTTGGGCGCACACATACGCACACAAATACACACACATACACACACACGCCCCCATATATATATATATATATATATATATATATATGTGTGTGTGTGTGTGTGTGTGCGAGTGTGTGTGTGTATGTGTGTGTGTGTGCGTAGTTACAAACAATGTGAATTAAAGCTGCATTATGATTTGTAGTTTCACACCTGATGTTTATATAATAATGATATATCAAAAGTTATTATAGTGGAGATATTGTATTTGAAATAGACGCCCAGTTAAATAATGTGTATCACGTCTAGCGGCCTGTGCACTTGAAAAGTTTTAGTCAACAAAATACGTTCCCCCTCGAATGCGCAGGTCGATAGAAATAACGCACACTATTTAATAAATAAAAATGGGGCGTCTGTTTCAAATAAGAAGTACCTACTATAATATTTGAAGTGATAAAAATGTCTGATTAAAAATAAAGCACTTCTTTAGAAAAGAATTTATCTATGCTTGAAAATAAAAATCTGTTACAGTTACTTCTAAAAAAATATGAGACTTGATTATAAAAAAAAACAATGATAAACTAAAATTCGAAGCTGTAATTTTCTCTACCTTCTGTAATGATTGCCACAAAGAATACACAGGAGAAACCTCTAGGAACTGAAATCAAAGATTATATGAACACAAAAGGATCACTCTCTATGAATATGTCGCTTACAATAGTGAGTCTGAACTTAAGTTCGATTTACTCAAAGGCGGCTTTAATTTTTAAAAAAATGAAGCATTTTATTAAGGCAAAAGAGTATAGAAAGAGTTTTGATCACGAGATCATCCACAGTAAATGTGCGTCCAGGTACGATATTCAGCTATTCTTGGCAGGTCTTCTAGCACAATGGCGGATTCTTTAAAAGTGATGAAAACAAAAGCATGAGGAAATTGAATGAAATCGACTAGACTATATGTTTAGACACGTTTTAAAAAATTATAAATTTCGGCGTTCCAACAACCTCATCTTTTTTCTATCGGTGAAGAATTATAACTTACACTTCCGACATTGTACCTCACCCCCCATGCTTCCTACACATATATAATTCCATGAACAAAGACATTACATTCGTCCGATAAAGTCTTTCTAGAGCACGAAACGCGTGATGCATAATTTTCCCACTTTGTCATTCCTTTTACTAACATATACATTATAACATATACAATAGCAGCGTCCAGTTTCATTAGAGCTTTAATGTTAATACATATTTAATATATATTTATATATATATATATATATATATATATATATATATATATATATATAGTATTTACATTAGTCGGACTATTGTCCTCATCTTTGTCGCCATATTTGTCACAACGTTTCGGTCGTTGTACGCTCCGGCCTTCTTCAGGTCGTTGGAATTTCGAAGTGAAGCCTTTATTTCGATCACTGTGATAGACTGTTCTAGTTCCACGTGCCATATTTGATGGATGTCAGTTATCAGTTATCTCCTGCAAATTTCCCTCTGAAAGTTCTCCACTACCTTAACCGGGTATTGAACTCACACTCTTTGGGTCCTGTCACTGGATCTAACGCCTTTATCTACTGTGCCATGTGTCCTTGAGGTGTGTGTGTGTATATATATATATATATATATATATATATATATATATATATATATATATATATATATATATATATATATATATATATATATATATATATATATATATTATCTGATATATATATATATATATATTATCTGATATATATATATATTATCTGATATATATATATATATTATCTTATATATATATATATATATATATATATATTATCTGATATATATATATTATCTGATATATATATATATTATCTTATATATATATATATATAATCTTATATATATATATATATTATCTGATATATATATATATATATATTATCTTATATATATATATATAAGATAATATATATATATATATCAGATAATATATATATATAAGATAATATATATATATATATATATATATCAGATAATATATATATATATATAAGATAATATATATATATATATCAGATAATATATATATATATATAAGATAATATATATATATATCAGATAATATATATATATATATATATCAGATAATATATATATATATATATATATAGGATAATATATATATATATCAGATAATATATATATAAGATAATATATATATATATATATATATATCAGATAATATATATATATATATATATATATATATATATATATATATATATATATATTATCTTTCTACAATCTACGTTCAACATCATCACTTGATAAGACACCAGAGGTGTTGAAACAAAATGGCTATTTTTGTAGTGATTTTATAACATATTTATGTTATAATTTTTAAATAAATTAATTATAATTTTGAATATATATATATATATATATATATATATATATATATATATATATATATATTCAAAATTTACTTGTGACACGTTTCGTCCTTCAGGACTTCATTGGACTAAATTTGCTATATTGGTACAACTCCACATGTATATGAGCGAGGGGTGCTGGGAATTTTAGAATGTTTTAAGCTGCCTGAAATCAAGAAAGTAATTAAAAATTTAAAAAAAAGTGTGGTATAGACTCATAAAATATCACCCTAGAACACCCAAACTTTATGGTCTCCCTAAAAGCCACAAAACCGGCATCACGATGCACCCCTTCATCTTAGGAATAGACAGTACCCCTATAAACTCGCGAAATCCTTAACAAAAACTATAACCCCTCTTCTTGGGACAATCAGTCCATCTCATATAAAGAAATTAGGCAGCCTATTTGAAAAACTCAAGAAAATAAACATGACGTGGTCAGTCTAGAGATAAAACCACTCAACACGAACGTCCCAGTTGAGAAATGCCTAAATCTCCTAAACAACATCTAACACAATGAATGATAATTCTCACTCTTTCCTTTTATATGCCATGTCCTTTCAGGACGTAGTCGATTATGACTCTCCACCTCTTTCTATCGATTGCAGCTCTCATCAAGTTCCTTCCCTCTGCTTTCTCCCCTCCATACCACGTTCTGTCATCCACTTGCTCATGCTTGTCAGGTATGTCACGTGCTGCTTTCTCTCCTCTCTCTTTCCCTCTATTCGACCTGTGAGTATCATATTCTCCAGGCCCTCCTTCCTCATTTTGTGTCCCAGAAACTTCAGCTGCCTCTTTCCGATGTTAAGCATAAACCTTGTTGTTTGTAACTTCTCTAAGACCTCATCGTTACTCACACGCTCGGCCCATGATATCCTTAGCATCCTTCTGTAGAACCACATCTCCGTCGCCTCGAGTCTCTTCTTCATCTTTGAGGAAATCGTCCAACATTCACTGCCGTAAAGAAGAATAGATGTCACGTAACCGCTCAGTATTCTTTTCTTTGTTACCAAAGAAATCCTGCTGTCTCGCAATAATCTGCTCAGCTTTTGGGATCTGTCCATGGCCATCCCAATACGTCTACGGATCTCAGTGCCGCACTTACCGTCCTCTGTCAAGACGCTTCCCAGATATTTAACCTTCTGCGTTTGCTTGATTCTCTCTCTATAAATAGCTAAAATAAAGATCTGCCGCTTCAGCACTAATCAATACTACTTCACATTTAATAATGACTGATGGCACGTATCTTCTTAGAATTTCTCTAATCCGGCGCGTTCCAAAAGACTTTACCCAAACAATCAACAATACTTCCGTCATATTGATGATGCCCTAATTATATATCCCTGTGTTACTGATTTACCTGAACTAGTACGTCAACTAAACAAAGTCGAACACACAATGGAATGTACATACGAAATAGAAAAATACTATTTCTTACCTTTCCTAGATATCAAGCTACACTGCGTTAACAGCAGTTTAAAACTGAGTAACCACTGGAAATCAAGCAACAAAAACGACCTAATAAATTTCTATTCTCACATAACAACAAAATAATACCCGGTATAATCATCGAATTCTACTTAAGAGCACTGAGAATATGCAGCCCGGATTATTAGCACGACTAGTAGAAATACATTGAAAACACTTTCAGTCTTCACCAGTTCCCTAATTATTTTATATTCAATGCGAAACAAAAAGATCCATAAACTATTGGCCCTCCTGAAAAATCCACTGAATCGAAAAAAATATATTATCATACCAACTATCATATCTACAATAGAAAAGAATTCAAAATTCATAAGGTTTGTTACTACTACATCCAAAATAATACAAGACAGTCAATATTAAACAAAACAATAAGCTAAAACCTGAAGAAGGAGTTTACTCCATTGCCTGTAATATTAGGTTGGTGCAAAAATAATGTCGTTTTCTTACATATGTTACTATGTTAGAAAACGACATTATTTTTGCAACGACCTAATATTAGGTGGGTGCAAAAATAATGGCGTTTTTTGACGTATTTTTTAACGTCAAAAAACGCCATCATTTTTGCACCAACCTAATAATTGTGAAAAAATACACAGGAGAAGCCTAAAGAAATCTAAATCAAAGATTATATAAACACAAATGGGACATTATACAAAGAGTGCGTCACATGTGTTGGTTGTTCACCTTAACAAGACTGACCAAAATTTGACATAAAAATGATACTTTTCTCAAAGGAGAAAATAATTACTACAACATAAATAGTCTCTAGAATTTATGTTGTAGTAATTATTTTCTATATATATATATATATATATGGCTACTCCTCACTCAGGTCTTCTCTTTCCCCCCTCACTTCCTCACTTCGTTAATTTACATATCTTTAATACGGCCCGTCTAAAATGTGTAAATTTCTTTTCATTTTTTGTTTCAACCTTTGGAAGTAAAGTCTGATGATCCGCAGTTCTTTAAAGGAGATGTGGTGAAATAATTTATTACATGGAACCATAAAGTGGTCTGTTTTTATTAAAATTATTTGCTCAGGATTTACATTGAGCTCTCTGGATTTTATCCTCCTTGGGTTTACCCATACAGATTACCTAATTTTTCATAAACTATATATATATATATATATATATATATATATATATATATATATATATATATTAAGACATTTTTATGTCTAACATTTTTTTTATAGATAGAAATATTTAAGTAAATGCTAAACAGTATTAAACATTTTAGGCCGGTAAATGTTGTTTAATACTGTTTATTATTAACAGAGCATTTACTTAAATATTTGTATCTATAAAAAGAATGTTAAACATAAAAATGACTTAAAATAATTGTCGGACTTTGTCCATTTCATAATATATATATATATATATATATATATATATATATATATATATATATATATGATTGACTCTACCATCGTTTTCGACGTATGGGTGTCTTTCAGTTTAGATTTTATGTTTATATTTCGCATGAGACAGCAATCCAGCACGCTACAGGGATGACCCTCATATGACCTAATGTATTAGCCGGAGATTTAGTGTTCATTCTAAATTCTCCCTGATGTTTTCGACGATTCTTTTCAAAATTGGTTATATCTCGATAGCAGGTGTTTCTCCAGTTTGCTCGGCTTTCACCAGCAAGTTCTAACTCCTCTATAGGGATGTTTGCAGCATTTAAATTGTATTTAAGTTTGTCCTTGAAGCGTAACCAAAGACGGCCTACATTACGCTTACCATGAAATGTTGGGTGTACATGAGGAATTTCGGCATCGATCTACACTCATTCTGATGACATGACCAGCCAATCTGAACCGTGATTGCATCAGAAAGGATTCAATGCCACCGCCGCCACATTTGAAGAAAAGATTAGGGTTAGAGTCTTTTCCTGCTGTATATATATATATATATATATATATATATATATATATATATTTAAAAATATACAAAACATTATTATTGTATGGTGATTTCGATCTCTACATGCTGTTGCGTATTTAAGTCCTTGTACGAAGACAAAAAGCCACAGAAATTAAATTCTCATCAGTATCCAACTCATAATACAAAACTAGATTGTCTGTATCACAGGCGGCTGGAAACTGATAACTGAACCACATTTTTTCATCTGATATTTGTAGTAATTTTCGCAGTGGAACAAACTTGTATTGAAAATCATAAAGAAGGACTTGTCTGAAAGCTGAATCATGTAATGTGATTAAAAGCAACAAAATGAGGAAGGCATGTGTAAAACAATTGAACAGATTGAACAATATAAACCCTTAATCTGAGAACAGTTGGCGGTACTACTATTACTACAAATGCTACTAAATCAAGTGGATACTTTCGTGTTTAGCTTGGTGGCTACAGCACTGGATCTGAATATGATTTGCTCTTCAAATTCTTGACATTAAATACAGAAAGAAAAAAGTAGAGTGAAAATGTGTTTATAGAACATTGTTTCTCTCTTTTCTCCTCTCTTACAAATTGCCAATGTCTTCCATTAATATGTTTTCGTCTTCACTCTGTATAAACTTCCAAACCAGGTAAAGAAAAAGTTATCTTGTTAGCGGTGTTTTTAATGGATACTGAAAATCAATGAATTGTTAATTTTCAATAAAGTGAAGAATGTAAACAGAAATCATTCGATATTAATGGCACTTATTTGTTCAGCAAAGAGAAGTTTGAAAGCTAATGTCAAGACCTTGTAATGATCCATACGAAAAATTAATTTCCCATTTCGAAATTAATGACTCAATAAATAAAGGAAGGAAACAATATTCAAGTATTTTATGACTAGGACTTCATCATGGATTACTAAAAACAGAGAACACCATTTATCACTTTTAATGAATTTTCACACCAGTAGAAACAAGTGACAAAGAGTAGTTTTAATATTTCAGCACTTTCCTCAGTATTTTTGGCGAATAATACGAGCTGTGTCCGAAAAACATCCGGCTATATAATTAATGGTGAAAATGTTTTAATTACATTATTCTTGTCCTCTTTAAATTTCTCCTTTTGTGATATCACACATTTATCCTTGCCTTTTATTCTGTGTGCCGGTCCTCGTCGATCATGGGTCTCCGCAAATTCCGATTCTTTAGCAATACTTCTTGTTTTTACTATCCCTCCAGATCCTTGTTTATTTCCATTTAGGTAGATTACTCTTTGTTTCTCTCTGCCTCTTGTGCTCTCATTGTGTTCCGTGAGTGTCAAATTCGCTAAGCCCACATTCCTTTATTAAGTGTCCTAGAAATTTAAATTCTTTCTGATCTAAGTATTAGGTTGGTGCAAAAATAATGACGGTTGTTGACGTATTTTTTAACGTCAAAAACCGTCATTATTTTTGCACCACCCTAATACAATTATTGTTTTTGTCCCAGTTTTCATTAAAAATTCTTCAGCGCTGACATACTCTGTCCATGTAATTCCCAGTATCCTATGTAGAACAACTCTATTGCCTTCTGTTCTCTTTAATAACTATGAGGATATCTTCAGTATTCATTACCATAGAGGAGAATTTTTATTGCATTGGACTTCAGCATTCATTGTTTCTAAAGATTTATTTTCTGTTTCTTAATTCTTTGTTTAACTTTTGAAAGGCTGCTTTTCGTTAATCCAATACACCCTCTCATTTTTTTTTTCCATTTTCCATCATCTGTTAAAACACTTCCCAGATATTTAAATTTCTGTTCTTGCTTGAATATGACAACTCCTGGACTTTTCTTCTTGCTGACGGCCATACTTTCTCTAAGTAGAATTGAGAGTTCTTACTTTTCGTCTTCATTTACTACCTTTTCTAGGAGTCCACGCAGTTTACTTTTGTGCCTACCAGTAACACAACGGCATGTGCGTCCATTTAGTTGTTAAGATTTCGCCCTTCTAATAATGTCCACACAGATTCGCCTCACTGTAAAGCTTAAATAAATCCGGTGAGAAGCCACCTCCATGCCTTACACCCTATTAAACTGTGTGTAGTTATTCAAACTATTTTCTATCCGTATGCAGGCGTTCGCCATTCTAATAATAAGTCCACACAGATTCGCCTCACTGTAAAGCTTTTATAAATCCGCTAAGAAGACACCTCTATGCCTTACACCCTATTAAAATGTGTGTAGTTATTCAAACTATTTTCTATCCGTATGCAGGCGGTTGGCTGCCAGTAAATATCCAAGATTATTCAAATATCGCTATGAAACAAATAAATATGTCTTCTTCTTGCGCCGTGTTCATTCAGGACGTAGGTGATTATTGCTCTCCACAATTTCCTGTCTTTTGTAGCTCTTTATAAATGTTGTCTTTTTGTCATTTCTTCCAAACCCTGTTCCGCCATCCGTTTACTAAGTATGTTATGCGTTGTAGTTCTCTGTCCCACTTGCCCTCTATGTGTCCTGTGAGTATCAGATTTTCCAAGCCTCTTTCCTCATTATGTTCCCTAGAAAATTTTGCTGTCTTTTCCTGATATTAAGTATAAGTTTTCTTTTGGTTTCCATTTTCTCTAGAACTTCTTCGTTGCTCACATATTCTTCTCATGGTATCCTCAGCAAATTTCTGTTGCTTCAAGTATCGTATTCATTTTTGAGGGGATTGTACCAGCTTTAACTTCCATATACTAATCGACTCTCCCGTCTAGATTCGACGTATGAGGGTCAAGCAGATCAGTTTCCAGGAAACCGACAGCCCGACACGGGCACATGAGATTTGATTATAGTGGTGATGGCCTCGTGCAGGACCATCCACACTTTTTGGAGGGACGAATACAGAGACCTGCCACAAGGTTCCCAAACGACCCTCCGCAGGTTTTGAATTCAGAGTTGTCCTTCTCCTAGACCAGTTGCCATCCAAGGCTATAGAACCCAGTCTGTTCTATTCCATCCAAGGCTATAGAACCCTGTTATTTTACCCATAGCTGGAGGGAGAAGAAGAGGATTCAAGGGTATTAGCACGTAAGTGAATGTAATGGATTCGACTGGAACTCGGCTCTCCGATTCCTCAATCCAAGCCGATATCCATTACTCCACCGTGCCTCCAACTTCCATATAGGAGGAAAGATATCACATAACAGTTCAGTGATCTTTTTTTTTTGTTTATAAAGAGGTTTTCTTGTTTATTAGTATACTGCTTAACTTTTGGAAAATATTTTGGAATATCATGGAATTCACCAAGCAAAAGCTGTCTTAGTTCAAATAGATCGTTTTGTTGCACGCTTTAAAATGCGTTTGTATAGTTTTTAAATATAGATATACGTCCCTCTGCATTTGTTCTGATATCACTCTGATCATAAATATCGCATTTCTTGTCCCAGTGTCTTTAACGAAGCCACGCCGCTCGTCTGCTAATTCCGATCTAAGTCTTGAATGCGCTGGATTCGTCAAAATACGTACATTATGTTTACTTATGCGGCCATTAAGCTGATTATTCAATTTAGCACGCATTCATTTATACCTGGCTTTTTAAGGCAGCCCCACGAAAATTGATCTATTAAGGATTTCCGCTAGGTCGCCACTGTAGTATATTCAAATTTATTATTTCATTCGACCTTAAAATCATCTAAGGTTAATATCATCTCTCTTAGAATCCCCCACCAGTAGGACCATTGTGCTTTGTTTCTGTTCATCTTGCCTAGTTTCGATATTATTCAAATCTAAATATTTCAATTCTTTTCATGAAGAATTCTTTTCAGTTACGTTAATGAAAATCCATCGAGCATTGCAGGATTTTCTGTTACCTCTTGGAAGAGTTGTCGGATGGATTCACTCCACTTTTGTAGTATTTTTCTTTCGCTATTATGAACTTTCTCGCTTTCGATTTTAAGCATATTGTCTTTCTTTCTTCTTCATTTATTTCTATATGAATGCCAATCTTTATCTTTATTTTGCTTATCTGCGTTTGTTTCACATGATTGCATTTAATTTTTTATCTTCAGCATTCCTTGCTGTCTCTTTTTCCTTATGTCGAGAATTTAACTTTGACCCACTACTTTTCGTCATGTAGCTTTTTCAGGGAATGATCACCTTCGCCAGTTAAGTTTGTTTTAATATATTTCACTCTGAATTTCCGGTCCCAATCAAGTTATTATATTTCCTTCAACGTGCATCGCTTTGTAAGTTGAGTTATTCTGGTGTCTTGAAGTTTAGGTATTGTTTATTTTGTTTTATTATTTTTTATGGTCCAGGTTAGGACCAAGGAAGAACAACACGAACACAAGAGTAGAAATAACGAAGGTATATTACACGAAATAATAATACAAGCTGTGGAAGGTGTTAGTATGACTGTCAGTCTGGTTTGGAGTGAACTACTATCGGCTCGAGTCGATTCGATATTTACTCGCCCCCCCCACGAGGTAATATGTGGCACAAGGCCGAGTTTTACGTGGGTTTTCCGAGCCCGTAGGCTCGGCCAAAAAATACCCGTAGAAACTGTAAAAACAGAATCGGGTTGGTCAACCTCCCCGAACGAGACTCTGCCTTTCGGCGGAGCCTCGTCCGGGTTCCTCTCTGCTCAGAGGCAAAGAGTTCGACTGTCAAGCCGAGAAGCTCGGCTTGATTTAGTATCTAGCCACCCACCCACCTACGATGGTTGCATGTGGCACAAGGCCGAGTTTAACGTGGGTTTCTCGAGCCCGTAGGCTCGGCCAAAAAAAATGCCCGTAGAACCCGTATAAATTGATCGGGTTGGAAAACTTCCCCAAACGAGACTCTGCCCTTCGGCGGAGCCTCGTCCGGGTTCCTCTCTCCTCAGAGGCAGAGATTTCGACCGTCAAACCGAGAAGCTTGGCTTGATTCGGTATCTAGCCACCCGCCCACGAGGGTTGCATGTGGCACAAGGCCGAGTTTAATGTGGGTTTCCCGAGCCCGTAGGCGAGGCCAAAAAATGCCCGTAGAACCCGTATAAACGGGATCCGGTTGGTCAACCTCCCCGAACGAGACTCTGCCCTTCGGCGGAGCCTCGTCCGGGTTCCTCTCTGCTCAGAGGCAGAGAGTTCGACCGTCAAGCCGAGAAGCTCGGCTCGATTCGACTCTCTCTCTTGAAAGGCGTAGTATACATAGTGTTAGGAAGAGTCCATTCTGTAGTCATAGGTAAGGTCCCATGACATTATAAAACTTCCGTTATTTTAGTCAGACTTTACATTGACTAGAAGATGGTTATTTTCACAAAATACACCTGGAAATAGTGTAGAAATGATTTCCTTTGTCATTTTTATAGTCGTTCTGTTCTTCTGACCGTCATCCACCGACTGTTTTGCAGCAGACAAAAAGCATTTATCGGAACTTATAATATATGAACATTACATCAACGCGGCTCAATCGTGGATATCAATCAGGGAAAGAATAGGGTACCCAGTAACATTATAGCGGTATGAGGAACTAGATAGTCAAATTATAAAGACTTCGTAAGCGACTGACATAGGTTCATATACGCAGGCGGAGAGAAAATGAAAGAAATGTTTTCATTTGAAAGATTACACTTGATGAGATATCAAGTTATATCAAGGCCACAGAACCGGCCTTCTAGATATTTAAAATTGCTGTATAATTTCCGTCTGGATCAGTTAATTATATTCAAATATTATGAGGAACTAGATAGTCAAATTATAGGGACTTCGTCAGCGACTGACATAGGATTATGTACACAAGCGGGGAGAAAATGGCAGAAGTGTTTTCTTATAAAAATTACTTTTGCTTAGATGTCAAGTTATATCAAGGCTATACAGCCGGCCCTCTAGGAATTTAAAACTGCTGCATAATTTTCGGTCGGATCTCTTAATTATATTCAAGTAATACAAATACGTAGATATTCACACGGACTCTCCTTCAACCTTTTTATATTTCTAAGATTCTTTCAATTACTTTTTGAAAAATATGTCTCGATGTCTTTACCTCAAACGGTAGTCTACCTTAGTAAGCCTATAGGGGTGGTTATCATGCTGATTTTCTTGAATTTCTCGTCAATCTCTGTTTGGTTGCATGCTGCCTTGAGATCAATTTTACCAAAGTGTTCCATTTTTGCTAATGCGAAGCTCGCAGTTTAGGGCAAAGGAAAAGAGTCCGAACATATCTGGTGATTTTTACCCCTATCTTGTAATCACCACATATCCTTAACTCTCCATCAGGTTTCTTTATTGCTACTATCGGTAATGACCAATTGCTACCACCTTGAATTATCCATTTTAGTAAGTCTTATTGTATCATTTGTTTACTTTGGCTACTACCAAATTTAGACTATGAATTGTAACTTTTCTTGACTCCATATATTTTGGGTGATAAGTTTCCTTTAGTCGAATAATTGCTTTATAATCTTTCAATAATCCTATTTCATTTTCTCCTGCTTCCATGGAATTGATTAGTCTAGCTGTATCTACTTTTAATACATCAATTCCTAGTAATCCCTGATCTTTTTCGCAATCTAGAACTGTAATGTGAATTATTTCAAAACGCTTTCAAAATTGCCTTGAAATGTACCCATTATTTCTATAGTCGTCCCATCAAATTACTTTAATTGAATGCTGCTTTTGAAATTTAGGTCGTCCTAATTTTATCCAGAAATTTTTGGTATCAACGTGACTTCAGTGCCTGTATCAAATTGCATGTTAAATATTTGGCCATTTATTCTTATTTTCCTCTACTTCTTTTTAGTGTATTCAGAGAAGGTTTGTACCGTTTGTACTCTTTCTATTTTTTTTCGTATTAGCATACGTTCTGAAAATTATCTCTTTCTTGTAATTCGATAATATTCTTCCTAGAGCTGAACATTTGTACTTGTCTCTCTCGTGATTGTTTCAACAATATCTACTTTTAATTGTGGATTTAGACATGCTTGTCCTTTTCGTCTCGAATTCTTCTTTTGGTTAACTAAATTCTCTAATCAACTCTAATTGTTGTAAAAACTCGAAGCTAGCTCCCAAACTAAGATTTCATAATCTTAACTTAAATAGAAAATATTCTAGAAATTTTTCGTTTTAGTTTTTGGGCTTGCAAGCCTTCAATTATCCTGAGAAGGATTAATTCGTCTTCTATAGTCATTTCCCGTGATCCCAATTTTTCAAATTAACAATACTTGTCTCGTTCTTTCAATCTATGTAAGTATTGTATAATGGACTTATTGGGTGTGTGTCTTGTCTCTAAAAACATGGTTCTTTCGGCGATGACCAAACTTTTCTTTGGTTTTATGTTCTAAAAATGTTTAGTTTTAAAATTTATTAATTTCTTCAAATGTCATTTCTTCTAATTGGCTCGGGTAACACATTGACGAAATTTTATTCACAGTTTCGCATCAAGCAGTAGCAAGAAACAAAACTGTTATCACGTTCTTTCCTCCACCGGGCTTTGTGTCTCTTAATTTTTTCATTCTTGCAAACGCAGCAAAGTTCTTATCCATGTTCCTATGTGTTCTGGGTCGTCCAGCTGATTTAATGATCATATCAGCGATTCCATTCTTATGTTTTGCATATCTCTCTGTGTAGTAGTAATCGTAGAACAGTTCTCCGTGTCCTGAATAGCAACCGGGTTTGCTAAGCATAGCTACCCTGTGTTCGCCAGTTGTTCTCTATTTATACTTGTCTATCTAATTTGCATACGATGCTACAGTCAGAAACAGAAACATGTAAGGCGTGATCACGAGTCTCGTAAACCATCAGAGTCGCAGGGACATCACTTGTGCTGAAGCCAGAGTGGCACTGGCGTTTATTGGGCAAGATAGCCTGACGGATCTCAAATCTCTCCACGCTGGTTTGAATTTAGTGTTTCCCTTCTCCTTGACTGCTTGACAATCAAATCTAATAAAGGCCAGTTAGTCCTGCTATTTAACCATAGATGAGAGGAGAAAGATAGATTCATACCATTCTCAACTTTTCTCTTTTTTCATTCATTTTCAGTAGATATTCACTCATCTGAAATTTTGAATTAGCCAAACATATTTTTTTAATCCTCTGTTTCAAGAAATTGCTGAAAAGAGATAACAGCTACTGGACTTGAAAAACCTACTTTCCTGAAAAATTGTTTTCAGAGAAAGATTTTATAAATTCCAACCGACAGTAAGACTGGTTGCTCTATCAAAGAATGCCGAATGTTTCCTTATAAGGAAACGGTTAAAATTATCATTAACATGTTTGAAAACCTAAACAGAAATAAGAATCTGGGTCTATAGGAACCGAATTATCACAGGGAATAATGTACTATAAATATATTATATTTTACATTAAAGTAGTTTGTGCATAAAGATATATCTGTCGCATTATTCATTTCTGTATATTTTTAATAATTTTATTCAATTTTCTTTCTGTCGAATTGCATTAACATACAACGTACAGATATATATGAGAAACATGTACATCCAACATCGTAGCATTCTAGTAACGTCTCGACTAATATGAAGTAGCTATGGCAACATATTTAACTCTGTTTTTATATCATTCATCGCAATTTCCAACAGGGAAAAAAAATCAATGTTTGTTCTCCTTATATATCTGCTGTCTCTCTGACTAAAGGGGTCACTTGCTTGTTTGCTGTGGCATTCAAGCGCAGTCGATTTGTCACATTGTTTGACACCCAACGTTGGTCACGGGACATAGTCCCGGGAGCATTCAAATGTAATACAAAACAATTATGCCACTCGGACCGATTAACGGACAAAATGTTACCAATTCCTTTGAAAGATACGCTTACATGCATGCACTCTTGTAAGAGTTTTATTAGACAAGGCAACTTGCAGACACGTCGTAAATCATTGATGAAAATCAATCTTCAATGGCGATCAATATTGCTGAATTGTTTGTGATAGTATTTGCTATAGCACTTATAACTTCATGCCTCCCAGGATAACAAGACAAAGAATATAAAACTTGAAATCTGGCATTTAATAATAAACTTATCTGTAAACTACTCCCGGTTGATTGGGATATCATTTAATTTTATTCATTTTACCGAGATTGTCGTCGTCATTGGAATGTGTCACAACGCCAGAAAAGTAGAGGAACTTTTATTAACCGATATCCATCTAGTGTGACTTTAAACTGACGGCTTGTTTTTTGGCCATATATCTAAATTCTAAAAAAATAACAACAATATTTTCGCAAATGAAAATTTCATTGAAATATGTTGAAAATTTCCCATGCTTTCTTCTGAAATGAATAAAATGCAAACTTTAAGCAAAATGATCCGAATATATGGAAAACAAACGTAAGCATTAGTTTAAACTGGCAGCAGGAAAATGTGGGTTCATATTCAAGTAATCAATTATTTTCTCGGAATTCTGGCTGAGTTTAAATTAATGACCAAAAAACATTAGTCTAAATCTATCATAAAGCATAAAAGATCTTGCTAAACATATCAAATTTAGATGATATTTCAGATTTAAGGTCGAATGTAACTGACAAGAATGGTTGTAATGTCCAAGTTAATTCAGGAATGGCTTTCAGATGTTCTACAACTTTATTATTCACTTCTAATTTAAATAATTTTCTGATTGAAATGCAGGAATACACAAATCACAATGACAATTTTGTAAGATAGAATGTGTAGACATTGAGATAGAAAAGCAATCGTATTTCCTAAAGGAAAATGTTCATAATCTATGGAAAGAGGATTTATTATTATTATTAATAATAATAATAATAATAATAATAATAATAATTGTATATGCTATCTTATTTAAGTGTCTTTTATCACATCGCTTTATGTCGATATACACTTCGACCACACAAGAAAGGATCCTAAAATACGCTGAAAACAGATTCCTTTAAAAAAAATATTTACCCTAACACCTACATTCTGTTATCTCTTTCTGATTAGTTTCTTTAGGCGTATATGCAGCGAACTTATAAAAATTATGAATCAGAAAGCCCCATCTCCAACAGCGGCTGACCATCTACCGGGGTGTCTGTCACTATTTAGATAGGCACTTACTATTCTTGCACTACGAGCAGCATTTTTGTTGTGATTCATTAGTCTTATGCGAATGTCTCTAGTATTTTCTGCTTACAAAAACATAAATCCTTTGGTATATCTTTGCTTTCTATATGTTTCTAGACGGAAAGCAATTTTGAATGAAGATTATAAACAGGAAAAGAATATGTAAGTTCCCTAATTCCCTCTTCCCTGATAGACATTTTACCGTTTACAGCAAAATGTCTTCTAATATGTAAATTCGAACATGCATTTCTTTTTGATCGATCCTCATATAATAGGATCAGTACTAGCAATGTCTGAAAGATACTTTACACGTCATTGTCGATAGTACTACTGTGTAGTGGTATTAAAACGGAATATAACAAAAAAGAATCAATCACTGTTCTCTTGTCTCTTGAAATGCATAAAATTCTATTGTATAGTTTCTCCATACTGCCATGAAGCCAGAGAATTCGCTATTAAAAAGATTTTGTTGAAACATCCAATCAACCTTTCAACGTTTGGCCTCCATGTTGTGAACGGGAATCTGTAACCCTCCATCTTTTGTATTTGGCTACGCGCAAAACACCATAAACTATAAAGCATTCATATTCCCCTTTTGAGAATGTTTGCTACTGGCTATCAATTATCATTACAAAGCAGGAAAAATCCGCTGATTTCTAAACGAAAATAACTGAATTAGGCTTTCAAATCAACAGCGAAAGAAAAACAAAAATTAGAAAAATGCCTATTGTATTTGTTCATAATATTCTCATAAATGATTTTTTTTTCTGTAGCTATTGCAAAAACGAATAAATGTTTAAAGAAAAAAAAAGAATTTCGATCACTCGTTCGTGATAAATTTTCCAAATATTACAAATTTTCTTGTTCAAATTATACGAAACGTCAGAGCTGACTTGGGGAATCCAGTTCGTTACCTCTCAATTCAACAATACTGTAGCCGCTTCAAACCCTACGTTCTGTGTAGATATAACCCTTCGGCAATCCCCATTCTGTCCCGTGTCACATAAGTGGATTCAACTAGGATTTCATAATCTTAGCTTAAATGGTACCTCTTAATAAAGCCGACTTTTGCCGAAGAAATTGGGCCGAATACTGCCGAGGAAATCTAACTCTATTGAAAATTATGCACGTAATTTCGAATTTTTCTGACTTTTTTTCTGGCGAAAATTGTACGCACAACACGAGCTTGACACTGGGAGAGGCACTTTATTATTTTATGTCCCGTACACCTACAAAGCATTTGACATGATGCCTTTCCACAACTTCTTATTCTTTTAACTCCAAGCAATATTTTCCTCTTACTATAGATGCCAGTTTCGTTCTGATTCGAAGTATCTGTGTCCTCTTCACTTTCATTTTCCTTTAAACTTCCTCGTTGTTTTCATGTTTCATCCATGTTATTCTCACCATCCTTCTGTAGAACTACATACTTTCTATGATTATTTATGAAGAACGTAATTTCAATATTTGATAAAAGAAAATCATATACGCCTTCTCAAACTTGCATCCAGTAAAATAACTTTTCTAAAAATAAAGAATATACTTCGTATGTCTTTTTGTTTATATTTGGGCGTGATTTTGTATGTGCTTTTGCGCGTGTATTGTTGTATGTGTGTATGTTTGTTTATAGCTATATATGTTCTGTTTATGTGTAGTTGTATGTGCTTTTATTATGTGTGTGTGTCTGTTTAGGTATAGCCGTGTGTGTTTCTGCATGCGTGTATATTTGTTTATAGCTGTGTGTGCTTTCTCATGTTTGTCTATTTGTATAGCTGTGTGTGTTTTTGTATGATGTGTGTGTATTTCTGTATAGCCATGTGTGCTTCTGCATACTTGTGTGTTTGTTTATAGATGTGTGGGTTTCTGATTTTTGTCTATTTGTATAGCTGTGTATGTTTTTGCACGCCTGTGTGCGTATTTCTGTATAGCTGTGTGTGTATCTGTATGTGTGTTTGTGTGTGTATGCGTGTGTTTGTGTGCATGTGTTCATGTGCGTGTGTGTTTATGTGCGTATGTGTGTGTGAATGTTTAAAAACCAGGAAACTTGTTAAATAATTGAATCAATCTTTGAAACGAAGTTCTGCTTATAAACTATATGATTATCCGTTCACTTTGATTAAGTGCCGGCAAATATATTTGGTGATTTAGAAAATAACTTCACTATTTACATTATTCGGACTATTGTCCTCATCTTTATTTCGCTCACTGGGGTAGACTGTTCTAGTTCCACGTGCCATGTTTCAATGGATGTCAGTTAATTCCCCTCTCCAAGTTCTTAACCAGGTATTGAACTCACACTCTTTGAGTTCTGTCACTGGATCTAACTAAAGCCTGTATCCACTGTCACAGGAGCCAAAGAGTGTGAGTTCAATACCCGGTTAAGGCAGTGCAGAACTTGGGGAGGGGTATTAACAGGAGATAACTGACAAATGGCATCCATTAAAACATGTCACGTGGAACTAGAACAGTCTACCCCAGTGAGCGAAATAAAGGGTTCAGTTCGACATTCCAACTACCTGAAGAAGGCCGGAGCGTACAACGGCCGAAACGTTGTAATAAATATGGCGAAAAAGATGAGGACAATAGTCCGAATAATGTAAATAGTGTATATATTACCTCATCTCAGAAATATAGACAAAATAACTTCAGTTTAACCTAATACACATTTGTTTATTTGTTATTAGGCGAAAACGTGTTGGTTGATTTCACAAAGCAAACGCTAAGTGAAAACTAACTCTATTTTGGTAAGGTAGTCTTCCCGGGCAAGACTAACCTCGGCTCGGATATCTACCTGCACGGAACGGAATGGCCGATTCTATTGAAGTGAAAGCGTTATATACGACGGCATAATGAAAGTCTACATCAAAAGATACACATTTATATAAAACTAGCAGCATGGCCTTGCGTTGCCCGTGCTTGATTCAAAAATCGTACGACTCATACAGCAATCGCTATCACTTGACTTAAAATATTTTTGCCCTTCCTTGCCTTTAAAGGAGTGCCCTTTGCCGTGCTGATGTTGCTACATGCCTTACTTCTTGCCTATCTCACAATGCGAATTTTTTCTAAGCTAAACATTAAATCTGTTACGAAAAAAGAACTAAAAAAAATGAACACAAAACAATCCGCTTTAAAAAGGGACTCGTAACTGGAAAAAACGAATGAAAAAAGAATGTTAACAACAAATACTTTTTCACACCCAACCCAGTTCTGCGGAATCAGAATCAACGTTAAGTTTAAGCAAGCGATTGAGCCAATTGGAGTAAAGTGCCATGCAGATTTAAATTTTTCCCACTTGTGACGAATGCAGCTATCGATTTTTTTTTTTGCATGCTAGCATGCTAGTTAAAATTCGTGTCAGTCAGCTGTTGGCTCTCACGCTGGGAAATAGAATCTTCCTGGCTATTCGTGGCAGCCAGCTATAGGCTTTCACCCTGCCAGTAGAAAATGGCCGCAAACTACATGAAAACTGCCGTAGAAGCATGAAAATATCGATTATTTCCACTATTGAGTTGGGAAATGCAAAGTCGGTCTTGGCCTTCTCGCTAACTTGGAGCATGTGCATGTAAATTTTGGTGCAAATCCTTCGAAATTTGCGGCCGTGCATTCGCTACACACGCAGCCTGCCTTTTATAGATAGAGATTACAAACAATACCTATTTAGAGTAGAATTGCCAACGATAAAATTTATAGCAAAATGACTAAGAATACGCAATGAATCCAGAATTTTTATAGACTCTCTTAACAAAAATACAATGAAACCTGATCTTCCTCAACTTAATTTGTTAATAAGAATACATATTCTATTCAAGCAAATTTATTCTAAAACTTTTAGCGGCATTAGATAATCTATTGAACGTGATGTGCCGTAAAACAAAAAAAAATTAAAGCAAACATTGCATCTGTATGTACAGTATGGCCCGAAAGTCTTGTTACTCCTGCATAAGATAATTTTCTATTTCAGATAGTTGACGCGAGATCCTACATTTTGGAAGGGAAGTATGATGTGACAAGACTTTCGGACCACCCTTTAGTTTATCGTCATACTATCTCTTAAGAAAAAAACAAGCTTTGCAAGTAACAGACGGTTGTTATGGGTCTGAGTTATTGTAAATTGGAATTCTCTCTGGTCGGAATGAAGAAAATGAAAAAAAGTAATCACGGCGGCAGAATTTTGATTGGGTTTTGTCTGTATAAAGTTCGATCTAAAGAATACAGAATATTAAGAAGTAATGATTTGTTTGTGTAAAATAAACATTGTTCTAACGATTATGTTACAGACACATAATTGTATCTACATCAATACCTGAACACTCACTTTCATTTCTCCATTACCACAGCTCACCTGAAATCTGTTTTTCTTCATCGACTGTCGTAATATATTTTAATTTTTTTCTATTTATCTGGTCAGTTTTCTGGCCGTCTTCAGCCAAATTTTGTAGGTTAAAAGTTTTTTTATTGTTGTTTTTTTTTTTTTTTTTTTTCGCTTATTCTATATCATATATCTAATAATTGTGGATATTCAAGTATACTCTCTTTCTCCCTCCCTCCCTCTTTGGCAGTTGTATTCTATTCGTCTATGGATTGCGTCTTTCTTTTTTTGCCTTTATGAGAAAGCTGGAAACGAACAGGATAAAATCTTTTAAAAAGATGAGAATTTTGGAAAAAAAATAAGAGAAATAAAACTATTCCTAATATCTTTGATAGGATTATTGTCTATAATTTCTAAAACGACGTTATGTCATCTTTTAGCAAGAATAAACAAACAAATAAATACATTTACCATTCGTCCATGCATTGAATATTGTTGCGACATTTCGTTTGGTATTTTCGCTCTGTATTTGGAGATTTTTGATAAAATCTAAAGAAGAAACTGTTACGTTATCGGTCTTGACCTGGTATCTCGGCTTTGGTCACTTTCACACTACCATAGTATAGCTTCCCTGTGCATATTCTATAAATATTCTCGTGGCGTGTATTCTGATAAAATTTCCTCTGTGATACCTAGACTTTATAAACACACACGCAGTACTAGATTGGCTGCAAAATCTCATTGTTTTACTGTTGAAATGGTTAGATGTAACCGTAAGTTCTATGCTAACACGTTCTTCGCTTGTGGAACTCTATTCCGATATCTTGCTTTCCAGTCACCTGTGATCATAAAAATGTAAATCCGATGTCAATCGATATCTTCTGATTTCTTAATTCCTGTTCTTTTAGTGATTATTTTTTGTTTGTTTTTTTATTTTCATATTTCTTCCCCACTCAGTAACCCATATCATCTTAGTGGCTTTATTTCCTTCCTTGTGTTGAAATAAATGCAAAATATTAAAAAAAGAAATGATAGAAGAGATTGTTTAAAATTTCAAATTTTAGATTTATTAGATATATTAAGCCTAATTTAGTGTGGTACATAGTAAAAATATTTAGTAAATTTAATGACACTACGCCTTTTTAGTAGGGCAAGCCGTGATGATCTAATCCCAAAGACTAACAAATTGATATTCGAGACATGCCTGTTAATTTGAGCGCTACGTTAAGCTTCCTTCGTATATTTAGGTGTTTGCAATATTAATGTCCCACTTGTTTTAGAAAGCATTTTACGCGATGTTTCACTGAAAATTCGATATATCAATCGTTCGATTGATAACTTACATAAATTATCTTGTATTCTGTACCTGCTTTTCATGCAACTGCCCTGTTGCAAAGAAAAACATTTCCTTTAAGTTCACCGGATGTAATCTCCCAATACTGCATTTGCTCCTGCACAAGGTTATCCACCTCTTTCAGGCCCCACCATACATGTCCAATAAACAATTATCTTGATTTTGACCCCTCTTTTCTCCTTCTCTCTCTCTCTCTCTCAGACCCTCTACCGTCCATTATTTAGTGCTTAGCCAATAGAAGCAAATCTCTTTGCGCAGCCTCCATGTCCATTCCACACCAATGAGCACGCTGAACATCACTTTACCGATCATATTCTTAAGTTTAGCCTTCGACCATTTTCTTGCTGGATTCAATGAAAGACGTGTCTTGCACGGGTGGTGATAGAATCATTTCCAAAGGTGGTGTCAGCTTCCATATTGCCAGATGATGCGATTTTTGATCCTGTATAAAAACAGAATAATCGGTCAGACAAAACGACTGCTTCTGGCTGCTTTCAAATCTGCCGTGTTTCCTGTCCTAGGTTTTCCGATATTTCCCCTGGCGACAGTTTGTCTGCGATCAACCGGAATAAATAACATCAGAATAAAGAGCCAGGCGTTGCATGAGTTTTGCTTCTTGCTTTCTCATCGATGACCTGAATGGGGACCTTCGTGCCCTGATACACCGGGAATGCGGTTCGAAGCCCAACTTTGCACGATAGAAGTGAGCTGTTCGAACGAAGGTTACTTTGTGGATGGAAAAGAATGCATGCGCATAAGTACTTCAATACATCTGCAGTGCGATCATAAAAACGTATTTTACACATTATCATCTATGTGCCGTTTCTCCTTAGGAATACTACGATTATGGCCATCCGTAACTTTCTATCATCTACAGATTTAAGAAATGAATGTGCCATTACTATATCTCCGAGTCCCACTTTTGTTATCCATTTAATCAAGTTCGTTAGGTTTGTATTGCTCTATTTCCTTCTGTCACATTTGCCTTCAATATGTACTGCGATTAAGAAATTCTCCAAACCGTCTTTTCTGATTTTGTGTCCAAGAAGTGTTCCAATTTTCCTTAAAATTTAGTCGTTGTTGATATGTTTCGTCCATAGTATTCTCGGCATCGATCTGTAGAAGCGGATCACTGTTAAGTCAAGTCTCTTCTTCATCTGTCAGGAAATTATCCAGCATTCGCTCTCGTATGGAAGGACAGATATTACATAATATTCCGAAACTGTTTTCCTTGATCCAAATGGAAGTTCTTTGTTATTTAATATTTTTATACATGATTATTTTTCAAAGTTCATTCTTTCCTTGTCATTGCACTTAACCGATGTAACAACAATAATACAAGGAAAAGCTTCTGGAAAAATTCGGCTAATAACGATGTATCGGACTCATCCTGGCATATATATATATATATATATATATATATATATATATATATATATATGTTGTATATTTAGGCAGCAATCCTTCCTTTATGCATGTTTCATTAAAAACGACAGACAAGGTACTACGGTTAAACTTTTTATTTAATTTTTCTTGTGTTCGATGTTTTTAATTTCCGAATACGGTTAGCACATTGTGGCTTTGTTCGTAGTTAATATTATTAAGAGTTGGCTTTTTCTTTTTTATTATTAAAGCTTCCATTATTTTTAGTCTTTTTTTGCAGGTGGATGCAGTTAATATATTTGTGTTTTCTACTAATATGTTTCTAATGGAGTCTGGTAAATTTGCGTGTGTGTTTAAATGGGTTCTAATGGAACTGTGATCAAATAGGTGTAACGTAAGTCGTCTGGATAAGCATGTGGTTGTGTGACCGATGTAATTATTTATGAGTCTGGTTTGATCAGGAACACAGTTCCTTCAGGGACATTTGAAATCATAGATAATGTTCGTTCTTTGTAATATTGACTTAGCTGGTTGGTTGTTATTTTTAAGGATAAGGTTAGTTGTCTTAATATTTTTTAATAGATAATTAGATTCGGAAATTAAAAACATCCCTACCACACACTCAGACATACACAGAACGCACACACTCAATTAAGCTAAAAAATTAAATCATCCTTGATAATGGCTAAAGGTATAGCCGAAGGCGCTCGGAAATATAAAACATTTGGACAGTTCTTTCGCACCCTTTGTCCAGAAAAGAAAATTCTTGTTCGAACACAAGAAAAATTAAATAAAACGCTTAACCGTAGTACCTTGTCTTTCGTTTTTAATGAAACATGCATATATATATATATATATATATATATATATATATATATATATATATATATGTGTGTGTGTGTGTGTGTGTGTGTGTGTGTGTGTATGTATGTATGTATATGTCGATATATACATCCACGGTCGCTTAAATATTTGTTTATTTACTATTAACAAGCCTGTAAATGGATTTTGCTAATTTGAACATCTACCAAACGAATCTAATCTCTTTTAATCATCTTATGGAACCTTTTTTTGTCTTCCATCAGCATGGCTGATGCTACCCACCAGGACACACTGTTCCTTCTTGGTCTCACGTTTCCGACTGACATGAAGTGAAACACGATTATATTGAATCAACTGCTAGGTCTCCTGCCAAGGATTTTGATTCCCTGTGTGTCGCGCTGGACAATTTTGTCTCTCCAGAATCCATCTTGTACATTTATAAGTCTACCATTCATTCTGGTACACCTGATATATATATATATATATATATATATATATATATATATATATATATATATATATATATATATATATATATATATATTAGGTTGGTGCAAAAATAATGATGTAATAATGTCGTTTTTTGACGTCAAAAACCGATATTATTACGTCCTTATTTTTGTACCAACCTAATATATATATATATATATATATATATATATATATATATATAGATAGATAGATAGATAGATAGATAGATAGATAGATGGACAGAGAGAGAGATACAGAGAGAGAGAGAGAGAGATCCTTGAAAGAAGCCAAAGAAGAATTTGCAATCTGCAACATTATCTCTCCTGATCTGGTATCTCAGTTTAAGTTACATCCCCATCGCTGTAACGTAGCCTTGTCTATGAATATTTGAACGATGATTAATTTGATGAGCTTTCCTCTTTTGTATATTGATTTCACATATTTAAGTACAATACTAGTTTGGCAGCCAGATCTCATAATTTCAGTCTTGAAATTACTAAATTTAATTCTGAGTTCTATGTTAGGAGTATATTGCACAACACGTCTCACTTATGGAAATTTCGGCTTTTTGTTTTCCTGTTAACAACGGTCATCAAAATTTTAAATGCAAAGACATTCGTTATCTTTTGTCTCCTTGAGTCCTGTTCTTTTATTCTCCTCCTTGTTTCTTTTAGTCTTAATAACCCTTTACGTATTATTGGCTTTTGCGTATTATTGGCTTTTATCGCATTCCTTGGGATAAAATGATAAGATTATGTCAGGATTTTGAATGTTGAATGTAAACAGGCGCTTATCCCGAAGTGATCAGTTATTTTAACTAAGATTTCTTTTTTTAATTTATGGATAAACTATGGATCTATTAACCATTTTGTTATATAGGAATAAAATGTCGCTGGCAACACTTGAGTTTGAGCACAGATCGCCAGTGAACAAACACAGAGGATCCCATTATTGAATTAAGTAGACCACGTGACCATAGAGGAAACACATATATAGGAGGTAGCATGGGATCGTTATTTCTAATCTTTCCTCTATAACTAATCGGATCTGCATTTCTACCCCATCCTCTATTAACATACGGGCCACTATTCTCTACACTATTCGCTATACTCTTTCTCTATTCGGTGGTTAGGTTCGAGCGAGTATTATTGAGCTAGTACTATTAGTGCGAGATCATTCGAAGGCCTCTGACACCAGTATTGTTCAACGGCGTACTATAGTTGTATCTGCGATTACAAAGTCTCTACTACAACGAGCATTACAAAAGTGACAACGAGTGTTCGTTGACATCACAAAACATTTACACATTGTACTGTTAACAACATATTCTGTTTCGCTGGCTCACAGGTCACTACTGACATTCGTCTATTTGAGCTATATTTTGAAAAACCGAGATCAACTCAAGTCCATTTTTAATAATTCACTTCGTTCAATTGTCTCATGAACAAGAATATAATGATCAGTGATCATATTATGAATGATCATTTCAAACTGAAAACTTAATTTCAGCAAAGTAAGATCTGAAGCGTATCAGATGGGACTGGTGTAAATCATTTATTATATAACCAATTCCAAAGTCAATCAACTATTTTGGCTAACCAGAAAGAAGGGGAACAGTTAGACTGCAACGTTAATTTGCATAACTTTGTAATGAAGAAAAATTAATTCCAGCTTTACATACAAACATGCGCTGACTTTGTTTAAATACAGTCACTGAAAAAAGACGATGTCACGCTACAATCGATAAATTCTTTAAAGACCAATGAACAGTACTAGTAATGTAGCTGAATATGTTTTTTTAATCTATAATAAGGAAAACTATTGAATGATTTAAATATTTTTGTCTATAATTTAACTGAATTTGTGTTTTGGTTCAGTGGTAAAACATTTGTTTTTCATTTGATTAAAAGCTAAATATTATTGAGGGAGGTTCTCTTCTATGCAGAGTGCAGAGGAGACTAAAGCTGCAAATGCTCGTGCTTAAATTGATTTTTATATTGCTTTCCTGAACAGGAACAACAGTCAGCCTGCGCCAAGTTCTTTTACATATACCGTAATTCCCCATTTATAATAGGCTTTCATTTATAATACACGCGCCTAAAATGGTGCTGAATGTGTGGGAAAATGCTTGTACTCGCGCATAATCCGCACCCCTTGTTTGGTAATCTGACCCTATAAATTGTACCTCTCAATATAATTCTATGTTTAAAATCATTTTTTAATAAGCGTAAGAAATGCTGACCGTAATGAAATTTGAGAGATACAACGGATCTTAAGTGCCACTGAAGATTATCGTGCAACATTCATAACTGAATCAATAGGTTAATTTGTCAGATCCTCATACATCGAAATCGACGGGATAGTCCAGTATCAAATAAAAAAATATATATATATTTAGATTCGCATTATATTTTTTCGTCTTAGATGCTACCTGAATTTTACCAAAAACAAAATAATTTCCATGCCTGAAGATGAATAAATGTACAGTCGAAAGTACTTGCGTATTTAAAAAAGACGTTATACAGCTTATAATTTAAAAAAAAAATAAGGATCATAACATTCATCGAGTGATTGGTAGGTTAACACCTTTAACATTTTGTTAGCGAAGGGATTTCGCTATTTTATACCATTAACTTTACTAATTTACTTTTTGTATGAATAATTCATTGTAATATATATATATATATATATATATATATATATATATATATATATATATATATATATATATATATATATACCCAAGTATATGATTGGTGTATATGGAATGAATTCCAATAACCAACAATTACTATTCTTAAAAGAGTGCTCAATACAAAGTAGAGCAGATATAATTATTTATTTTTAAAGAAAAAAAAATTTATAACATAAATATGTTATAAAATCACTACAAAAAAAGCCATTTTGTTTCAACACCTTCGGTGTCTTATCAAGACATTCAACGTCATCACTTGATAAGACACCGAAGGTGTTGAAACAAAATGGCTATTTTTGTAATGATTTTATAACATATTTATGTTATAAATTTTTTTTTCTTTAAAAATAAATAATTATATATATATATATATATATATATATATATATATATATATATAAATATATATATATATTTATGTATGATAATAAAAAGAAGACGGAGACTTTAATTATGCATTTCGTTTATAATTTTTATTACGTGAACACACACACACGCACACACAGAATATACAGGGTGTCCACAGAGTTCGTTTGCACTTTAAAACATTTATAACTTTATTTGTATTTGCGATAGAAATAATTTGTAAAAATGATTAGAAAGAAGTAAATTTATATTTTCTAAAGTTTTATTGAAATTTTATTCAAGTTTCCACATGTCCTCCATCATTAGCAATACAAAGGGTAATACGATTTTGCAGTTCACGGAAAACATTTGCCAACTGATTTACAGTCATGCCTGAAATCACATTAGTTATTTTAAATTTCAAATCTTCTAATGAACTAGGTTTGGTCGCATACACAATTGTTTTTACACGTCGCGATAAAAAATCTAATGGAGTCAAATCTGGCGGACGTGGAGTCCAATAAAATGCTCTATACCTTCCGATCCATCTGTTAGGAAATTGCTGATTTAGAAACTAACACGCAGAGCAAAGTGACAAGAAGCTCAATCTTGTTGAAACACTGTATTATCTTTCAAGTTTAATTGTTCAAGCTTCGGAATAAAGTAATTCTGCAGCATAGCTTATTAGTTGTCATTGTTAATAACATGATATTGAAAAAAATATGGCATATGATCCGATTTTTTCCCTAAGGACACCACACATTAACACTTACGCTGCTAACTACAGAGATCTTCGTTTTTCGTATCTTGCTCCAGCTGGCTAAGTACGGAAACCTACGTGTTTTGCATACCGCTGGTAGGAGTGTCCCGTTGCGCCATCTATCCTAAAATCACAAAGGACAATGCTTCAAAAGATATCATGTGTATACCCGTTACTGATCTGGTAAGTCATTCCCAGGTATATCCATGAAAATGGAATGCTGTAAAACACACTGGTGCCAGTTTTCTGTGTAATAAAATATATAGGTTGAAATTTGACATTTTCTTTAAAAATGGCTGGCCGGATGGGGGAAGCACTGGGCAAATGAGTAGGAGTGAAAGTGTTAACTTTAAGAGAGTCCCTTTCATGTTCAACAGTTTCATTTGGGTATTCAGTTCCTCAAATTTGGCAGTTATACCTATTGACCTTTCCACTAATGTAAAATGTTGCTTCATCAGAGAACAGTAAACTACTCACAAATGCATCATCATTGGCAAATTTTTCATTGAACTGATGACAGAAAGTTAGCCATGCATAATAATCCTCTTCTAAATACTGTAGATGTAATTGAATTTTGTAAGCTTTCATGTGAAGCTATACCCGCAGAATCTTATGCACATTAGACTTTGGGAACCTGAGCTCTAATGATGCACGTTTTACAGACTTTCTTGTACTTGCTGTAAAGGATTTTTCTATGGATTCAACACTTTCGTCACTGATACATGGACTCCCAGGCCATAGTTTATCATGGGCGGAGTCTATCTCTTTAAATTTTTTCATCCATTTAGCAATAGTTTTCCTATGAGGTGGTTCTTTGTTGTATCCAATTCTAAACTTTCTTTGTACTGCAACAGTAGATTTCAGTACAGCCAACCAAAGGACACAGTTTACTTTTTCCTCAGTTGAAGCCATGGATCAAATTGATTCTGGAAAAAAGAAAATATTTTTTTACTTATCTAAAAATTGTTGCAAATTTTGTGGTAAAGAGTTATTCAATAACTATACTTAAAACTAGGTACATTAAACTTTATAACATTTTTTACAGATTATATCTATCGCAAATAAAAATAAAGTTATAAATTTTTAAAGTGCACACGAACTTTATGCACACCCTGTATATATATATATATATATATATATATATATATATATATATATACACACACACACAAACACACACATACATACATACACACATATATATATATATATATATATATATATATATATATATATATATATATAAATGTGTATGTATATAAAAATAAATATATATATGATCGTCAGAAAAGACTGTTTAATTTTTAAATTTTGGTTTTATATATGGTTGCGTATATTGGTGTTTTTATGGAGGTGGGTGGAAAAAATGTCGTTAGTGGGGTTCCTCCCACCTCCATGAAAACAACGATATACGCAACCATATATAAAACGAAAATTTAAAATTAATCAGTTTGCCTGACGATCGCAAAAAATAGAGTGAAACCCAGAGTCACAAACTCACATCAATCCAACTATATATATATATTTCAGAGGGAAATTAGCAGGGGATAACTGATAACTGACATCCATTAAACATGACACGTGGAACTAGGACAGTCTACCCCACTGAGCAAAATAAAGGGTCAGTTCGAAATACCAACGACCTGAAGAAGGCCGGAGCGTACAACGGCCGAAACGTTGTGATAAATATGGCGACAAAGATGAGGACAATAGTCCGAATAATGTAAATAATGTACATAATACCTCATTTCATATATATATATATATATATATATATATATATATATATATATATATATATATACGAATAAGAAGATAGGAGGACAAGCTATTCTCAGCCGACCCGGGATGTTTAGCTCATTAGAACGGATTAATGGGATGAACATCTCTGTGTTCACGAAATAAAAATTACAATAAACGAAATGGATAATTATAGTCTCCATCTTCTTATTATCATTATAATGCTCTGTAATCTACATTGAGCTCTCCCTGGATTTATTTCCTCCTCGGAAGTATCCATTCCAGTCATAAACTGGCAATATATATATATATATATATATATATATATATATATATATATATATATATAACATGTTTTTGTTTAAAAATATGATTCCTTCGCTACATAAGAGTTCTCATGTTTCAAAAACGAGAGCCGAAACCATCCAAATAATTATTAAAATTAAGTGTAATTGAGGCGTTTAGTCCTGTTTCATCTTCAAGCGAAATTTTAGTATTCCTAAATTTGTAAATTGTCCGAATTCTTGTGAAATGTGGTAGATTTGTTTAACATATTTTCTCCAAGGCTCTGAATTCAGAGTTCTCGTTCTAGACCTAAATCCAGTCATGTTTAGCGGGTCCCAATCTATCCTGCTCTTTAATTCCCTGGTGAGGCGGATGAAAACAGATGGAATCAGCCTTTCCGATTTGCATCTAGTACAGACTAGACTGGATTTTTAATTCGGCTCACTAGTTGCTTTTTTTGCGCCCATAAGAGTTAGACAATCCATACATCGATAATTATGACCATTCCATCCCTTTAAAATGGATCAGACTCGGCGATTTAATCCTTTAATTTTTTTTCAACCGAAATAAACAAAAATGTTTAAAATAAGGAAATATATATAATTAAAAAAGGTTTCCTTTTACGTTAAAAGGTTATTTGCATTTCCTGTTGTAAGTACGACATTGGCAGAACCAAACGACATTGATAGAATTAAAAGCCTTAATTTAGAAAATAAGGAACAATACTTAAGGCTTTGGCATAAAACTAAAGTTGTCATGTCAATAATTATTTGAGTAATGGGAGCCCGATCATCAATGCAAAAAGACTGGAAGAACTGTGGCAATTTTTATCATATGTGGATCTCCCCTTGGCAGTCAAAAGGTCATCTGTGAGGTCCAATCTGCACCTGACTTCTCTGAAGGGCACAAAGTGCAAAGTGCATTCTTACATAATCTGGGCTTAGATGCCTGCAACAACAACAACAAAAACAACAACAGCAACAAAAACAGCAACAAAAACAGCAACAAAAACAGCAACAAAAACAACAGCAACAAAAACAACAACAACAACAATAATAATAGTACAAATCGAAATAGAAAAAATGGGGGAATTGAAAACAAGAATAATACCAGTCATAGTAGGTGCGCTTGGAATGATAAAAAAAGGAACACAACAACACACTGGAAAAAAATCCTTGGAAATACCAGGTTAAGAGAAATACAAAAAGCTGTCTTCATAAGTATAGCCAACAGACGAAGAATAATTCTGTTCCTCTAACGCTAGTGATTTTATGGGAGTTAGAAAAACAAATCATGAAATGCAGCCGTAACAACAAACCACTATCTGCCTTAGGTCTTTCCGCAGACAGGGTAAGTAGTGTGAGCAAAACAGAAATTGAATAATAATAATAATAATAATAATAATAATAATAATAATAATAATAATAATAACAACAACAACAACAATAATAATAATAATAATAATAATAATAATAATAATAATAATAATAATCTCTAGAAAAAAAGGAGAATCCTAAACCGCAGATTGTCCTGGAAAAGAAACCTAAAATCGTTGACATTGAAACTTACTACTCGATTCAGTCAGGAAGACTAAATGTGAGCGTGATGAACAAGAAAAAAAGCAACTTTCATATCCAGGACGTACCTGAAAAGTGACTTAATATTATGGATATCTAGGGGAAACTACGTTGACAACGGGAAAAATGATATTCTGAATGTCTAAGAACAAATTAATCATTCCACCAACCAAATATGATTCACCTTCATCACAATGTTTTATATCGTATAATGATCTTAATTCACATTACGAAAACCTTAAGATGTAACTTGATTCTTAAAGCTTCCTTTTCATGCAATGACATTTGGATATTAATTCCGACTTTTGGATTTCGGTTTGTTTGTCGAAACTGAAGCGGACTCTTCGCCCTGGTGTAGCGATTTGCTCGAAGCTTAAGATTTTCTGTTAAGTGTCAAGGGTAAACGAATGAAGAACAGAATGTTTGCTGGTTTAAAGTGATGCAATCTATAAAGTACTCTATAATTTGCTCACCAGGATGTGATGGATGTCCAAACACTGAATCTGAATAGGGGTGGATAAGTAAATGTCAATTCTTCTTGGCTGCTGAAGGATATTTCTGTCTCCACTGAGATGGAATCTTTACAGTACGCTCCACATAACTCCAACAAAGATGATGTCGGCCCGCAGGCAGCGGCAGCAACTAATGTTGTCTAATAGAAACCCAAATTATCAACTGCACTATGCGACACGAACAGAATAATAACTGGAAAGGAATTCGCGTCATTCCTAGAATCAAGAGATGACTTTCGAAAAGATAGCATGTCGATAATAAGACATAGGCACACAGGCTAGTGAAAGTAGAACGCTTCAACTTTCTAAAGATAGACAGATAGATAGTTGTGAACAGATATATATATATATATATATATATAGATAGATAGATAGATAGATAGATATAGATAGATAGATAGATAGATAGATAGATAGATAGATAGATAGATAAACAGACTGAGATAGATAAATAGACTGAGATAGATAGATAGATAGATAGATAGATAGATAGATAGATAGATAGATAGATGAACAGAAATAGCTAGGTAGATAGATATGAACAGAAATAGCTAGATATATACATGTAAACATAGATAGATAGATAGATAGATAGATAGATAGATAGATAGATAGATAGATAGATATGAACAGAAATAGATAGATAGATGTGAACATAGATAGATAGATAGATAGATGAACAAAATGAGATAGAAAGATAGATAGATATGAACAGAGATAGATAGATAGCCAGTCCAATAATAAAGAGACGCAAAGACACAAACACACACACACACACACACATATATATATATATATATATATATATATATATATATATATATAGATAGATAGATAGATAGATAGACTGAGATAGATAGATAGATGTGAACAGAGATAGTTTGATACCTAGATAGTCTAGTCCAATAATAAACAAACGTAATGACACACATACATACATACTTACATATATTATATATATATATATATATATATATATATATATATATATAGAGAGAGAGAGAGAGAGAGAGGAGAGTGAGAGAGAGTTAGATATGTGGGTAAAATACAAATGATTTAATTGGATCATTTCTTCATTTTCATGTTCGAATTTTCAAATTCCAGCTTCACCATTCCATTTCTTTTCTTTAACCCCCCCTCCTGTTTGGATCATGTGTAAGACTGGATTCTCTCGTGTTATACGCCAGCTTGACTAAAAGAAGGAACATTCTTAATTCGATGCCGTAGAGAAGTCAACCAGAAATCATTTTGTCTTTCCTATCACTTCCTATCAGCTGGATGAATATAGCATTATATTTTTTCTCATTAACTTTATACCTAAACATTTATTGCCGGTGAATTATTTCCAGTTTACAATTTCTTAGTTCCAAAGTTTTGGCCTTCACGGCTAAAACTCGCCATGCCACGCCCATTGTAGCGATCCACCCCCATTCCCTTCGTATTACACTGGTGAGATGTAAGTTCCACTTCTTCCTACGAACCGCTACCTTTTGGAACCGGAATCATAAAAGGATGTTTCCGCAGTCACTGCACTTCAAGTCTACGGTTAACCGCTATCTTCCGCACATATCGTCATAAAATGAGCCTGTTACCTCTTACTTTGTGACGCTTGGGCATTGTATAGGGTAAACACTATTGTACAAAAATCATAGACTGTCTATATTTCTGAGATGAGGTATTATGTACATTATTTACATTATTCGGTTATTATGGTTACTGAAGACATTAGGTTTATAATGCCCAGGACACATGGCACTGGATAAAGGCGTTGGTTAAATCCAGTGTCAGGACCCAAAGAGTGTGAGTTCAATACCCGGTTAAGGCAGTGGAGAACTTTCAGGGGGAAATTAGCAGGAGATAACTGATAACTAACATCCATCAGACATGGCACGTGGAACTAGAACAGTCTACCTCAGTGATCGAAATAAAGGGTTCAGTTCGAAATTCCAACCACCTGAAGAAGGCCGAAACGTTGTGATAAATATGGCGACAAAGATGAGGACAATAGTCCGAATAATGTAAATAATGTAAAACTTATAGAATAGCCAATTCTCAATTTCAACTTTCGAGAAGATATTTACTCATGCGAAGATTTGACTTTGAAACGTTTTTCACAACAACTCTTTTAACCTTTGGCGTGATATTAAGGAAGTATTGATCGCGTGATTTTAATTTGCTTTCTACTCTTGATTTTCCGTCACTGATTGTTGCCATTGTGTTTATTTGCTACATTGTTTCATAAATATCTATAAAATTCTTATATGACAGCATATCAGTGTCTGTTAGACATCGTTAAAACATCATCGTTCTTTTTACTCTTCATACTTTTTACCAATAAAAATCAAGAGTCATCTGCAATGTCTAAATTATAAGGTTATTTTATTTTCTTGGCCGTTTTTTCTCATTTAAAACAAAAAATGGTAAGTCATCAAGAATTCAAAGATTACTGAAAATTTCTCGGCGCAGTTGAATTCTTAATATTATGCCAAATGACCAGCCACGAAAACAAGCAAGAAATGGTCGAATAACCCTTCATGCCTATTCTTATGTCTATACTGTTATTCACTCGATAAAATGCTCGAGAAACACTTGTTAGAGGATTATTATTAAAATGCTTGTGATTAATGAGATGTGTGATATGAATGAAAACAAACTTGGTAGGAAGTGATGATTATGAGGATAATGGGAGAATACTTTTGACTTGAAATAATTAATAAGTTATTTAATCAGAAATATTACAAACAGGAGTTAAAGAAAGATGCAAAAATTTTCATTTAATTAAAATTGAACAGTGCTAAATTATAAAATATATATCCTTAAACATGGATGGTAGAATGAAAAATATATAGCTAAGAGATTAAATAAATAATTCAATTCGAAACTGGCTGTTCGACAAACACCTGAATAAGTTCGTTGACTACAATGAACGGATATTGATGATAATAAACAACAAAGATGAGGAAATTATTCGAACTGTAAAAAATGCGAATAATTCGTTAAACAAATCTTATAAGTACGACCAGACTACTTTATCGAGAGAAGAAACATTTTGAATTATGGCGTTTCTCTCAGCTTGATGACTCACAATAACAGAAAATAGGTCGCCTTGGCACATTTTTGTTGCGAATTGTATGCATCTATAGCATTCTATATAAATACTTAGGTGTTAAAATCTCAAACATCGTTGGGTAGTGTTTAAACTATTTTGAAGAGACAAATTATTCATTCAGGATATATTTCAAGATTGTTGTTTTACTTATAAAATATTTGCATTTTTTTCTCAGAAAGCTTGTCTTCTTAACTCTTTGCATTGTTCGGACGACTGTCCTCATCTTTATTGTCATTGTTGCACGCTCCGGCCTTCTTCAGATAATATAGGTTGGAATTTCGAACCGAACCTTATATTTTGCGTGGGTTGTTCTAGTTCCACGTGCCATGCCTTTTCTAGATATCTTATTTTCAGTTATTTTCCAATGTAAATATTATAAATATTTACAATATCTCATCTCAGAAATATAGACAAATATTGTCTCCTAAGATCAATTAAAACTTTTAGGAGATCGGGTTCTATTTGAATCATGTTACCTATAGCTGTAATTCCCTCTGACGATAAGTCCTTCAAACAAAAACATAACGAAACGTTACTCTAGAAAAATGACTTTCTTTGACTGGTTCATTTAAATCTGAAACTATTTATAATCACTTAAACATTCGGGAAATGCGTACCAACATGAGTGATGAGTGATGTAAGTTAGTCTGAGGGGGCAAGTTGATTATTTTGCTATTACATGCAGATGGGATTAATATAAGAAGAAAAGAAGAATGACACTAAACGGAATTTTATTAATATATTTAGACCAATGAAATGAAAAATATATAACAAAACATACCAATATCTTAGCTTCCATAGAAAACATTATTGATTTCTTTTGCTGGACAATTAATAGCCAAATTTAGTACCATCAGATATATAGTTATGACAAATAAAATTCCTATTTTTTGGAATGGACTCAACATGTATACCCTTTCAACAGTACATCCAATTCTCACCAGGTCTTGTAATGGAATTGACACATTATTTTGATCTAAACAGGACCTGTTTAGAGCAAAATAATGTGTCAAGCTGAGTGCATCCATTACTAGTTTTTTTTTTCTCTTAGTTATATGCATTTTACTGCTTCCATTTTTTTTTTTGATTTTGTTGCAGTTTTTTTTTCTTTTCTTGTCCGTTTAATTGGCTTCTTTTAGGTGACTTCAAAAAGAACGGCTGATCTCCTCATTTAGTCTGCATTCTTGGTGTTGTGTTGTGTAGAGGCCAAGTTCTGTCTAAAAAAATGTGTAGAGGGCCCTGAGTGTTTGCGTGTTGTTGTATTAGGTTGGTGCAAAAATAATGACGTAATAATGTCGTTTTTTCACGTATTTTTAACGTCAAAAAACGACATTATTACTTCATTATTTTTGCACCAACCTAATATTATATTAAAAACACGCGTGTAACTCCTGGTAGAATATTAAAAGTTCCAACTACAAGAAAATGGCCGGAATCCAGTTGTGTCCAACCGAAGATGAAAGGAGACAAACAAGACCGCTATATATATATATACAAACAAATATATTTATTAAACAATACAATTAGACATACAAAATGACATTTATATGGTGCATGTGTGTATAATATTCATGACGTCTCTCACAAATAGGAAGACGCGGATCTTCTAAGAGAGCTTACATTGTAGTCGCTGAAATGAAGAAATGAAAAAGAGAACGAGGCGAGAAGTCGCCCAGTATTTATAATATAGACAGAATGACCACTAGTGACAATTTGGGAATTAAGGAGGAGCTAACTCCGACACATTTAATCTAATGAAAGCTGTTTGGGGTAGGTACAGGACTTTGACTCCTTGTCTTTAATGATAGCTTTAGAGTATATACTTAACCTACAGTTTTGAAATGCTTATGAAAGGCATCCCGTAGATCTAATTATAAGTTGAGAACCAAGGTTAAGAACGTCATATAATAATGTAATAATTGAAGTCAATGCTATTGCAATGCACAAAGTATTTCAAATGATATCGGCTATAATAGTTGCTACGTACTTTTTTGAAAATGTTACTTCCTTGAATAGAGAAATCTCAATACAACTGATTTTTTAAAAAAAGAACAAATAAAAACTGTCACTGAATAGTTTGTCATTAATAGGTTAGTGCAAAAATAATGACGCAATAATGTCGTTTTCTGACGTTAAAAAATACGTCAAAAAAACGACATTATTACGTCATTATTTTTGCACCAATCTAATAGTTACCATTGAGAAAGTATAATACACTGTGACGATAGTAACGGACTTAGTGTTTTGATCAGAGATAATCTAGAGTTTCTCACCTAAGTTAAGCAGCATGGGATCTGTCGAATCCGATCAGTACTTAATTGCGGGGTTGGGTACCTTTGTAACACCATGTACTGAAAGCAACATTCTATGATCCGAAATATTTTTCATGCTTTAAATTCCCATCCCATCTACAGTTTTCTTTTCGTTTTTCTCTAACTTTCCTACTTTCTATGTGTCCTTTAACATTTCTCCACAACATATTTCTTCAACCTTTTATCCATCACAATTGCTTTCCAAATTTTCTTGGCTTGTGCCTATGAACAGTTGATGGAATATATATATATATATATATATATATATATATATATATATATATATATATATATATATATATATATATATATATATATATATATATATACAAATACAAATATAGATAACTATACTCGTTTCGAAAAACCTTCGAATTTTTGATTTGCCAATAATCAAATCAATCCCGAGGGAAAAAAAAGGTTTTAAAAAACGAAAGAACTAGAAACATGAAAGTCTGTCGAAAAAATCGCACAGATACAGGTTCAAAGCCCAAAGAAAAACCCAGACACGAGTAAACAACTAACTAAAAAGAACAACTAACTAAAATTTGTGTTTGCATATATATATATATATATATATATATATATATATATATATATATATATATATATATATATATATATATATATATATATTAGTCTATTTTAATCTATAATGAGTGTAAAAATTTAAATGCATCAACAATTGTAAGATTTCTTTGTAACGTAATTCAACAAACTCGCATAAACTTGCTCTCTTACATGAACTCGAACATCGAGGCATGCATCATTTGTGGAGAGAAATACTAGATAGGGATCCTTAAAAAAACCAAAAGGTCATCAAGTAGGTATGCTTCCCCCTAAAAAATACTGTTGCTATCCCCACACATTCCAGACTTTGAACTACTCCTGTCATGGCATCGTATGGACCCACTCATGAGCTGGGTGAATGATGCCCCTGACTATCAGTTACAGTCGGTGTTACAAAAGCAATTTCAGTAAAAACGTTAGTGTTACAAGGAACAATTCCTGAGATTTTGAAAGCGCGTGTAATATTTGCAGGGGACAGCAGGTCAAGACCACAATTGAAAACACACGTCATACCCTCTCAGTGACTTCTCAGACTCGTTTTTAATGGATGTGTCTGTTAACGAGGGGCCCATTTTTTTCAGTGGACCTAAAACTATGTTACCAAACATCTGTGGCTTATAGAGACATTGAGGCGGGTATAGAGTAGAATATAACCCTCGATGCATTATTCCACTCGGTGTACATCAGTTGAATATAGGTAGCAAGAGATATAGGTAGGTTAATTGACTGAATCATTGATCGTAACCCTCATTCTCCATACCTGTTCAATAGGAAACTTATCTGGCAAACATGCCAGTTTTTCAGTGATGTTCCCCCTGTACAAGGCCCGGGAGCCGCTTGAGGTAAAGATTGATAGAGTAAGAGGCACAGTTTATGCGGATATGTGGAGAAAATAGCGGTTAACCCTAGCCTTGAACAGGTTAAGATTGTAGTGATCGAGGAAACATCCTGTTCGGAGTCGGTTCCACAGAGCAGTGGTTCGTGGGAAGACGATGTTCGAGTGGAACTTACTTATCACCAAGAGAATACGGAGGGAATGAGGGGACAAGGCGTATTGCGTGGTAGGTCCTAGACGTGAAGTTTAGACCTCGTGGAACTAAGGAATGTAATTCGTCCGAGAACTTTCCATGGAAACAGCGATAGAGCTTTGAGAGGCTTCCGATATTCCGTTGGTGAGAGACAGATTTGGAGTATGGAAAATAGTTTGTCACCCGCAAGAATACGGAGATGCTATTGGATTTTATCGAAACTGGATAATGAGGACGGGAAGGTCCTAAGGATGATGAGGATATTCTTGCCTAAATGCAACCAAAGTACCCTATTTCAGGCCTGATCTCGCCTTTATATTAGGTTGGTGCAAAAATAATGACGTAATAATGTCGTTTTTTGACGTATTTTTAAGGTCAAAAAACGACATTATTACGTCATTATTTTTGTACCACCCTAATAAAAGTAGATGTGGGTTTGAGTTCAAGACTCAATAGTCACTTAAGTCAAAAGACAATTAAGGAATATTTTGTACAACAGGGGTACAATGCAAGTGGATTTTATTCTGTTAAAACTGCACATCAGTTTCTTGTTGAAAGAATGGCAGTCAAACAGTTCGAACAATGTTCAAGACGAATATGACTCCTGAGCAATTCTAGTAAAAGCGTTCTTTAATCAGCCAGCAATACAACAAACTCTATAAAGTGCCCCTTGAAATCTTTTTATCTGTGAAATATGATGCAAATGTGTCAATGAACCAGAAAGTCTCATTAGGTTAGCGAAAGATGCATTCTAAAAGCTAAGCTATGTATTAAGAAACAGGACAATTTCGTTAAAAACAAAGTACAGAGCTGTTATGTAATATCAGTCCTAGAGAGCAGTGGATGCTGGACAATCTCTCTACAAATCAAGAAGATACTTGAGTCAACAGAAATGTGATTCTATAGGATGATGTTGAAAATGCGTGGACAGAAAATGACGAAGTATTAATAAAAATAGAAACGAAAAGAACGCTTAACATTACGAAAGTTCAGTTGAAATGTCTAGCACAAATACTGAGAAAAGAGGGATTGGAAAACGCGATGCTCACAAGACAGATTAAAGGTGAGAGAAACAGAGGAAAACAACTCATAAACTACTTAAGCAGCTTGCGTAAATGAATAACACGACAAGATTTAGGGGTGGTATCAACAATTATTAAGTGCTACAAAGAGTAGGAAATTGTGGAGAGCGATAATCGCCAACGACCGCAAAGTGTATCACGCATAGAGACAGAAAAAGAAGAAGAAGAAGAAGAATGTAAGGTGTGTTGTATACAAATACAAATTCTAAGACTTACTAAATATATAACTTTGTATTATCTGGTTTGGGGCGACATAAAACTATTCAGATGACAATTATAAGCAGTTACCTGCTTCATGTGTGGGAAACAACTACTTCAAATATAGATTTCAAATTAAAATATACATACCTGTGCCCTTCAATATATACAAGAAAATGTTCATAAAGTGATGGATGAGTGGGTAGCGTCGACATTTCAAAAGTGATTCTGTGATCTTCACAGCCATTTCTCTCTGTTGTTATCAACCTGAACAAGACGACGTTTGCTTTCATTTGATGTATGATGCGCAGCAAACATCGAAATTACTTTGACTATTCGAAAACAGTCAACGCTATGCTCGAATTAGAAATGAACTTTTTTTCTAAAATCCGTTAATTTCTATGCTGTTATTGATTAATCTTTAAGCTACCAGTATAGTAACAATTTCAATACAGTAGAGGTGAATTCGAATTATTATGTATAAATCAATAACATTTTTGAATCTGTATCAATAAATATATATGACTTTTATATCAATGGTAAATCCAAACCTGCCTCTTTCCAAAATATGAAACATTTGCCATATTCCCGTCAATAACAGACAGATAGACTCCATTAATCTACCACGAGTTCTTATCCATTTCATACAAAACACTTAATGCTTACCGTACATGTGACTGAAATTAGAAAAAAAAATGGTGGAGACTCTAAATGAGGCTAAAAACGGCGCCATTATGTTGTGGAAATAAATCCGAGCTGACCCATCCACAACTAGACCCAGCAACACTTGGAAATTCTCGTATTGATCTTTTGTTTTCGACTTCAGGCTACAAATATGTTTAACTGATTTAAAAACACCTGTAAGTGTTGATAACATGATGTTTTTCTCAGGGCAAACATTATAAATTATTCCACATAAAAATCTTCTGTTAATATATAAATAAGAAAAAAACGAATAAGAATTGCTATAATTTCTTTATTGGTCTTTATTCATTTGCATACGTGTATAGTCCCCAAACAGATTTTATAGGTTTTTATGGGAAATTAACTTAGCATTAGTAATAATCGCTTATATTTCTTATCCATGTATATTTATAAAATTCTCTCACACAGACACATTATAATTAATTCCTTGAGTCTAGAAGAATCCTCAGGAGTGTGCACCCAATATCGAGATTCGAACCCGGACTGTAATGATATGACGCAAGTATCATACCGTAGGGCCAACGGGTCCCGGTGAGCTTTATATATATATAAAGAATTATAGTCTTAAGGTGTGCTATATTTATGGGATAAAGTGCTTGCTCAATATCAGAGATAGAGCGTGTGTAAATATAAAAGTGAACATAGAAGTCAAAACTTAGAGGCGACAGTCTGTTTCATGCTATATGCAATCTTCAGTGCTGTTATTTTCTCGGCTATTTATATATATATGGGTCAGATAAAACGTGCATTGTGGGTAGTCTATTATTATTGTCGTTTATTTATTTATTTGGGTTAAATTATTTTGCTTGTTTTTATATTTATATTTATTTTTATTTTTTGTTTCTTATATTTGTTTATATCACTTTTGTTTATATCAGTTTTGTTTTGAGAATTTAATTAAAGATACTTATTCGATTTTGGGGGCGATTGTAGTTTGTTCTAACTATTATTTTGACAGGGACAGTTTTAATTTGTGTTTATTTGGGTTGATTATCTTTATTTGTTTTTTCTAACGGTAACTTTATCGGGGTTGGTTTGTTTATTTATTTACTTGGATGAATTTAGGTCAATTTATTTTACTTATATATTTTCTCTTTGGGGTTTTTCGATTTTTAAGTAACGTAGTATTTATTTATTTTTTATTATTATTATTATTTTTTATTTTTATTTTATTTTTTTTTTATCGTTATATAACAGTTATAGGTATTTTTTTCGTCCGATTTTTTGGTTCGACTTTTTAGTCTAACTAATATTTTGGTCATAATGGTTTGCTAATTTGTTTATTATTTACTTTTTTATATTTGTATATATATATATATATATATATATATATATATATATATATATATATATATATAACGTGTTTTAGTGGACTCAGCAATTTTCAATCTGCTTATCTGAATCCTCTTCAAGAAGCGAGAGCAAGATCTAAAAGATCAACCAATCTAACAATGATCTCATCTCACAATCCTCACACTTGCTCCATATGTGGCCTCCTTTGTAAATCACTAGCGGACCTTAAATGCCACTTAAGATTAGCGCATAAAGTTTCATAACTGAATCAATAAGCTGGCAGATCCTCATACGTTATATATATATATATATATATATATATGTCACTGCTAGAACCGGGTTCTAATGCCCCGGATGGAGCGGTTTCGGAGTAGAAGCCGTGACTCATGGCCTCACAGTCCGTTGGTATAAGATGAATCACATGACGGAATTTGTGAAGAGCTGACGCTATATCGAGTCTGGTTTGTTAGTCTCTGTCAGCGAGAGCCGTTGGTCCAGTGGGTATGAAGGAAAACGAAACATTCTCAGCGAATGTGCGGCCTGATCCAATCAGTAGCTTCACTGTATCATTAATACGGATCTTAGGAACTCGAATAGGATCAATTCCAGAGTCTACGCCTAGAAACTGGGATGGTGAATCGGAGACTGTACGTGTTCCAGTAGGACCTCGATCACTCCCAAATGACGGAGGAGAGGTTGACCGAGAATTTCTACGATGATGTCATTCGGATCAACTAGTTTCCATTCAAATACTCTTTGAAGACTATACCCGGGGATCTAATCGACAACATTCACGGAACAACCTCACCCCAAAATTCAGTCTTTTCTGAGTCTGTTCTTGAAGTTGAGTTCGTTTTTTATTCAATGGCTATTTTCTATTATCTAAGTTTAATGTGTAAGATTAAAAAAAGATATATACATAATATATTAGTTTTTATTTATTATTTTTTCCTAATCATCTTGCACAGTCTATAAAAGTAAAACACTCCCAATATAGGTATATAGGAAAGTAAACACTCCCAATATAGGTATATAGCAAAGTACACCAATAAGTATTTGTAAACCAATGAGGCACTTAAACTCATTGTTTAAATCGTTGTTTAGACTGAATATTTCAAAGAAGAATCTAGCTAAGTATTTGTAAAATTACGAACTTTTTATCCCAATCTCTCTCACACACGTACGTATATATATATATATATATATATATATATATATATATATGTATGTATGCGTGTGTGTATCAAATGTGTGGTGCAGTTCAATTTATATTACATTACAATGAATCATTCATACAAAAAGTAGATTAGTAAAGTTAATGATATAAAATAGCGAAATCCCTTCGCAAACAAAATTTTAAAGATGCATTAACCTACCAATCAGTCGACTGATTGGTAGGTTAATGCATCTTTAAAAAAAAAACAAGGATCATAATTATTATATTTTTAATTATAAGCCTTATATTATAAGTCTTTCTTAAATACGCAAGTTCTTTCGACTGTGCATTCAGTCATCTTCAGGCATGGAAATTATTTTGTTTTTGGTAAAAATCAGGTAGCATTCGAGGCGAAAAAAATATATTACGAATCGAAATATATATTTTTTTAAATGTGTTATTGATGACGGACAGAAACTTTTGGAGCGTGCAGTCGCAACGATAAAGTTGATTTTTTTTTTAAATTTAAGTGAATGCATTTTTTACTAATATGGCAATTTTAGAATTAATTTTGTAGGAGTTTATCAGTTAATGAGGGATGAACTAAATAGTTCAGTAAGTAGAGTAATGTCTCAGATGTTATCCCGAAAATTTGCACATCGGATCAATTCTTTTAAATCAAATATGTGGAGTAGTTCAATTTATATTAAATCACAATGAATCATTCACTCAAAAAGTAAATTAGTAAAGTTAATGATATAAAATGGCGAAATCCCTTCGCAAACAAAATTTTAAACATGTATTAACCAACTAATCATTCGATGAATGTTATGATCCTTGTTTTTTGTTTTTTTTTAAAATTTTAAGCTGTATAACAAGAAAACGCCATATGATGTAGCACTAAAAAATTGAATACATTCAACAACTTATATATACACCTTCGCAACCGAAACACAAAAACAGAAAAAGAAAAAAATACAGCGACCATTGCGTACGTATGAGAGAGAGAAAGAGACTAGCTAACCATGTATTAAAAGAGAAAAAGATCCAAACACTACAACAACCATAGCAGCATCTGTAACCTCTACTAAGAAGAAAAGTTAGCAATAATGACATTTCCAGATCCCCAAAACCTTTTGAATCAAAGGTCCGAAGTTATGAACCGTTGCATCCATACAAAAATTCCTCTTTATTTGTTTTATTGAATGTGAGTTGGTTGTTTTGTATAATGCATAGCTTTTCTGTGTTTCATTTTTTTCTTTGTAGTGTGCTGTACTATATTGGTGTCTTTCTAATAATATTTATCTTATAGTAAAAATTTTATTGTTTCTTTGTGGTATACCGATTACTATATGCATAATATTGAACTAAGATTCAACAAGTGCCAATCCACTCTACAAGTCAGTATGGTGCTTCTTGTGTGGCTAATATAAGAATTTACCGTTGTTACGCTTTGTGTTTATAATGAGGTTGTAATCTCCTAGAAGACATGGAAATTCATGAACCACATTGAAGCGTTTTGAAATCAAGCGTAATAATTACATTAGGTGTTTTAAACTTTTATAATAAATGATCCATTGTATTTATGGGAAATATTAAGTGATATGTACTGGCGAATTAGTTTTTTCATGACCTTTTCATCTTTTTTATACTTAGGGTATATCTGGTATCGGTAGAATCAGTTAATGGAATTTTTTTTTTTTTACTTTCTTTGTATCAGGATTGTTACCGTTTTTAGAATTATTTAAACCTAATATGATTTGATCATCGACAACATTCTTGAGGGATTTATGGTTGAGAAAGAATTTATTGCTTCCCAATTGTCTACAAAATAATGTACGCAAGAAGGAAAAAAAATTGGTTCGGTAAATATTGTTTTTTTGTTGTTTTTTTTTTGTTTTTTTTTTGTACGTCTATTTTATACTTGTGAGGATAATTCTCTTTTTTAAGTGAAAACACGAGATTGTTTTTCTTTTTTTTTTGCTTTATGCAGTAAATTAATAAAATAACAATTTTTGATGGCTGTTAAAACGTCAACAAAAAATATTTTATAATTAATGTTAATTCCATATATAACTTGTAGGAAGGAGTTATTTTCAAATTTTTCTTTGATATTTTTTATTTGGTCCAAATTTTCCGTTAATATTAATCTTCTACTAATATATAAAACATGTGAGGTAGTTTTACCAAAATTATTAAGGATTTTTTTATACGTGAATTATTTAGAAATTGGATAAAGTGGGAACAAGAGGCGAACCCATAGCTCCACCATCAGTCTGTGTGCAAGTGCATGTTAATTATAAAGTATATACTTGTCTTTTGCAAGATAAAATAAGTCTACATGAAATCTTTGGTCTATTTTGAGCAAAGAACGCTTATATATATTTTGTATATACCTTTATAATTTTTTTGACATGAATAGTAAACTTTTAATGATAGTAGTATAGAAATCAACACTGTATAATGACTGACTGTTTCATTTCACAAGCGCGGCCACGGGATCTTCAAAATCTAGTCTATTGAAAACTATTCCTATTTAAATAGCAAATTTCCAATAACTTACACACACACACACACAAACACACACACACACACACACACATATATATATATATATATATATATATATATATATATGATATAATGGAATGAACTGTCACCCCTATGAGTGAAACTATAGGTAGTAACTATCTGTAAGTATCTGTAATTCAACGGACTACAGAGACTAACTGGGATCTGTTACTCAGCTCTTAGCTGTCGTCGAACTCTCTGCTTTCGGGCAGAGAGGAACCCAGATGAGGCTTTGCGGAAATGCAGAGTCTCATCAAGAGAGGTAGACAGACCCGAACCTGTTTATGCGGGGTTTATGCGGGGTTTATGGGGCCTTCTTGGCCGAGCCTACGGGCGAGGATTGCCCCACATTAAATTCCGCCACATCCTACCCCGTGGGAAGATTGGTAAATATTATCTGTTGAGTATGACTCACACTTACGCGAGAAAAACCGACCTTCCAATAGTAGCACTCACTACTGAATTGATATGTGACGTCCTTGTGCATAACTGTTACATTAATTCTTATTGTACTGGTTTTTACAATAAACCTTTACTTATTTTATCCACCTTGTTTTTCAAGTATATATTCCTATTAGCACGGAATATAACAATATATATATATATATATATATATATATATATATATATATATATATATATACAGATTTAAAAACAATATATGTGTTCGTGTGTACCAAGTTATTAACAATACAATTCAACCAGAGAAATATTTGATGCAAAGCTTCCGATTCACACGTCTACAAATAATCTCTCCCACTCTTCTGTCTATAAAATCAGAAATGGTTTGCAATGGCGCGTGTTTATCAGAGAAAAAAGGCGCCTGTTTACACGAGATCATTTGAAATTCTCTCTTTATAGTAATGAATTGAGAAGTTGTTCTTTATTGGCTTGGTATCAGCGCCAAAGCACGGTCGATTTGTGATTTACTGGTTAAAATGTGTGGGATATTAAACCTCATGATCATTTCCCGGCTACGGTTTTGTATTCATAATTGTTGATATCTCTGTAAATTGCTATTTTTAATGTGGAGGGATACAACTGAAAATATCCAGGGCATAGCATAGTAGTTAAGTAGCTAGTGATTTCGATTCTGACCGATTGTTCTAATATATCAGGTAGATATCTCTTGTTCAACCTTTCTCACTCTCTTCTCTCTCTTTAATCACAGTATGTTTTATGGACGAAACCTTTCTTGTTTTTCATCCAGAACATTTGTGAAAAGTGAAAAACCTACCAAAGAAAATATATATCTTCAACAATTGCTAATATTGCAAAACTGGCTAACAGCTGCATGCTAAATAGTATATTTCTAATTTTTCCTGTATAAAATCACTTAATATTACCTCTTTTCAACATCTAGCAGTCTCAAATTTAGAAATTGGGAATTTTTTCTTTACGAAGTCTGACGTCCCCACCTGGTGTCGCTGCGAAATGTGACGTCTGCCTGGCCACGTCCGTCGTGCTATCCTGTCCTGTGACGACCAACTGGCTTGGTATTGGTCGCGACAACAAATGTGATGTTCTAACCTTTTAGTGATTCGGATGGGAATCTGGTTAGATTCGGTATCAGCCTTGTCGTTCCCAGCTCGCCTCCAACGTCTGGTTACCGAAGTAACTGTTTTGATTTCTAGTCAAACCTACCAACGTTGTGATTTGATCTTAGGTAGACGAAATCAATCAGTCGCCGGGCCGTAATGCAAGCTGAGTCCGGACAAGGGCAACACCGCACAAGTATATGTAAAATAATAACTCGAAAAGTTTAAATGTGTTAAAAAGTAAAAACAATATTCTATATCTGGTTGCTGAATACAAAACTGCATCTTCTTACCAACCCGATTATATGGATACGTAAGACTTTGTGTTTGTTAGGCGAGTCTTAACTTAATTTGTTCTTTTAAGAAACTGGTTTTGGTGTATCTTCAGGCGATATTCGTGAAACTTGTTTTGGTGATGTGAGTCTAAGTCGTTCTTCAAAAATAAATTGTTCTTGGTTAGAAGTTGAGTTCGGAATTGCGTGGAATCTTTTAGTCAATTTTTTGCGAGGCGGGCCCAACTCAATTCAACTCAGCTACGAACTTCACTGCGAACTTAACTGGAATTGCTTTTCAGTCGCTGCGACTCTGCTTATATGGACGCCGACCAAAACCGGGGTGGGCTTGTCGGGGTTTGAGGTTCCTTGATAATTCTAAATCCGCAATCCACTTCTATGTTTTCGGTCAGAAAAATTTATTGTTTTCCATTTTTGGAAGTCTTTTCGTCCTCCCACCTTCTTCTGTTCTCATATTGGTATCTCACCATACCCTTAGAGGGTGTCAACGGGTTTCCCCTCTCTCTCACAGTGGAATCTCATACCGATCCTTTCAGGGGGTGTCAGCAGGCCTCCCCTCCTACTTCACATGATTACCTTCGCCTAACGCTCACGCCAGCATTCAGCCAATGGGCGTCCAGCAGTGTGGGTTTGGCCAGACTGGCCTCGGTTTAAAAAAATCTTGCTCAAAGAAAAAAAATTATCTCGTCTTTCTCTTTTTCTTTTCTTTCTTTTCTTTCGTAGTGTGGTCCCTTAATCACAATTCTTATCCTAAATGTCACTTCATATGGAATTCGTCAACGAGATTTTCACCAATTATCAAGTGGGTGGTCAATTGGACGTATCGCACCTTGGTGTCAATTATTCGTTCTGATAAAATGATTTTGCTATCATAGCCAGCCCTTCACAATAAACAGGTGTTTTTCCCAAATGACATGGAGTTGGTTCTACGAATATTTTGGTTTCGGTCAAGCTTGACCTAATTAATTTTTATCTCGCATCACCCTACGGGAGGTGCAGCGGGCATTTTGTTTTTCGGTCAGTGCGTGCTTAATTAATTTTTATTTTTATCTCTTTAGAATTCTGTGGGAGGTCTCTTGTCCCACTTGAAATTTTTACCATTGCTATGGGCAGATTGGATATATCTTACTCGCCGCCCCGTAACATAAATGAGATTAAATCCGAAATATCCGCGACCTTACCCTCCTCGGCATTTTTTTGTTAAAAAGAATAACATCGCTTAGTGTCCTTTTCGTGATGGCTTCTTAACACCTAAATTTAATTCTCGCCTTTCTTTTTTCTTTCTTCTTTCTTTCTAGTGACCTAAATAGTGTCACAGAAGGCATTCTTCTTCTTCTTCTTCTTCTTCTTCTTCTTCTTCTTCTTCTTCTTCTTCTTCTGCTTGTCCTTCTCTCCCTCCTTCTCATTCTCCGCCTCATCCTCCTCCTTCTTCTTCTTCTGTTGTCCTCCTCTTCCTCTTCCTCATCCTACTCCTACTTCTTCTTCTTCTTCCTCTGCTCGTCCTCCTCTCCCTGATACCCTCATCCTCTTTCTTCTTCTACTCCTCTTCATCAGATAGATTGTGTATTTATGAATGTCTGTTTATATGTAAAAAAGAGTGCGTCTGTATGAAAGATTTTAGTCCTCTTTTTCCTCAAGAAAAGCTAAATCTGAGTATGAAATTATAATAATTCCCTTCACCAACTGCTTTCAAATTCGGACGAGCTGAGGAAAAAGACGGAAAGAAATTTGCGAGCCTGTTTGGACCAATGAAACTTTTTTTTTACAGGAATTAGCTGTTGAGCCTAGAAAAAGAAATAAAAAAAAATAGAGAGCCTATGCGAAATTCTTTTCGATATAACACATGGATCAAAATGAAATCAACAAGAGAAAAGCGTCAGAAATCATGTGATAAGTTTCATTAAGGTTCACGCGCCCAGCGTTCAGATTTTCGCCAGTGTCAAATTACTCGCTGATTATATTATCGGCCTTAACGAGGCGTTTGGCATTGAAAAGAACTTTATTTCAACTATCCAAGAAAGCTAAACATTCCTCGTCATTACCATTCTTCACTAATCATCTTGGCGTGAGTAAACCAACTGTTCATTTTAAGCCTGTCACACGCCACTATAGAACAACAACAAAAAAGAGGTTTAGCAACTCAAGAGAAAGCAAATGCAAGGTGTTTTCCAAGGAAAGCTACCGAAACTTAGATAGCCTAATAGTGCATGTAATTCCTTAGATCTGTCAGTTGAAACACCAATGCAAAGTTAGGAAAGACTGCAAGCTTAAAGAACCAGGTAGGCTGTAAAAGATCAGAGACATGAAAAGGCTTCGGGGAGACAGAGGGAGGGCCGATGCTGAGTAGCTGAAACTCCTGAGCACAGACAGGAAAGGCTTCGGTTAACTAGAGCTAGGTCCGTTGCTTGCAGAGCAGCCTACCTCTTGAGCAAAGGCAGGAAATAGTTTAGTTTGCTAGAACTAAGACGGTTGCTACAAGACAGTTGAGACTCATGAGGAAAGAGACAAAAGACTAGAAGATAATAGAGCTAGGTCTGCTGCTAGCAGGGAAGTTGAGACTCATGAGGAAAGAGACAAAAAACTAGAAGATAATAGAGCTAGGTCTGCTGCTAGCAAGGAAGTTGAGACTCAAGAGGAAAGAGACGAAAGACTAGAAGATAATACAGCTACGTCTGCTGCTAGCAGGGAAGTTGAGACTCATGAGGAAAGAGACAAAAGACTAGAAGATAATAGAGCTTGGTCTGCTTCTAGCAGGGAAGTTGAGACTCATGATGATAGAGACAAAAGACTAGAAGATAATAGAGCTTGGTTTCCTCCTAGCAGAGAAGTTGAGACTCATGAGGATAGAGACGAAAGACTAGAAGATGATAGAGCTTGGTGTGCTTCTAGCAGGGAAGTTGAGACTCATGAGGAAAGAGACAAAAGACTAGAAGATAATACAGCCAGGTCTGCTGCTAGCAGGGGAGTTGAGACTCATGAGGATAGAGACAGAAGACTAGAAGATAATAGAGCTTGGTCTCCTTCTAGCAGGGAAGTTGAGACTCATGAGGATAGAGACGAAAGACTAGAAGATGATAGAGCTTGATGTGCTTCTAGCAGGGAAGTTGAGACTCATGAGGTAAGAGACGAAACACTAAAAGATAATAAAGCTTTGCCTGCTCCTAGCAGGGCAGTTGAGACTCATGAGGAAAGAGACAAAAGACTAGAAGATAATAGAGCTTGGTCTGCTGCTAGCAGGCAAGTTGAGACTCATGAGGATAGAGACAAATTACTAGAAGATAATAGAGCTTGGTCTTCTTCTAGCAGGGAAATTGAGACTCGTGAGTTAAGAGACGAAAGACTAGATGATAATAGAGCTTGGTCTCCTCCTAGCAGGGAAGTTGAGACTCATGAGGATAGAGACAAAAGACTAGAAGATAATAGAACTAGGTCTGCTCCTAGCAGGGCAGTTGAGGCTTCTAAGCAAAGACAGGAAAGACTGCAATAATTTTCCGTGTGTCACATATTCCAAACCCTCTTTCCTCATTATGTGTTATGGAAGCATCAACTGTCCATTTCCGATATTAAGTGTTCTTTTCCTTTCCATTTTCCTTAAAACTTCTTCGTTTCTCATATGTTCCATCAGTTTTATTCGCAGTATCATACAGTAGAACCACATACTTTCTATGTTTAAGCTTGTGAATATTAATTTCACTGTTTGAAACGGAAATGTTTACACAGAAATGTCAAATGTCTTGTGTTCGATTCTAAATAGAATCGAATGTTTGTCGCCTGTTCTGAAATATGTATACATGAGTTTAAATGACACCCAAATGAGAAAAGAACAGAATTTATTATGTAAGAAATACTTACAAGGTAACATGATAAATATTTTGCCATCTATAAGCACACGACAAAAACACTATCATCAAGTTATATAAATTCCATACTTAATGAATATATGATCTGTCTATCTACAACCTCAACTGGTGTAACTTAATTTGTTTGAATCTCCCACAAAACATCTCCTAATCAACATCGGGACAATTACCAGGCATAGATGAAAATGACCACTCGACAGTCAAACGTATTATCAACCGAACCCCGTTTAGACCAACTAGAAGTGTGATAAACATCCACACATGAATTATGCATACAAACGTTACTTGACAAGACAGATACATATGATGTCTTCTTAACCTACGAAAAAAAAAACAAACAATACAAAAATAAGAATACCAGAATTTTCTTTTTATCGACCTTATTTTATTTTCTGATGAAGCTTAAATAAAATCGAAACGTTAAATTTATAAGCGTTTTCAATTTCTTCCTTATCCTATCATATATAAGTATGATGTGTATAATAAAATTAACGTAGATAATGTTGGAACTTATTGAACAATAATATAAAAAAAATCTTACTGGTGAGAAATGATAATGATAGTTTTACAGTGAGACAGTTATTTATTTCTTCTTTTATGTGCCGTGTCCCATCAGGAGGTAATTGATCATGAACCTCCACATCGTCCTGTCCATCTTAGTTCTAAATAAGTTTTGTCCTTTTGCTATATCTCCTAAACTCTGTTCTACCATCCATTTAGTTCATTAAGCATATTACGCCCTGCTTTCGTCTGTCCCCCTTTTCCTCAATATGTCCTGTAAGTATCAGAATTTCCAAGCCATTTTTTCTCCTTAAGTACTCCAGAAATTTCAACTGCCTCTTCCCGTTGTTAAGTACGTCTCCTTTTTATTTTCATTCTCTCCGAAACCTCGTTGTTTCTCATCTGTTCAGTCGATGCTATCCTCAGCAACTTCCTGTAGAACAATATTTTGGTTTCTTAAAATGACTTCTTCATCTCTGAGAAGATTGCCCAGCATTCGCTGCCATACAGGAGGACAGATATTAGATAGCAGTTCGATACTCTTTTCTTTGGGTTTTAACGATTTTTTGTCTCTTAATACTCTGCTTAGATTTTGGACTCCATCTTTGTCTATCCCAATATATCTTCGGATCTCAGTGTTGCACTTTCCGTCCTCTGATAGATCGCTTCCCAGATATTTAAATTTCTATATTTTTGTTTATTGTAGTATCCTCGATTTGTAATTTCCATGTTAGGCTCATCCTCTTGCTGATAAGCATGCATTCAGTACTGTTGTAGTTTATACGCTTCTTCTCGCTTTACTTCGTCTGTAAGAGATTTTCTAGTTTCTTTTCTGTGTTTGTTAACCACACTATGTCATATGCATAACTTATATTGTTAAAGTTCTGGTCGCCGATACTAGGTTTAATTTAGTCGCAAACAGAATGTAAGAATTGAACTCAGTCGCTTGTTATTCACAAGGCGAGACAACTATCAATCAAAATACAGCAAAGTGCTTATTACAAGTAGGATATTTGGAAAATAGGCTGAAGCTTAGTGGGAAACATAATAACGAGGAACAAGTTGGCCAAAACATTAAAAAAATTAGAATCAGTAAAATCACTGCTCTTTAAGTATTGTCTCAAAAAGAAATCTGAACACGGGAGTCAGTGTATTTGTTTTTGAAATCGTCAGAATCTTTCTGCTATCTACTCTCACTTTTTGCGTTTTTCCCCCTCAGAGACGAAGAATAAGAACTTCTAATCAAACACCTTGTCACAAAATATTGTACCGGTCATCAAGTCTATACCTTTTAAAATTATATCTTCTCTTAGTGCAAAAGTGTTAGGCGTCTATTTCGCACCCGCAGAAGGTGTAAAATTTGACACGATGTCATTTGTTTATTGATGGCTTCTTTCCAAAATATAACCCAAGACATATTTGCTCAGACACTCTACTAAAAGTAAAATGAAATCTAATGTCGGGGGAAATAAATGGTCAGACTATTTTATTAATTCATTATTTGATAAAAAAAAGAAAATCTGTATTAACGAGTCTACTTTAGAAGTCGCCGACCAGACAACTTTTCCAAATGTTTTTTTTTTTTATTTTGAGTCGGCTGCTGTACAGTTTAAATCCCGACTATATTATATTACGAATTCGCAACGTATAAAGGTTAAAAAAAAAAGAAAAAAAGAAATGGTCGGTCTGATATGAACACAAGAACAGGTACCGACAAAGAACAAACACAAGATAAACATTTGTAGATAAATTTTATCTAACATATTACGATCTATGGGAAAAGAGTGGGAGACATTCAATTAATAAAACTACACTTAACTGATATTAGATGGCAGTTCAAACATTTCTTTCAGGAATTTGGAGTTCGAATGTTCGTAATGGCAGACAGTTCGTAATGTTGCTATAAAAGGTTCATAAAAATTGGTTGTTCTTTCTTCCGTGATGCAAAACATAAGATTCTGAAATATAAGGTATTTTACCCCTTTATTATATTTACTTGTCCTGCATGTCTTTATTTCATGGTACCTGCATTGAGCAGGTACCATGAAATAAACGTCCTCTTAACAGATTTATATTTATATAATGTTTGTGTTCCGTTTCCCCTTGTTTGATTGGATTGCATCCGAGATGAGAGTACGGTGATATTTTTTTCCATCTATTTGGGTGCAAAATTCTTTATTCTTTACCCATTAAATAGTCAAATAGACCCAAGATCTCTGTGACAAAATTCTCTTATTCCCTACTCAACAAGTAATGGAATAGTTTAGTGGGTGTATTTCTCATCCCTTTCGATCGCATGATTAGAGTCTATTTTTTCACGAACTGTTGTCGTTGTAGGATATCGGGAAACTAAAATTACAATTCCAAAATTTTATTTGGAGATGTATGTCACGTCAGCGTAGTTTCCTTTCCAACTATTTCTTGGGAAGTAATTCTGTTTGTTGTCAAGCAACCTCAACTTCCCTTCCTACTATTTCTTGCGAGGTTATTCTGTTTGCTGTAAAACCACCCCAAATTCCTTTCCTGCCCTCACCTAGCCAAAAAAATGACTCAGTCCAGATAGATTGTAAAACAAAAAAGTAGAAGAACCACAAAGACAGCACGTCTCTTATTAAAATTATTATACATCAGATTTAACAGTTAAAATTGAGCGCCATGTCACAATGTTTAGCTCTTTCGATAAATTTTGTAGATAGACAGGCAAACAGAAATTTAGATAGATAGATAGATAGATAGAAAGATAGATAGAAAGGAAAATAATGACAATGATAAACATAATGAAACATATATATATATATATATGTGTGTGCGTGTGTGTGTGCAGGTGTTGTAATGGTTAGAATCTCAGATCGAGGAAATTGATGAGACGTGTTCGATTTACAATCAAGTTCGTTTAGTTCAATTTTGTGTAGATACCATTCGTTCCTTTTGCTTTCAGTTAAATAATAGGGAATATTGGACTCTTCTGCTTTGTTTAGCAACATTCCCATCCCGGAAAAAACTTACTTGCTACACGAACCGTAGCAGCAACGCCGAGTACCTTGTGAGTTTTGTGCCCCTACTCTTCACAGAATTCTACAGGACTTGAGTGAGTACACACACACACACACATACACACACAAACAAACAAACACAGACACGCGCACACACGCAAACACACACACACACACACACACACATATATATATATATATATATATATATATATAGAGAGAGAGAGAGAATCATGAAATAGCCATATATAAATGTAATATGTTTCATTACTCTATCTTGACGTATCAGATCTATATCATTTGTACTCTATCACCTGGTATGTCAGTAATGGACATCGGAGCCGCCTCTCTTACTATTTCTTGCAATCTTATTTCCTAAGCACACACAACTGTCTATTACCCGATGGCCTTTTCATCTACAATAACTGTTGATGATTCACCGTGGCTTTTAATCTTGACCTTGGTTTTCCCAAGATTCATGTTAAGGCCTACTAGTTGGCTCACATTATGTGTAGAAATGGGCATTTTTTTTCAATTCTTGTGATGTATGGGCTATTAGAATGATGTCATCCGCAGAGCCTTCATAGCAGAAGAGTTCTCCCAGTTGACTTTGCTGATGACGTAAACATTCCTGAGGAAAGATTGTTTCCTTGTCTTGCTCTTCTTTTTAACTTGATCTTGTAGCTGTTTTGGTCTATTCTGGGAGTGGTGGTAGCATCATTGTAAAGGTCGTTTAGTAGTATGATGTCAGCATCATCCACACCTTGGTTATCCGGTGCTGTGAACTCGATGGAATCAAATGCCTTTTTATAATGAAAGAAGACGAAGCAATGAAAGAAGTCTTATTCATTTGCTTTGGTGCATCTGGATGTGGTCTATTGCCGAGACTCATGGCTTGAATCTTGCCTACGCTCTTGGGTGGTACTGTTCTAATATTCCAAGCATCCCCCTGAGTAGGATACATAAAGACACTTTGTAAATGATCAGGACGAGGCGGTGGTTCCTTAAGTCTGCTTTTTCAATCTGTGGATTAGGACTATTACAGCATTCTCCCAGCTGTCAACTCCGCAACAAAGCCTTCTTCTAAACTTGAGTTCGTTAAGTATCATAATAATGGGCTTTCTGCAATCCTGGAGTAGACTTGCAGTGATGCTGTCTTTGCCTCAGGCCTTCTCATTGTAATCACCGCTGTCATCTCTGATAGAATAAGAGGAGGGCGTGTGGTTGTTGTTGAGGTTTTCATATTAGAGAATTAGAGGATCGTCTTGTGTTGTATAGTTTGTTGTCAAATTCTTCGAACCGTTTTATACTCCTGTTACATTCAGTGATAAGTGAGCGCCGTTTTCTACCAAAGAAAGTGAGAATTTTATCTTTGCCTAGACACTGCTTCTTTTTTGATAGAATTCAATACTTTATTTTATTCTAGAGCTTTGAGCCTCTGCTTTTCGTCAAACTGTCTGATGTCTTCCTTAATGTAACGTTTCGTGTCCTTAAAGATTTCAGAGTACTCGAAATTCTGGGTGTCTGCCCCGCATCTCTTCATCTATGTTTTCTTAGTTACCTGGTCTTTGAAAGTGTGTCCTATTTAGGTGGCTTTCAATTATTACTGTCATCGCCATTATCCTGGTGATACTACTGTGTCCATCGGAACTAATCTCTTCTTCTGACTGGTGTCGCTCCAGTATCTCGAACCAAATGTTCAGTAGGAGCTAAAAGTCTTCGACGTTTTCAGATAGTACTTTAGGTGTTTAGCGAGTTTTGTCCGCTCGAGTTTCCATTTGATGGTTAAAGAAACGCAAAGTAGCCCGGGGACGCTACCCGTATTAAAACTGTTGATGACTGAGGCATCAGAGAAGGTTTAGAGTTTGTCTTTCAGGGTATAGTCGATTTTATACTTAGTGCTTCCTTTGGGTTATATGCATGTCTATTGATCTTCTTCTTGAAAAATGTGTTCGTAATTTTTAGTTTCCGGCACTCACAGAAATTAAATGTTTCTTCTATCATTCCTGGCACTGGCACCAAAGTCACCTGTACTCCCTTCTCTTGGCCAAGGTCTGCTAAATTTTGCATTGGACGGTGTTAAAGTGGGTCTTACTGTTGTTCAGGAAGCTGTCAGTGTATTCGTAGACTTTTTTAACTTAGTCGTCTGGGTGGCTAATTGTTGCTAAATAAAATTGAATGATGTTGAGGTAGTATATACCGTTTATATGCTCATGAAACGTGAGACATCAAAACCAACATCGCCTTTGTAGCATAAGAAGGACCAAGACACCCATCAACTTCCGTGACAGACGAGAAGATTTAGCAAACTCGTGAGACAGTAATGGAAAAACCGGCGAATTATTATCGATGGGCTAGCATGTTCTTTGCAGATTTGGATCACTGCTCTTTGTGCCTCTTTGCTAAATATTGCTCACGGAGCGGCCATATTTGCACCGTAACTACTTCGATCATGTGATTATAATTGTACGAACTATAAGCACGTATGAATCAAAGGCAATGTAACAAAACTGTTTTACTCACCCTCATTCTACCTACAGTATGTCTCCTACCCCCAAAAAAGAAATCTCTTGTTCGCTCATAAGAAAAGCTCAATTAGAAATCTTACCAGAAACGGGGATTTATAAAGCTAATATCTTGGGAATAATTTTTTACCAAAGCTCATATTACATTTTTTTGTTATTTTGCTTTTTTTTCTCTAGATCTTTGTATTACTGATTCCCATATTTTCAGTTATTTTAATTAAGCACATACACACTTTGTTCGATTGATATCGCTATGTAAATTTGTTGTCCTCTATTCATACCTATCCTGATATATTATTATAGTTATATGCTTTATGTTAATAAATGTTCACTGGTAATTTCGTTTACAGCATAAACATTAAATTTTACTGACAGTTTGTAATCTTTTTTTATAAACAATGAAGACGCTTAATATTTATTAGTATTTTAATTTTTATGATTTATCTTATCGAGATAAAAAAAAGGTTAAGATATCCAGCAGCACTGATTTGTACCGGTCGCAATAAAACCAATATGGATATTGATTATAATAAAAACTAAGGTAGATATAATAACTGGTATCATTAAGAGGTTGGAGTGGAACGGTTCTGTGATCTTTACAATGGCTTACAAACTTGTGTAAATTACCTGCATCCGATTTTTCAGTGTCAGTCGTTAAAGTTGCTTCTGAGACCCTCGAAATACATTGTTTTGGCGATTCTTTCAGTTGAACAGACACTTTAAGGCGACATGCGCTCTTCAAACAGAGTCGAGTTTCGGTTCAAAATTATGAGTATTCGGGGTAAATATTTACGAGAAAAATGCAGAAAATAATTATGGATATATCCACATTAAAAATTCTTCAGCATTCTGGTATGTTTGAATTCAGTTATGGTGTCTATTAAAAGAACTCTGAAAACTAAACATCCATTGGGTTTCTTCAAAGATTTCCCCTCTGCTCTTGGCACGACTAAAAGGGACGACATTTTGACGCCTTCCTTTAACTACGTGAGGTAAATACCAACAACATGCGTTTCTTCTCTTGAATCATTATGGCCAAAGGAAGATGTATTCGCAGCTACAATCTAGAGAAAAAACGGGAAACATTCTGTTGAACGGAGGAAAAGTAACTGAAGTCGCAATGTGCGTTTTTAAGAGGCCTATTTCGAAGGAGATAACCAAATGTAACTATTTACACTATTTACACAATTCGGACTGTTGTCTCCATCTTTATTGCCATATTCATGACTTTTGGGCCTTGGATTTCTTCACGTAATATACGTTGAAATTTCGAAGCGAAATATTCTAAGCCATACAAGGTAGATATGAATATAGTATGGGAATCAGTAATGCAAAATCTAGAGAGAAAAAGCAAAAATAACAAAAATTTTAATATGAGCTTTGGTAAAAAAATATTTCCAAGACATTCGGTTTATAAATCCCCAAAATTCCAATCACTGATGTTCCCAGGTACACATGGCCCAGTGAATAAGACGTCTGTTGAGTAATGGAAAGAATCACTTCATCCAAAGAGTTGTAAGTTCAATACCTGACCACAGACGGGAGAAAAACTTGGAGAGTTGAGTTACTAAAGGGAATTAACTGAAACTTAGATTTAAAAAAAAAAGGTGTGGGTTAAGGCGAGGACTAAATAACGGGTTCGGGTCGGAATTCCAGCGTATATCACCTGAAGAAGGCCAGAGGGCACAACGCTGAAACGTCGTGAACTTAGCAATAGAAATGATGTAAATAGTTACATTGCATCTTATTAATAGAGAGAAATCAAAATTAAATAATATATGACAAATATTATTTAATATAAAATAATACCCTTTTCCGGCAGAATCCCAGAACTCTCTGATATTAGTCCATGGGTCGATTCATATGTTGTTACTGAAAAGATTTCTGAATAGCAAATTCTTAAAAATTGATTCATTATTTCATCAGAATGGCCTTGTTCTCATCTGTGTCATTTTCAAATAGCGCAAGTCTTTAAAACAGGAATCGTCTTCCGCTCGCTTCTTCATTGATTTAAGAAAATTTAAATGGCTAATGATTAACCGGCAAAGCGGATGGCGACAGCAAGGGCAAACACGAATGCGAGACGTTAAGAATGATGACTGTGATCTAGCGAATAATACGTTGATAATGAAGATGGTGGCTATGGAATTGAGATGATGATAATGTCAATGGAGGAAAATGAAAAGAGACGTGGACACTTGTGCCTCGACTAGATAGCTACTCGTCTACTTGTAAACAGCATGATTTCTCTTAATTTGGTTCGTTCTTAAAACTCAGATACAAAGCACGGGTAATTGTCAACCAAAGTTTGTTAATGAACCAAACACAGACTTATTTTTAAGATAACATGACAGATAAGCAGCAAAAATATGCAACAAGGACGATTAGGTGAAGGATTTAGTGAATTTAGAGCTATATTTTTGGAGACGTGATTAACATTGCAAGTTATATGAAGAAGGTTACCGATGGGAGCTAAGTAACTATTTTGAATGGTTGACCGATACAGTAATGTGCGCAAATGGTATAGCGTTTAGCAATTCTTCTTTGATATGCCGTGTCCCTTCTTGACGCGGGCAATCGTGGCTCTCCACAATTTACAGACTTTTGTAGCTTTTAGTAAGTGTTGTCTTTTCGCTATCTATATTAATTCCTGTTCTTTCAACCATTTACACAGGCGTGTTCGGAAGGCGATACGCCGCTTTCCTCCGTTCCTCTTGCTTGCAATATGTCCCCTGTCCGTGTCAAATTATTTTCTAAGCCCTCTTTCGACATTATGCGCCCTAGAAATTTCGACTGATTCTTTCTGATGTTAAATATAAGCTTCCTTTTTGTTTGCATTTCCCTAAAATGTCGTGATTGTCTAAATGATCAGTCTATGACATTCTCAGCATCCTTCTGTAGAACCACACTTCTGTTGCCAGAAATACCTACATCAGCGATGGGATTATCCAGCAATCTCTGCCATATAGAAGGGCTGATAGTACATAACTAAGTACTGATCCCTGTGTTTCTAACGATATTTTCCTGTTTCTTAATAGTTTGCTTAGGTTTTGGAAGGCATCTTTCGCTATTCCACTACACCTTCGGATGCCACATTTTCCCTTTTCGGTTAAAAAGAATTCCTTGATATTTACATTTTTGAACTTGTTTAATTATGTTATCTCCAAATTGTAATTCGCATAATTCATTTGCTGACAACCGTACATTATCTTTTATTACAAGTGATGTTTAGTCCTTTCTTCACCCTTTCCTTCACTACCTTCTGTAGGATTTCCTGTATTTTCTTTTTTGTGTCTGTTATCAAGACATTGTCACCTGTATATCTAATGTTGTTAAAATCGTGGCCGCCAATAATGAATCCTGTTAGGAATTCTGATTCTCTTAGATTCTGTGCGAAAAAAATCGACAGGCCTACTTTAAATTCTATACATGGTGTTGTGGATTCCGCGTTGAAATCCGGTACCAATAAATAACAAACGCCAGGAATTAATATATGAAAATAATGTATTAACGTAATAATACAAACTGGTAAAGCACGTTAGTAGTTCCAGGAATACGGGTTAGTAGCAAATATATATATACAGTCGTTGGTATTGAAGTATCGCTGTATGACTTCTTACTGAGTCTACGTGCTCGCTCACTGTGAGTACTACAACGCCGTTACCTCACCCTCACTCTTCCGGTTACCTACAACCTTTTACTCTGTCACTCTGGACGACTCTTTGGTCTTGCTCTCTATTTATCGATCCACCCACGAGGACCAAATGTGGCACAAGGCCGGTTTAATGTGGATATCTCCGAGCCCGTAGGCTCGGCCAAAAAATATAGCCTAGACGGGTTCAAGCCCTGTCTACCTCCCCGGACGAAACCTTGCCCTTCGGTAAAGCCTCGTCCGGGTTCCTCTCTGCTAACGCAGAGTCCGACAGCTGTCGCTTACAGTCAAAGACTGTATCACGACTCAGCTAGACTCAGAGGTCTTGCTCGCTATTTAGCGATCCATCCACGAGGACCAAATGTGGCACAAGGCCGGTTTAATGTGGGTATCTCCAAGACCGTAGGCTCGGCCAAAAATATAGCCTAGACGGGTTCAGGCCCTGTCTACCTCCCGGGACGAAACCTTGCCCTTCGGCAAAGCTTCGTCCGGGTTCCTCTCTGTTAACGCAGAGAGTCCGACAGCTGTCGCTTACAGTCAAAGACTGTATCACAACTCAGCTAGACTCGGAGGTCTCGCTCTGTCGGGTCTTTACGTAGCTGTAGTATATGTATATACTGGGTGAGTCCATTTGTGTAAAAAGGGGTGAACCCCTCAACACATGGTTATAAAGCTCATGCCTTGATATGATTTCTTTATTCTACTGGGTCAAAATTATAAGGACCTCTGGCCCATCTGGCCTTTCTTGGCCGTTTCATTTTGTTTAGTGGCATATGATTTAGGTTGGTTTGGTTGGTTGGGTTTTATGGCATATCAACCACTGTGGGTCATTTAGTGCCAAATTAAGGTATATATATATATATATATATATATATATATTAAGTATACAGTACTATTAAACATATAGCAGGCAACATTATTGTTTCAAAAACGTATAGCTAGCAACATTGTTTTTCCGAAAACATTATCTGAGACCTTGTTGTTGGACGTAGTTTATCGTCATACCCAGGACGCGCATATGATTTATTTAATGCTTTCACCTAGATAGCTTCTACATAATTTTTATACTTTTGAGTAAAGGTTTGATTTTAGATACATATTTTGTAGATCATAAAATATATTGTTGGTAATTTTACTATAAAAATATATTTTTATATATATTTTTAATGTTGCATTGATTGCCATTTTGCTATTAAAATATATTAGTCATTTTATCATAAAATGTACTGTTGATTTTTGTTTGGGGGCTCACTATTTCCCCGTAGTTGGGGACTTGACAGGAACTACCACCCCGGATCTAGGAATAACAGCAATTAAGAGGTAAATCCATCCTCGTCAAACCTTCAGTCTCCCGATCAGATGCCTTGCTGCCGAATGTAGTTTAGCGCCATACCCTAGACGCGTCTGGCCTTTGTAAACAACCACTCTCGGAAGAAAACTTTCAATTCAAAATCGCGCAGGAGACAACAGATACAACTCTATACCCTTTTCTCATAAAGTTCATTTAAAAGAGACGAAGATATGGGAAGCTGTGAATGGCTGCATCTACACGATATAACAATCATATAAGTAAAGTAAATCTAACATTTTTAAAGATTTACATACTTGTACATTTCTGGGGAACGTATTTTCTTTATTAAGATTTTTCGAATATACAGGACATTAGACGTAATACACACTATTTAATAAAACGGGGCGTTTATTTCAAATAGAAATGATCTATTATACTAACGTTTGAAGTAATAAATATGCTTGTACATATGAAGGGGTGCTAAAAAGTTCTCGGAGAAACCAAGAAGCGATCCTAAACGCTAAATTCTGATACTTGTTTATTTGGTCAGATACTGGAAAGTTGTTAGATTCAATAATTTATCAGCACCGCGTCTAATTCTTGTTAAAATAGGTTCTTGTTCCGGATATATAGAACGACAACCTAAACAGTGTTCTTGTTTTAGGTTGACCACACACGTTGGTTATGTACTCAGTTTGCAAGTATTTCTGGGGAGACGTATTCTGTATAGATCGTCCCAACAGAGAACGGAAGATTCATACAGCGGACATGTTACAAGAGGGAGTTCAAAAATAAAACATTGAAACAATGAAAGTTTAGACAAAATTATTTCGAGAATAATGATGTGCGCTTTCTGTAGAGCGATGTAAGTGATGAGAATTCCTTCTCATTTTCCATATATATCTCTTTGACATATGTCATTAATCATTTTCTCTACATACGTATCTTATTCTGATCATATATATATATATATATATATATATATATATGTGTGTGTGTGTGTGTGTGTCGTATTTTATTATGCAAGTAAATACTTGCGTAATAAACACGTATTAACTAACCGATATTATTAAAATGCGTAAGCTATATTTATATAACCAACGTATCATAAGAGTTTCAGCTTGCAAAATTTATCCTTATAAAAATATGATTAATATGCCATTCGTTTTGCCTTGTATCATCTTCAGGATGAAGGGTCGGTAATCTTCGATCGAATATCAGAGAGGCTTGACAATATTCTTACCGAATATCGCTCGGCCAAATTTCACATATGCAGTGATTTCAATGTTCATCACGAAGAGTGGTTAGTCCACTTTACCAAAAGCAATGTAGAAGGTAGACATTGCAGAGTCTTCTTCATCGCATATAAATTAAGCCAGATCATGAAAGAATACACCCGGGTCCCATGATGCGACCGAACAAGAAACAAAACTCCCCGAATTTTTTTCTGGCACTTTTCCCTGACAAGCAAAAGTTTTAACCCCTATTGGCTCGTCAGATAATTCCCAAGTCGGTGTCCATATTGACTCTAAACCTATGACGTCCCCTGATTTACCGTTCCATTAAATGGGTTTTCGGTATGCGAAGGCAAATTGGGAGAGCTAACGGTCCTATATGACAGAAGATTTTCTCCCAACCTTCTTCAAACATGCTGCCCCGAAAAGTACTGCCGTATTCTCCAAACAGTCAGCTCTGGCCCACTCCTGTATACACTTCAGCCATAGTTCACCTGAACCACCATTTTAAAATCTACCGCAAGGAGTGGTGTAGTCTGACCCTTACTTTATTCAAAACCTCCGCAATCGTTGTATGAGAGTTCCTGGAAAATGCAAAGTGCAGCAACCTCAACAGGCCATGTTTGAAAATAAAACAAATTGGATCCGGCGAATTTTGTAAGACCACCAACCAAATTACGAACAGAGCCAAAGCGGCTGTGCCTACTTTTATGGCCTCGGGGTCATGTTATCCTCGATAGACAAAGCGCAGCTCTTCGTCTCGATCTTTGCTTCAAACTCAACGTTAGATGACAAAGGTTATCCCATCCCCAACTTCCCACTTCTTACTGAATAAAGTCTCAGTAATATACTCATTTCAGCAATACAAGTCTATAGACTTATCAAAAGCCTCGACACCCCCACCACAAAATGTCACTGTCCCAGACAAAAATTCAATGGCCGTCCTTAAAAATATCAACCCAGAATTATACCCGATTCTATCAAAGTTATTCAACCGCTACTTGAAGAAATCTCCAAATATTTGGAATGTGGCAAGTGTATGCCCGTTCTTCAAGAACGCGGGCTAACGATCCTCTACTTCCCAGTATAAATCAATTAATCTCCTGTATCATCAGTAAGCTTTTTAGGCCTTATTCAACAAGAAGGTCGTCGAGCATCTGAATAGTCTTTCGAAAGCCTGATCCGTTGCTTACGTCCTAACTACCATTACACACAAAATTAGTGAGGTCTTTGACGACACACACACCGCATGGACCATAGCATTAGAAAATCTCAAAGGCTTTCGAGAAGCGTTTGGTACAAAGATTTACTACACAAGCTCTCCATCTATGGAATCACTGGAAGGGTTTTCTCCATTATAAAATTCTTTCTAACAGGTATGTTCCTGAAGGTAGTTATTAACGGCCAGTCCACCCAGAACCTAACGGTCAACCCAGGCGTATCTCTAGGGCTCACTTCGCGGACCAACACTGTTTTTGATCTACCTAACAATATACTCCGATCACTTGTAAACGTCTATGCCGATTATACGACGATATACGGACGCACCTTTAAAAGTCTTGATGATCAGAGATTAGCAGCTGACCTCTAGTCCGATCTAACACTAATTTCTCAGTGGAGAAAAAACTGGCTAGTTATATTTAGTACCTCAAAAACTAAACTGGTTACATTCCATCATCACTGATCAGACCCGGGCTGCCCCAGTCACAATAAACAGGTGTTCCCTCGGGGAAGATCCGTTCCTCGAGAGGATACTGGGACTCAAACCCGACCTCAAGTAGAATTCCTATATACAGGGTGCGGAAGCAATATTTGCATTAAAAGTTTTACTTGTTTTTCTTATGATGCCATTCAACTAATTGTATTAAACCTGGTGCAATTTATTATCATAACCTTGTATAATAATTACCCACATTTTTTTCAGATAATTGTGTAAAAGATGAGTGTTGAGTAAGACAAACGTCAAAGGGTGTATGATATGATAAACGCACATTTTCATCCACAGAAGATTTCCTAGTTGGATTATCCCTACGGAGAGTTTTTAATGAGAAGATTACTATGAGGGAAACTATTTAGAGAAATCCTGGAAGTGGCAAAATCAACAAAAAGCGCAATAATGATTTCATCAACACTCTCAATTCTCAAATCCCAATGAAATCCATATGGAAATTAGCAACTAAACTTAAGGCAAATACTAAGAATAACAGAACAGCCCTGAAAAATGACTTAAAGCTAACATCTTACACAATAACACAAAGATATTTGTAGATATGCCCCATGAAAGCCAGAAGATTGGAAAGATGCAAAAAAAGTTCTTATCTTAAAAGAAACAATTCCACTGAGAAAATTTTCTCAGAGGAAAAGATCTTTTTTGTTGATGCTGATCTAAATCGCAAGAATGACAAATACATTGCATACTCAAAATCTCATATCAAGGGCACTTTCAAGATGAAACATCCAGCTCAAATTATCGTCTTTGAGGTTGTTGCCTCCAAGGGCAAAAATGCCTATCAAATTTTACAAACCTGGTGATGCCTATTACAAGACTCTGAGATACAATTTATTACCATGTCTCAAAGCCAACTACCCAGAGGGAAACTATGTATGGACTCGGGATTGTGCTCCTGCCCGTACAGCTAAAAAAGTACAGAATTTCCGCAAATTCAATTTTGTCGATTTTTGGCACTCATAATTCTGGCTCTCTTCCGGCTCAGATCTCAACCCTCTAGATTATGATGTTTGAAGAATTTTAGAACATGCTACTAATAGAACCTCTCATCCAAACGTTAACTCTCTTATAGATATCATCGAAGAAGAGTGAGACAAGATGTCCTCTGTTTTTTGGGGAGAAAAGTTGTAGAAGTTTCAGGGGGCGTATGGAGGCAGAAGCAAGGAGGACATATCGAATAAAATGTTTCTTTCAATTTGTATTTGTATGTTGGAATCATTCAAATTTCTTTAGATAAACTAATTAATCAACTATAATCAATAGCAAAATTATACAAATTTTGCCCTCCCAACCTGTATGATCCCTAGCTGAAGATCCAGTTAACATGATCGGTTCTCTGTATCGCCCCAGTAAGTACCTGACTCCTATTGCTATCTTCTATCTTTATAAGAGCCAGATCAGCCCCAAAATAGAGTAATATTGCCATACATGGGCAGGAGCTGCTCAGACCTCATTTTCCACTCTTGATAGAGTTCAAAAGCATCTTCGGGCCTTTATTTCACACCCCAACCTCTCTCCTCTCTCCTCTCTCTATCTCTCTTTTTCTCTCTCACACACACATGTGGAATATGGCGAGCATCACACTGCTATATTGCTACTATCATGAAAAGTGCTCGGGAGAAATGCATCTTCTGTTTCCATCAGGTCGTACCTTCACGGTAAGCACCCGCCATACTAATAGTAGCAAACCAAGCAAATTCCCTCCGCATTCCATTGGCGAGAAGTAAGTTCCACTCAAAGAATGTTGCCCCGATCACTACAATTTTAACTTGTTAAAGTCTAGAGACAACCATTATCTTCCCCTCTTATCCATATAAACTACCCTTTATCATAACCCTCTACTTTGAGTGCTCCCGTGCCTTGTACAGGGTGAACCTTACTGTAAAAGCAAATGTCTTGTTGGTATAAGGTCTTATTATGCAAACAAAGTGCAAAAAATATAACCAAAATGCAGAGGCTACAGAACATTATATATATATATATATATATATATATATATAATTTTTAATTGAAATCTTATAAGGATAAGAAACTATACTCGCTCGGAAAACCTTCGGTGTATTGATTTGCAAATAAACAATCCAATACCAAAGGGGAAAAGGTATTAAAAAAGAAAGAACCAAGAACATGTACGTTAACCGAAAATAATCGTCCATCATGGAAGTCCAAGGCCCAAAGAAAAAAAAAACCCGATGTAAGTACCCAAAACAACTAAATAAAGTGCTCAATACAATGAGTAGAGCAGACCTAGTTAAACCTACAGAGCCAGACCAACCTACCAATCATTAGCACAATACCATATATATATATATATATATATATATATATATATATATATATATATATATATATATATATATATATATATATATATATATCATTAGCACAATAGGCCATAAAAGTACATAGATTATTATTTATTTTACATGGTAATATAAAATTCTTGATATTTTAAATTTTTGCCAGTCTTTCAAACAAATCTTGTTTCATTTTTTTACATTATTTTCCTGTTTGATATCTTCCCAGAGATCTTTGCTTAAATATTATTTTCGTTCTCATAAAACATAATGGAAAAGAAGTTTGCGCTTCTTGTGTGTATTTCCAAACTTTGCAAGGTTGGCAATAATTAATTTTCAGAGCGTAAATCCGATTCAGTTTATATCTCCTTGATTGTGACACGTGAAAATCAAAATATCGCCTCGTCTTATAATTTATAATTCTTTGTATTCATCCTGATGCCACCATTAAATTTGAAGATAATTATAATTTTGCAATTACATCATCTTATTTCTCCCTTTGGAAAAAAATTAGTTGATTATTATTCTCAAGAAATACAACCTTTATCAATGCCACACTGTTTATTACGAATAACAAATCAGTTTTTATATATTTCTTGAACAATTTATATATTTTTGTCTATGATATTTCCCTTTTAGAATTTTACTGCTTTCATGCCTGTAGCATTTTTTTTTATTCTGCATTCTCTTATTACATTCCCAGCAAATTATTCAAACAGTTTTTGTTGCTCTATCCCTTTTTCTTGATTTTTATACATTTGTATACTCGTTATTCGTTGAAGTTTTTGAGTGTCGGGATTCGATACAATAAAAAAAATATCGTTACGGGGTCGCTCGTAATTTGGCCGTCTAGAATAATCACACGATTTTCATTGAAAGAATAAAATTCAGTAGAAAAGACAACGTAGTTTCAACAAATAAACATTAATTTAATATAGCGACAAGAATACAAGCAGTTGGTGATAGATTGGAAAGTAATGTCTTTTTGTTTGGGTTGATAAAGTTCTGAAATAAAATATAAATTGTCTTTGTGTACGTATGTGAGAAACAATAAAATGTTGTTATATGTGTGTTTGCATGAAAAATTCAACCCGTGTGTGCGTGATTCATAGTAAAGAGGATACAAAAGATAGAAATTGTTTCTTACTGTTGGCGGTGTTGCCGTAGTCTGACGTTTGCAAACGCTGTCGCTTCTAGTATAGTGTCGTGAAGATCATAATCGGGAGTTGCGTGGAGTTTGTTGACAGTTGTGTGTATCCTGTTTCGTATGTTTTTATACACATTTTTGTAACAAAATCGGCTCCAGATTTAAATTATTTATTTATTCCTAACTGGCGCTAAAAAGCCACGTGGTATGTCTTCTACTACGTCCGCACGATATTTGGGCGGTATCTACCTAAAAAACTTTTTGATTTGTATTCTATGATCTTATTGGTGTGTTTTAAGATGGAAGAATTTTCTTGTGTGTGACTATTTTTTTATAAATATTGTATTTGACATTTTACTGGACACAACACATTTATTTTTTCTCAAATCTCTTTTTTTAACATTCATTTTTTGCACGCATCTTAAAATCTAAATTCCTCTTTTTGCTTTGTCAGCTGTTCAACTTCTTCGTAGTTTCCGATTTTTGTTTTCCTAAATAACTTTACAATCTCTTGTTTCTCTTTTCTGTCTTGCGACACATGGCGATTTTCAGTCAGTCAGTTATATGTGCCATGCGTGAAACGCGCTTAGGCGATCATGTATCTTTCGATATTGAGGTTGCCATTTTTTTCTTCTGTCTTCAAAACCCGGTCTATTTTCCCATAGCAGGGGGAGAAGAAGAGGTATTAGCAAGTAAGTGAATGAAATGGATTCGACTGGAATTCGAACTCTGCTCTACGATTCCTCAGTCCGACCCACTATCCATTACTCCATCTCTTGGCGATCTTAACATATGCAAAATTTAAAAAAATAGGTAGATATCAATACATCTCCCCGTACATGTATTAATTGACAATATCACAAACAACGGTATAATGCAAGTTGAACATACAAAAAGACATATTGTAAATATGTCTAATTACTCTAATAACATGCCAAATACTATCCAACGAACCGAAAAAGTAAGTTGTCATACAAGTTTTAACCTCTATGAAATGTCCGTTTAAACAGAATTTTCGGCCAGATATCTAAAGATCTTTTTTGTTATTATGCTAAGTCCTCTTGAATGTACGACTCTAGAAATATCTACACAGCGTTGACTATGAGAGAAAGATCTGAATAATATTTATAGTAATAAAAAAAATAAATAAATAAATTCAGCAAACTAGCAACTTTTTTATTTTTAAATGTGATAGTGGTGAGAAAATCTACTTAAAGAGATATTTTGAATTTTTCAGATAATTATGTACCATTTTTTAGCTTCCCCTGACTAATGGATAGTAGTGGGAAATTGCAAATGACAACAAATACAAACGCTACATAAAACAAGATAGTAAATTTTGTTGGGGAAACTAAATTATTAGAATTCTATAAAAAAAAATGTAGTATTTGATGAATTATTAGCTTTACCAAGATTACATTTCTTTTTACGTTTTCTATGAATGGAAAAACATTGATAGTTTTCTGCTGACTGATAATTGACTGCTGAAAAATGATTATTTCGATAAAACGCAATGAATTAAAACATTTATATACAGAAAAATGCCGATATAGACATTTGAAATAAAATAAATACACAGATAAAATATTAAAAAATATTTTTTAGAAATTGTTATGCAAATTAAATGTTACTACTTATGCTGGAAATGCAATTTATATATATATATATATATATATATATATATATATATATATATATATATATATATATACACGCACATATACATATATATATACATATATATCTACATATACATATACATATACACACACACACACACACATATATATATATATATATATATATATATATATTTATAGAGAGAGAGAGAGAGAGATTATATATCCAATGCATGAGAATGAAAGTAATATATAAATTCTAACGTTCACAGCATTAATCAAAAAGAAGGCTCGATATTGATAGTAGAGCGATGATTATTTATTATAATTTTATCATATAGACAAAAACAGTTTACCTACTACACAGATGCAACTTCGTTTTGGTGCATTTCAATTGCACCTCAACGGGTGAGTACCAAAAATGGTTATGAGCAATTCTACTTATAAGCAAGCCGTATGTGCAACATCACTTCATTTTTTTTCCTTTTGCTTAAGAAAGAATATACATGAAGCTAAAATGTGACAGATTGAAACAAGAGTGCTTGTTGATAGCAGTTTGGTGAAATTTGGGCTGGGTGTTGAATGCTGGCCAATCTCGGAAGATTCCTTGCCGAAAACGTAATGTTAGATCTTTAATATGTCTACAAACAACGGTGGTTTCATATCTTTGGTTTAATAATTGGGTGTTGTTCAAAAGTTCAATAATACATATTTTCTCCTGTGAGATGCTATGCCTAAACTTTTGACCGTCGTTATCGGCAAGGAATCTTCCCAGACTAGCCAACATTTAATACCCATTCTTCACCAAACTGCTACCAACAAGCACTATTGTTTCACCCCGTCTCCATTTTGCTTCATGTATATTTTTTCTCAAACAAAAGGAAAGAAGGAAATGACGTTTCACACGGCTTGCCTACAAGCAGAATTTTTCATAACCATTTTTGGTTCTCACCCGTCAACATGCAATTGAAATGAACCGAAACATAGTTGCATCTTTGTCATGAGTTTTTGTCGATATGATATATATATATATATATATTATATATATATATATATATATATATATATATATATATAAAAGTGAACATAGAAGTCAACACTTAGAGGCGACAGTCTGTTTCATGCTATATGCAATCGTCAGGCCTGACGATTGCATATAGCATGAAACAGACTGTCGCCTCTAAGTGTTGACTTCTATGTTCACTTTTATATTTACACACGCTCTATCTCTGATATTGAGCACTTTATTCCATAAATATAGCACACCTTAAGACTATATTTCTTTATATATATATATATATATATATATATATATATATATATATATATATATAGAATGTGATGGGCAAAGTGTCAACGTGGGGCTTTCCTCCCGGATTCTTTTGAAGGATTGTTAGGAAAGGAAAGGAGCTTTTTTTCCCCTCGGGATGGGTGCTGCAAATATAGTATCTCTTCCGTGCCGGGGGCCTTCTCTGCTCCCTCAAGTTCCCCCACCACCACCAGCACACAGTTGCGTGATATCTGTTACGAAGCGGTGATATGACCGGCTATGACCATCTTAGACCATCATAGAAACATTTTTGCCCTCACGTTAAAAACTGACAGTATGTAACAGCCTGATTCAGTTGGAGGGAGGATTGTCAACGTTAATCTCGTGTAAATTGTCGCCATATTATATTTTTAATTTTGCGCATGCGCTTTGTTTGTTTCGTTGACTTCGCAGTATAATGGTGTCAGTTGGGCACTGCGCCAAAAATTTCGAAACGACATGCTGTAAAGCTTGGCATTTGCTCCGGAAACTCCAATACAAGCATTTCAGTGTGTTTGGATGTGAATCTGAGAACAGTGTAGAAGATTTGGAAAAGAGGTGAATGAGTCTAATGGTGATTATGAAGATACGGCAATTCGGAAAACTAACTCTGGCCTCAGACTCAATACGGAGGCCTACATCAAGTGCCTTAAGGAGGTGGTGCTTCCGTGAGTCAAGAAGGTCACTGCTGGAAGACCCTATGTGTGGCAACAGGACACGCAAGAAGGAGAACTCAGTCATGGCTGTCAAACAGTTTCTGCGACCACATTTCCCCAGACAGCAATACCCGTGGTTACTATCTGTGGAGCGCAGTTAGTGAGAGACCAACAAAACTCCTTTTAACACCAAAGATGAACTAAAGGCAAGGAAGGATTATGGCAGTACTCAACAACTTAACGACGAGATCGCCTAGATGAGATGCAGGAGATTCCGATATATATATATATATATATATATATATATATATATATATATATATGTGTGTGTGTTGAAATGGGAATTACTTTTTCTATGTTAAACATGCATGTATCTTTCTACGGATAATTTTACCTGAATTTGTAAAGGATCATTGATAATATAAGTTAAAATTCGTTCACAGTATTTATCAGGTAAGTATATTCTGGTGGTCTTAACTTTATTTGTTGCTATATGAGACCGTGTGTATGTATGGAGAGGGATATACGCATATATACACGCATGCTGTCAAAAGCACACGGAAATGGAAATAAATCTAAGAACACACAGGGGTCATTAAAAGATAAGCATGCCGACAACTACTCCATCATTTCTCCAATCAATCGTAATTGTTTTATAACCCTTCACGCAGAATTTTCACTGCCAGTTCAAGGAAGACGTTTGAATCACTAACACCAAAAAAAAGAGAATGTCTCATATCGAGAATATTTGTGATCGAAAAACATAAAGAAAAAAATTAATTATTTTTAATATGTTGAAATCTCCAACTTTTGCCTGATGACGGTCGCGAGACCAGAAACCCATGTAGCAAAATTATGGAAAATAAAGTATAATATTTTTTTTTTAAATCCACATTACAACCAAAAACGTTTGCGGTTTTTCTCTTCTTTTTAATATACACACTTCTCACATTGAAACTACTATAACCTCTTCTTTTGACATATATATATATATATATATATATATATATATATATATATATATATATATATATATATATATGATTGAATAAATTTTTAATAAAATTCGTTTGTACTCACAAATAACCTAGCGTGCATTGATGTTATTACGGAAGTTTAAAGTTTATTCGGGAGTATGAACGGATTTTATTAAAAATTAGCAGACACAATGTCTGTAATTTATTCAGACATGCCTGGAATAGAATTTGCTACCTAAATACACAAACATATATGTGTATACATACATACATACATACATATATATATATATATATATATATATATATATATATATATATATATATATATATAACCGGATCAAATCAGATTATTATTTACAAGGCATTCCTAATTGAGCCGAGAATTTTAAAGTATCACAAAGTGTACGTATGTGCGTTTAGATATAAGTGTATGTTTGTGCAAAACCAATAATAACACACAAATGGCTTAAAATTGGTGCTAAAATTTTCACGCCGAAGAAGCAATTAAAATAATTCTTTTAAAAGGTTATTTTAATTGCCAGACAACCGTTGTTCGAGCGTGAAATTTTTAGTAGCAATTTGTAGTAATTTGTCTGCTTTTATTGGGCTTACTTATTGTTCTCCCAAATATCGATACTGACTAGTGCATTTCTGAAGGCTGCGAGTAAGAAGTTTGTTGATACTATAATATTTTATATATATATATATATCTGTGTGTGCATATATATATATATATATATATATATATATATATATATATATATATATATATATATATATAATGATATATATATATATGTATATATATATATATACTTGTATGTATATATATATATATATATATATATATATATATATATAATTTAAATTCACATATTTATATATATATCATTTAAATTTTACTATATATGGAAGTAGTCATAGTCGAGATAGCATACGCTAGATTTGACTGATTCGTTCTGTCGAGTGATGATGCCTTAGTGGTAGAAGTTATGATTGACTCAAAATTGTTTGTGTTTCGATCCGGGCTTGAGGCATTCTGTTTTTTGGTCGCACTGAGTATCTGCGAAACACTACAGTCTGCGAATTATACATACATATATATATATATATATATATATATATATATATATATATAAGTTCTCATGTGATCTACATTTTTTTTCAGGTGATAAATTATATAAAAACTGTCCAATTGTTCTTTTCATTTGACCGCGTTCGGCTATACATTTAGCCATTTTTAGCCCCTATTCGTAACATACTTGTTGATAACACAAGTATAATAGCATCATCTACATGCAAAAAAGGATAAAAATAATGAAATCCTTATTAAAAAAATTGACTTCAAGAGTGAGAGGGAGGGAGAGAGAGAGGGAGGGAGAGAGAGAGGGAGAGAGATTATGAATATATGACTGAATACATGAAGGTGACAATCAATTTCTCTCCTTAATATGATCTTCAGACCAATTGACACTACAGTTTAAACGCCTTCGACTATTAATTTGAGATAATTCACCGTATCAATAGCATGAATATAACATTAAATTATATCTATCTACTAGCAGTAGAGCCCGGCGTTGCCCGGGGATGTAACAGTAAGAGATAGATCAAGTATCGACCATCATAAAGACTGAAAAATAAAATTGACAAAGATTATTGTTTAAGGTTGACGGACACGCATGTCTTAATTAGTTTTTTTTTTTTTTTTACAAATTGGTCAAACCGAAACTCAAACAAAAACATTGTTTTCAATCGTTATGAGTCTACCGATTGAATAGTATTTTATTCTAAACAATTGTCTTGTAAATGGAATTTTTAAAGCATTCTGAATGTAAAAATAAAGAAAAAAAGTGTGCAAGACAATAAGAAACACTACCTGCTAAAAAAACGTGAAGTTTTGTTGAAATCGTTTGAAAAATGTAAGAAATCCGATCCCATATAAAAACGAACACACACACACACACAAACAACCTGGGTTTTATAATAAGTATAACCCGATATTAGTTGTCCCCCTTTCATTCTCGCGGTGCCTCATAATTGTGTTTTCAAATTGATTTCTTGCAAAAACAATTGTTTTTTTTTTTCAAATTTTGGCGGTGTCAGAACCACCGCAAGGTAATTTTACGTAGTCCTGTGAAGTTTTGTTGAAATCGGTCGATAAATGTAGGAAATTCGATTCAATATATAAACGTACAGACACACACACAACCTGAGTATGATGTACCTATATATATATATATATATATATATATATATATATATATATTAGGTTGATGCAGAAATAATGTCGTTTTCTCACATAGTAACAAATGCGTGAAAACGACATTATTTTTGCACCAACCTAATATATATATATATATATATATATATATATATATATATATATATATATACCCTTCCAGTTTTTCATAAGTTTATTGATATCAAGATGAAATTTCTCAATGAAGGCGCCGTATTTTCTTTGTTTTTGTTTTTTAAGTATATCTCTATTATTCAATGACAGATGTTTAAATGAAGATATGCTGTCTAAATATATAAAGAATGATTGAAAAGTAACTCCGTATTTTATATATAAATGGCCAGACCGGATTCCTGATTTAACACCCGATGACTTTTTTTTCTTTGAGGTAGGTTAAAGGAGCAAGTCTACCATAGACTTTGGAAGAACTTGAAGGGAGAATAAATAAGTTAATGTCTTCTATGCCACAAGCGTTCCTATTGAAACCAGTTGCCGCGATTCCTAGACGGCTCCCGAAGCTGGTATCAAAATCTGGTGCCCATATCGAATTTTAAATAAAACGTTATGCTAAAAGCTTTCCTCGCATATCCAGTTCTTGCAAAAATTATAGTTATTAAATAAATTAGAAGTATTTTATAATCTGCAGCTAATTTTCAATCAATGGATATAAATATATATACATATATATATATATATATATATATATATATATATATATATATATATATATATATATATATATATATATATATATATATTGCCCTCATTGTCAAAACTTTCGTTAAATAATATTTTAAAATAAAATTTAAAAAATGCGTGCTGGTAATATACATACTTATATTTGATATGAAAAAGTAATTTATATAATTGTAAGTAATTCTATTACATTTACTTGTTTTAAAAAGAAATAAAGTCTATTAATAATTAAGAGTGAAAATATTTTTAAATTGTAGTTAAATAAAACGTATTCTAACCTAAACATCCCATTCAAAAAGTAGGAAAAACTGCCGAAAGAATTTTTGCCACTAACAATACAATTTTAAGAAAAAAAACCCAGACGACATGCATTTAATGGATGTCAGAATTCGATAAAAAATACATCCCTAACCTCCATAAACTTATTCGAACGTAACTAATAACTGATACAACAAAAGTTAATAAAAATGAACACGCTACCACCCCTAATCTGAATGATTGGATTTCTCTGTATCCTTGGAAACAGTGAATTATGGATTTTTGTGTGCGTTTAAAACCCAAAAAATTAAAAAAATAAGTTACTCCAATATTCGCTTGAATATTAAATGTAACTTTATTTTTAATCTAATTACAAAATTAAATTTGAAGTTTTTAGCTTCAATTTTTGAAACATGGTTATTAATATGTAGCGAAAAAAAACATATTTTAAACCAGTTAATTTATAATATTTATGTTCTGTAAATTTACATCGAGCACTGTTTTGTAAAAATAAAAATATCAATAAGAACACCGGATTATATATCTTACTGTTCTTTCTTTTTATTTATATATACATATCAGGTCATCCCATAAGTTCTGTCCGAATTTTACCTTGTTAAAATGAACAAAATTTAAAGAGTATTTTATAATGTCTAATGGAGCTGAACATTATTTTTATGTTTAGATGCATTTAAACTGATCAAATTTTATTTCAGAGAACAATAAAATTAAATTCTGTTTGATTAAAACCCTGCTAACATCTAATTTTATTTCAGAGAACAATAAAATTAAATTTTGCTTGATTAAAACCCTGCTAACATGGAAGTACCCAAGAATCATTTGAGGCACATAATGCTTTATGATTTTAAGAAAGGAAACTCAGCAGCCGAAGCGGCTAGAAACATTCACTCAGTTTATGGAGAGGAATGTGTAAATGAAAGAACTTGCAGAAGATGGTTTGCAAAATTCAGAGGTGGTGATTTCACCCTTGAAGATGAAGAACGAACCGGACGTCCAGTTGAGTTTGATGAAAAGCTTATTGACGCAGCCCTTGAAGAAAATCCTGCTTTATCAGCTGAGGAATTGGCAGTGGTTCTCAGTTCAAACCATACAACTGTTCATCGTCATCTTCAACAACTTGGAAACGTTCCTGAACTTGGAAAATGGGTGCCTCATGAAATGTCTGAAAACAACCTCAAATCCAGAGTTGACATCTGCTCTTCTCTCCATTCTCGCCAACTTGTTTCAACTTTTTTTGATAGACTTGTGACTGGCGACGAAAAATGGAACTTTTATCGAAATGTTAAGTGTTGAAGACAGTGGCTTAATAAAGGGGAAGGACCCCAGCCACAGCTGAGAAGGGAACTTCATGGGCAAAAGTTTCTTCTTTCAATCTGGTGGGATCACCAAGGAATAATCCACTTTGAATTCTTACCACCAAATGCAACAATTAATTCTCAAATATACTGTCAGCAATTAGAGCGTTTGAACCAAGCTTTGAGGAAAAAAAGACCTGCTCTAGTGAATCGAAAAGAGGTGATGTTTCATCAGGACAATGTACGACCCCACACAGCAAGAATCACATCACAAAAGATCGAAGAACTTAGTTGGGAGAAAATTCCTCATCCACCTTATTCTCCCAATCTTGCTCCTTCAGACTACAATTTGTTTCGTAGCTTACAGAATCATTTGGAAGAAACAGCTTTTGTAACACAGGAAGAGGTTAAAACTGACATTTGTGAGTTCTTCGAAGCAAAGCCAAAAGGATTTTACAGTACTGGAATTAGTAAGCTTGTTAATAGATGGAAGGAAGTCATAGATAATCAGGGAAAATACATTGTTGATTGAATCTGTAATTAAATGTAACATTTGGTCACTTGTTTTCTTTATTCAAAATTCGGACAGAACTTATGGGATAACCTGATACATACATATATATATATATATATATATATATATATATATATATATATATACATATATATATATATATATATATATATATACACGTTTCATTATCATTATCATTGTTAATATTCTCGTATCTCTTGATCTAATTATCTGTTTGTTCATTTACCTATCTACGATGTTGCTTATGGAAAGATTGAAACATTCATAACGATATACATATTATAAACGATTGAACAAAACAAGAAAAGGAAGAGTTCGACTGATACAAACTATCCGATATTTTCCTATAAGATATCCAAATGCCGAGGAAAGAAAACTGTTCGGCAGGGGACATTTTGCATTGCGTTATATGTGCCATAATAATGTTGATTAAGAGAATAACGCCATGAAAATTATGATGATTCTCAACCTGTATTTGATGTGGATTTCTATCGCGATGCTCATCAATTTATATTTACGTCATCCTCGTCTGCCTCTGCCCAGAACAGGGATGTTTGATCGATAATGATGCTAATCATATTAAAATGATAGAGAAGAAGCAGTGAAGTGTGATGAAGCAATGAAGAGCTCACCATTGCATGTTTATTTCCTTTCGCTGAAGAGGAAAAAAAAGAGAAAGAAAAATCGTCTTTTTCAACGGGCATTTTTAACACGACCAATAAAAATGAAGTTGTTCATTTATAGGAAGTGAAGTCAAATCTCGGCGAATATCGACGAGAAGCTGTTTTCTTGTTGACCTTTCGAAAAGCTGGTAGAAATTAATGAGATAGATGGCTTGAAGGAACAGGAAGTTATAATATCGAACTAAATTTGCAGAAAATCGTACTGGGGACGCTAACAGGCGCTGGTACGAGCTTTGAGCAAATTGTGAATGGTAGATGTCTAAAACAACCCAGTTACACCCACATCGTCGTAAGATATTATTTTTTTATGATACTTTTAATAAATTCACCCAAGTAAGGCAATAATGCCACTAAGACGCAAGCGGCTATTGGCAGTAAAACAGGGCGGGAGACTTTAGAAGGATATCCAATCCTAAACAGAAAATAATGCATAAACTATTTTTAGCCCGTGCTGTACTTAGCACTTCTCGATTCATGTGTCTATCATTTTCGTGGATGATAAGACCGACATTTCCATGAAATATTCGTCTACAGATCGAACATTTGATCATTGGGGCACATCCTAATTGAATTTGGCGAGATATTTTCTTTGCCGCTTGTCCTCTATGTTGATTTTTTTCGAAGAAGGTTTGATAAAGTAAAATAATTTTAAACTTGCTGTTAGGTCCTTCCTATTTTTTGGCTAAAAGTGTTCTTTTTCATAGTTGGCTCCATTTTATCTTTTATAGCGATGCATGATGGAAGTCGGGGTCTTTTGGCCAGTGCTGGGTAGACTGTAAGGGATTTGGAGTTGGTGTGTGTCTCTGTTAATGCAGAGTACATGATCTCCCCATCGAAAGCGACCTTTGATGATGCTGGCTCCGATGTTATATCTTTGTTCTTTCTCAAGGACTGCAAAGTTGGAGATATAATTCCAGTTAATGTCTATAATTGATCGGAGTTTTTGCAGCTAGAATCTATCAAGTTTCTTAATATTTCAGCGCTAAAGGGACCGTCTCTAGAGGAAGTAGACGCACTCACACACAAACATAGACATATACTGACATGTATGCACTCAGATACAGAGAGAAAGAGAGATATAAGCCAAAACATCATGACCGCTTGTCTAATAAGGTATTGATCTTACATGTACGCGCATCGACAAAACAAAATCTCTATTAATTTGGTGGGGTCTCTTACCAGGGTATTAACAACAGGTCTTTATGTCTAGAGGAATAAGCAAGAAGTGAATATCACGAGCATGTGGCCGATAGATAACGATTAAATGTATACTTGAAGAGGTTTACTATTTAGAGTTCGGGAAAACATCCAAGCAACAATCTGTTTCACACTGCAGCGGTTCGAGAGGAATAAAAAAGCTGTCTGAATGAAATGTCTTGCTTGTCAAAGGAATATGTTGGGAATAAAGGTGAACCAAGCCTCTGGGCGTAGCAAGGCGGGGTTCTTGGCTGCAAAATTCTTAGATGGTCGCTTTAACAAATGAGGCTTGTAACTTTCTAATGATTAAATCGGTTATTTGATAAAAGATAAAAATTCACGATACAATTGAGTCAGTATATCAAGTAATGGATATGCATTTTTTCTTTATATAATTTGAACCCATATGTTTTAATTTGCAGTTTGCTTTCTGCTGTAAAACACTGGAAAAAAAACCTGAAGAATTGCCACATGCTTAGTATGTATGTTTGTGCGTGTGGGCGTGTTTATAGCATATATATATATATATAGTCCAGATTTTGAAAATATACATGCGTATTAATGTTTAGCGGCAGAGGATTGTTATGTTGCAATCTTGTAAATAGGGAGGGTTTGGTTGCATCTCTCTTGAAAATTATAATTAAAACTGAACATTAATAAAATGCTTTGAAAAAACTACCATAATTAGAGCACTTTTAAGTTTTACTTACTCTGGTACAAGATCACAATTTTTAGGCAACAATTTACAACGGAACTTAACCTCGAGTTATGGTCCGGTTCCTTGTACCACGGTGATAGTCCAAGGTAGAACCAATAAAGAACTCGAAGACAGGTATGGAGTAACACAGATATATTACAAACAGGAATATATAGAGAGAGGTAGAAAGTGTTAGTACGAACAATCAGGTTTAGTAGTAATTGTCTGAACGCGACTCTGTTTCGGACTGCCTCTGACTCGACTGACTGACTGACTCGCTCACTCTGACTGACTGACAGACTCCTGGTGGACTTCTGACGGACCTCACTCCAGATTTCAGACTGAACACCAGACTTCAGACGGAACACCAGACATCAGACGGAACAGTATTTAGTCACCCATCCACGATGGCATCATGTAGCACAAGGGCGGTTTAACGTGGAATCTCCGAGCACGTGGGCTCGGCGAAAAATATACCCTTTGAACCCGTATAAACGGGTTCAGGGTCGGTTTACCTCCCCGAAAGAGACTCCGCCCTTCGGCGTAACCTCGTTCGGGTTCCTCCCCGCCTGAAGGCAGAGAGTTCAACCGATCAGCCGGTCGCCCGACTTCAGACTGAACAATATATAGTCACCCCCGCACGAGAGTATCATGTGGCACAATTCCGGTTTAACGTGAGATCTCCAAGCCCGTGGGCTCGGCCCAAAATATACCCTTTGAACCAGTATAAACGGGTTCAGGGTCGGTTTAGCTCCCCGAAAGAGACTCCGCCCTTCGGCGTAGCCTCGTTCGGGTTCCTCCCCGCCCGAAGGCAGAGAGTTCAACCGATCAGCCTGTCGTCCGACTTAGCGCAGAACGGTATTTAGTCACCCCCCCACGAGGGCATAATGTGGCACAAGGCCGGTTTAACGCGGGATCTCCAAGCCCGTGGGCTCGGCCAAAAATATGCCCTTTGAAACCGTAGCCTCCTTCGGATTCCTCCCCGCCCGAAGACTGAGAGTTCAACCTATAAACCGATCAGCCGATCAGCCGGTCGCCCGACTTCGGACTGAGCTCTCTGCTTCCTCTTGATGCGCAGTCTTTATTACGTATGGAATTGTCCATTATTTTATTATGGGTAAGTCCCCATAACACCTCTTCGAGAAGTCAACTTTCTTATTAACTAATCCACGATAAGGTAACCAATGAGGATCGGCAGTAGCAACCATCTGCTAGTGCAGCTTGAAACCTTCTCGGTGACAAGCATCTCTTAGAAATATTGGAATTATCCAATAATGGCGAGGGAGTTCTATAATTATTCCTGCTGGTCTGTAGTCCATATTGTTAAACTCTACTCTATGAGGGAGAACACGAGAAATTGCAAAATTCCCATATTTGTGTGAGTTTTATCTTTATTCTTATTCACAAATTATTGCCTATTACTTTTTAAATCAGAAGTTATTATAAAACTACCATTAATCGCAATCATAAAACAATTAAGTATGGCCAGCTAGATATCTAATTTACCTGCTGTTGGCACAATGAAACCTGTATTCCTTTCTAAATATATGCAAAGCTTAACCTACACTGGCTTATAGAAAGACAATAATATAAGTCTTCTAAATTCTTCTTCTTCTTCATAATATTCCTGTTTTTTCTTAGGAACATTTGTCTTTTAGCAATCGTTCCCAGTTCCTGATCTACCATCGTTTTACACAAGCATCAGGGTAGATTTCCTATCGTTCCTATTGACTTCAATGTTCTGTGAGTATCAAATTCTCCAATCTTTCTTTCTCATCTCATTCTTATTTTAAATACAAATGCCCTTTTTTGCTTCTATTTTCCTTAAAACTTCCGCCTTAGTTACATGTTAAGTCAGTCATATTCTTAACATCCTCTGCCTTCCTTCATCTCTAAGCAAATTGTTCCTCATTTACTGACATATACGAGGACTAAAAATACATAAGTTCACGACTATTTCATTTTCAATGAAGTTTTCCCTTTTCTTAATACTTCACTTAGCTTTTGGTGAGCATCTTTTGCTAACTCACGACTATGTTCGAAACCTTCTTAAGAACACATTGATATTTTTTTTTATTTGAATGACATGGCAAAATCATTTTCTTCTTCAATCTAAAATTTAGATTTCTTTCATTGCTGTTAACTTCCAGAAGGACATTAAATACAGAGTAAAGCAGATTTTCACTGTTTCAAGAAAATACAAAAGGAGGTTGAATAACTGATGACGGTACCAACAAATCTTCCAGAATATCTCATAAATAATCCTTTGGCTATACTTTGGTAGAACTCTTAAGTTTTATCATATCACATTATTTCCAGTACGTTAAGTTGTCGGTTATCGGAACAGAATTTAGACTTGCACATTTCGATTATCAGATCATAGCTATTAATCTAAAAAAAAACTATACAGCAAACGGGACAGAAAAAACTCAGAATAATAGAAGCTCGTATTAAATAACCGTCCAGGCTATGATGATAAATCACATCCGCGTCCAGGCTATGATGATAAACTACATCCGCGTCCTGAGTATGATGATAAACTACATCCGCGTCCTAGGTATGATGATAAACTACATTCGCGTCCAGGCTATGATGATAAATTACATCCGCGTCCAGGGTATCATGATAAACTACATCCGGGTCCTGGGTATGATGATAAACTACATCCGCGTCCTGGGTATGATGATAAATTACACCCGCGTCCTGGGTATGATAATAAACTACATCCGCGTCCTGGGTATGATGTTAAACAACATTCTCGACCAGGCTATGATGATAAATTACATCCGCGTCCAGGGTATCATGATAAACTACATCCGGGTCCTGGGTATGATGATAAACTACATCCGCGTCCTGGGTATGATAATAAACTACATTCGCGTCCAGGCTACGATGATAAAATACATCCGCGTCGTGGGTATGATGATAAACTACTTCTCGTCCAGGCTATGTTGATAAACTACAAACGCGTGTAGGCTATGATGATAAAATACATCCGCGTCCTGGGTATGATGATAAATTACATCCGCGTCCTGGGTATGATAATAAACTACATTCGCATCCGAGCTATGATGATAAACTACATCCGCGTCCTGGGTATGATGATAAACTACATTCGCGTCCAGGCTATGATGATAAACTACATCCGCGTCCTGGGTATGATGATAAGCAACATCCCCATCCTGAGTATGATAATAAACTACATCCGCGTCTAGTGCATGATGATAAACTACAACCGCGTCCTGGGTATGATAATAAACTACGTTCGCGTCCAGGCTATGATGATAAACTACATCCGCATCCAGGGTATGATGATAAACTACATCCGCGTCCAGGGTATGATAATAAACTACATCCGCGTCTAGTGCATGATGATAAACTACAACCGCGTCCTGGGTATGATGATAAACTACGTTCGCGTCCAGGGTATGATGATAAACTACATCCGCGTCCAGGGTATGATGATAAACTACATCCGCGTCCTGGGTATGATGATAAACTACATTCGCGTCCAGGCTATGATGATAAACAACATCCGCGTCCAGGGCATGATGATAAACTACATCCGCGTCCTGGGTATGATGTTAAATAATATTCTCGACCAGGGAATGATGATAAATTACATCCGCGTCCAGGGTATCATGATAAACTACATCCGGGTCCTGGGTATGATGATAAACTACATCCGCGTCCTGGGTATGATAATAAACTACATTCGCGTCCAGGCTACGATGATAAAATACATCCGCATCGTGGGTATGATGATAAACTATTTCTCGTCCAGGCTATGATGATAAACTACATTCGCGTGCAGGCTATGATTATAAAATACATCCGGGTCCTGGGTATTATGATAAACGACATTCGCGTCCAGGCTATGATGATAAATTACATCCGCGTCCAGGCTATGATGATAAATTACATTCGCGTCCTGGGTATGATGATAAATTACATCCGCGTACTGGGTATGATTATAAGCTACATCCGCGTCCGCGTAAAGACGATAAACTACGCCTAACAGAAAAACCTCTGATCAGGAGGTTTTTAGGAGCGTGGAACCACCTCTTATTTGCTACTATTCCCAGATCCAACCTGACTCGGGATGGTAGCATCTGCTAGTGCCCCAGCTATGAGCAAATAGTTAACTCCGAATCTGAAGTAAAAAGCATTATAAAAGTTTAAAAACTTATGTTTTAATACCAGAAATACTTTTTAAAATGTTATTACCAGAAATAAACTTTTGAAAAAAAAAATTATTACCAGCAATATGTTTTTGAAAAAAAATATTACCAGCAATATGTTTTAGAAAAAAAAAAAAGAAAATATTACCAGTATACATTTTTTTAAATAATATTTCCAGCTATACATTTTGAAGGATAAAATATTACCAGAAATAGATTTTTGACAAAACAAAATATTACCAGGAAAAAAGTTGTCGTCATTAATTAGCCCATTGGAGTTGATGTGCCGTGCGACAAAACAAACCAAATCAAACCGAGTAATTTAAAAAAAAAACTTTTTACAGAATTAGAACTATCCAAGATTGTAAATTTCCTAAAAGAAGTCGGACTGTACTCAAAAATAAAAGTAATTGAAAACTGGTTCAAATATATATGTATACATTCACAACTTTTTAACCAAACTATCCCTATGAATCTATTTCAAAATTTTGTTGGCACTGAGGTTGATATGGCATAAAACAAAACAACCAACCAATCAACTCGTTAAATAAAGCATAATTCACTGGAAAAGAGAGCAATTTCAAATAGGTATAAAGTATAAAAAGGCATACGAAATAATTATTAGGTTGGTGCAAAAATAATATCGTTTTTTGACGTTACAAAATACGTCAATAAACGATATTATTTTTGCACCAACCTAATATAATGCGTATAATTGTTTATGCCCTCGATTTTGGCGTTTTCAAGCGCCATGAAGCCGTTTTACACATACCATTCTTATAAAATACCGCATTCGAATTTTAAATATAACTTTACAAAAATACTATAACGTAAAAAAACAAAAACTTATAATTCGAACAGATAATTTATTGTTAAACAAATATTAGGTTGGTGCAAAAATAATGTCGTTTTCTCACATAAAGTTGTACGTCAAAAAACGACATTATTTTTGCACCAACCTAATATATTTCAGAAAACTTTTGCAATCCCAGATCAATCTTGAGAAATAAATGAAACAGTGACTAAGCTATATTTATAGGTTATAAATTCAAATGAACAGCAATTAATTCCTTACTTAAACGAAATATACTAAAAAACTGGGAGTATTTTTTTTTCTTTTACTTTGGAAATGTCAGTTCATTCTTTAAAGAATTCTCACGTTTTCAGCTTACGCATGTCTCGCGAACTGAATTCGTTCAAATTCTTTGCCGTTAATTTTTATTTATAACAAATACAATGTAGCTTAGTCACTGTTTAATTTATTTTTCAAGAGTGATCAAGGATTGCAAAAGCTTTCCGAAATATATCTGTTTTGACAGTAAATTATCCGTTAGAATTACAAGTTTTTGTTCTTTTAATTCAACTTCACCAATGGAATCAAGCGTTTTTACAATGTTATGATGTAGTTAAAACTTTTCTCGGTGATACTAACAGCATATCGGTTCCTGATGATTCTCGAGAAGAAACTCGAAAGTACTGGAAAAAAATTAACATTGGGCACTTTATCTGCAATTCTATTACAGATATGCAACAAGATATTCAAAATTGTTAAATATACAATGAGAATTAGTCAGGCAGAGGTTTTCTGAAGACCATCCGTCTATATAAAAATGGAATTACCTGTATTACACAGTTTGATTAAAATGTCATCTGTTTGGCCTATATTACTGGGAATAAAACGAACCTGTTGATATATTAACGATCATTTCTTTTCTGTTTGTCACATTTCCGTATAAAATGTATGTTTCCTTTCCTTGATAACAGTTCATCTCAAGAAGGTCGCCAAAAACGATTGTAACAGCAAAATACATACAGAATTCAGCCGTACAAACAACATTTGAAATCTCGTGTGGAGATGTATGACCGTAAGGGTGAGATGCAAACAAATTATGAATACAGTTTCTAGCTTCTCCTCATAAATTCGAATGTCGTTCCCGAACTGCTTAGCACCCATCACCAGATTTACAAAGGTAGTAAAACAATGACATTAAGAAGAAGATTTTCTTAAATATTTTCTATTAAGTGATTAAATTTTACTCGTGGATCAAATGAAGACTAGCCGATCCTTAACAAAATAAGAAAAAATAGATACACGATGCATATATATATATATATATATATATATATATATATATATATATATATATATATATATGTATGTGTGTGTGTGTGTGTGTGTGTGTGTGTGTGTGTTGGGGCTGGGTGTAATCGCGTAAAATTTACTGTGAGATAAAATTTGTTCAGATATTTTCAGATAAAATCTAAAAAGTAACTTGCTCATAAAAGTTAGAAACAGATGTTTTGAAAGCAGGCAGTATAGAGGAATACTACCTGCTTTCAAATTTTTCATCATTTTTTTTATGGATATTGAAGAATGAAGAATGAAGATAGAAAAAGAAAGAGTCGAGTTTTGCTTATTTCAAACCATCCGACGACTTCCATCTTTGTAGGCAGTAGCATCGTTCCCTGAACACTCGCGCCAAAATGCTGGACAACCGGATAGAAATAATGAAGAACTATGAGTAAAATGAGTGAAAATGTTTTTATTTTATTTATATTTATCGGTTGCACTAATACATACATACATACATACATACATATATACATATATATATATATATATATATATATATATATATATATATATATATATGTGTGTGTATATATATATATATATATATATATATATATATAGATAGATAGATAGATAGATAGATAGATAGATAGATAGATAGATAGACATAACTTAAAAAGAAATTTGAAAGTCACTCTGCCCTCAAATTTACATTAGAAATTAATAATAAAATTCCACTCCTTGATGTATTTACTGATTCAATCACACATAAGTTTACTACTTCTTTATATAGGAAACGCACAAACATTAACACGTGTTTTCTTAATTATAATAGTGAATGCTCCCAACGATATAAGTTAGCCGTTATAAAAAAAAAAACTTAATCCAACGCACACAAATGATATCTTCTTCCAACACCATATTCTTTAAAGAATTACATAACATTAAACAAACACTTGTTAATAGTGAAATTCCTAATTCCGTCATTGATCAACAAATTAAAATGTATCTCAATAAACTTAGCAACAACCTCTAAGAAAATTGATAATAATGGTGTACGGCAAAATAAACATAAAACTATTAATTTATACTATTGTAACCAAATGCATAATAATTACAAACATAATGAAACAACTCACAAAAAATAATTGACAGAAATGTTGAACCCATTAATAATAATAAAGTTAAGCTCATCATATATTATTAAAAATTTGAAACAATTAACTTCATAGTCTCTAATAACTCTACAACTACACAACTAAACCCTGTGCAAAAAACAATGTAGTGTATCAATTTACATGCCCTTTCAGAGATTGTACAATAATAAACCTGTTACATATATTGGTTTCACTACAACCACACTTTCCCATAGACTTACTTGTCACCTTTCTGATGTTAGTTCCATTAAACAACATTTCTTAGAATAACATAGCCATGTACCTAATATTAACACAAATATTAGTTGATAACACACTAATACTCAAACATACACACAGTAAAAAGAATCTTCAGATACTGGAGGACATCTACATTAAAGCGAAGCGACCAACACTCAACAAAATTACATTTCAAACTAGTCACAACACATTACAATGCATCTAGACATATAGTTTCGGCCTCTCGCTTGGTATGATGTTAGAGAACAGCATCTTGAACTTACGAACTACGTCTGCTATTACGCGACCGTTACCGGCGCATAGCAATCTTCTCTGTCAGCATAAGAAAATATTATTTTTCATGGCGAATATCTTTGTTAAAATGTCCATATAACCACTCTGAAGATGGCTTATGTGAGGCGAAGCTTAGATCAAGGACCAACTTAACAAAAAATATCCAAGTGTTGGACATTTTTTGTGTTTATTTTTACTCGAAATTAAAGAAAAAGTACGAACATTAGAACGGCTTATGATCAGACACAATAGACATTCATTGCCTGTTATATTCAACAATATATGTTCATATATATATATATATATATATGTGTGTTAAAAATTTCTCAGAGGTAACCTGTAGAAAATGACAATATTTATAAATGTAAAAGACAATAGGAAAACTGTAATATTAGCCGACACGTTTCGTCCAATGTGGACTTTTTCAAGGCAAAAACAAAATATATATCAAGACAATTATTTCGTAATTTTCAAAGTTTCCTTTTATCTCCGACAGTATATAAAAGTGTTGGATAGTAATTCGATTATGCAAAAGTACCGTTTTGAATGAAATCTGTCCCTATCCTCCAATCTCAAGTACTGATGAGGAAATTCAATGATTTTACAGCTTCAGTGTGGTTATGGATCAATAGAAGATTAATAATATCAATTTCAGGGAGGTCTGCAAAAAGTAGGAATAACTCAAGAAAAAAATGACTAGTAAGTCTTGCGCCAAAATTAAAAAGGGATGTAGCGTTCTGTCGTGAAAATCTCTAAACATTCGCTGAGCTGACCGCTAGTCAACAACATTAGTTCAGGCATTGGAATATTTTCTAAACTCACTTTTGAAAAGTATAATGTTAAATTAAGTAAAATTAAAGAAGGAACATGCTACTGAGTCACATTTAAGAATGAATTTCTTAGCTTTTGAAGTCAGCATTCAAAATCATGTGTATGCTTCCACTTTTCACCAACTGAAGAACGAGGCAGATGCTGAAGAAATTTTCGATGTTTACTGAAACGGGATTAGGAGGAGTAAATGTTAAAGCTGGATAGCTATAACTTTTTTTTAAGTATTACTACTCACAATCCTAATCCGTAAAAGTAGCAAATATCTATCGGTTTCTATTTGTCTCCCTCATTTACTTATTGTATTTACTAAAAAAGTTCGATGTTTTCATCTGCTTGAAAATGTCTCGAAAATGAATTCACCTTTTAAAAGTTAAAGTTTGGTTTCGAAAATGATTAATTTGTTGGTAAATGAGAGTTTACTTGAAGAGTCCAGTGCTATTTTTAAAACTGTTTATATCTATATCACGCTATCAGAAAATGAAACCTACTCTCTCCTTGTTATAAAATAAAATAATATATATCTCGGCTGATTTGCAGGCAAATAAACTAACATACTCAAGAGCGAGAGCCGGATGTGAATGGGACAAGTCCCCGTCACAAAATGACCATTATCGTTGTTTGCGCATAGGCCCAACGCACGAGTTCCGGTCGAAAAATAAAATAATATTTTAAAGTGTTTCTATTTTTCGACCAATAAAAATGCTTCCCTCCTGATTATACTCGCATCATTTTACGAGCCTGTTAAGCCATAAAAAAAACGCCATAAAAGGGGTCACACGGGGAAGTACAACAGCAGTCAACAGGAGGCCAGGGAAGAGACTTGTCACGGTCAGAGTGAGCAGCAGCACTCAGCAGCAGTAGCGCCACGCCAACCAGCGAGAACTACTTTGAGAGATCGACCCAGGTCGGGAGCCGGCTTATGAACTATACCACAAGGTAGCTATCCCAAAACCACACGTTCCTATTGAAATAAATCGCGTAACTCTATTTCTGCTGTTGTCGTATCTCATTCTTGCAACCATACGCTTGTCTATAACATCCTCTACAAGCGTCTTTTAGCTTGCATCAAAATATCACACACACACAAAATGACGGATGCCTTTGTGATAATCTCTCCACTTGGCCAAATTCCGCTAATTTCTACCTGTAAAAGAAACCTTCTAAGAACTCGACATACCTCCTATTGAGATGACATCAGTTTTGGTATATGTTACAAAGATTTATCACTTTTATTTGCAATACGTATAAACATATATTCAGTTGAATTCAACGCGGCTCCGTAATATCCCAAGTGTACACAAGCAAAATGAACGTCATTTTTTTCTTGTAATTAGAACGCTATAAATGCTATACTTAATTTGCTTTCTTTGGGGCACTTCCAGTTCTAAGGATTTTGATAAATGAAAACGCTCTACAAGAATTATCGTTATTCAATAACTTATTAGCGGTATTCAAATCATGCAGCCGCAATTTATTGCCGGCTTATTGATTCAAGGTCAACATTTCTTGACATCGATTTGAGTTTTTCATTCTCGTCAATCCTAGAGAAGGTCAGGTTATTAAATCAGGAAAAGAATCCATTGAACAATGAATTTTCTTGTAAAATTTCGTCCGTCAGAATATACGTTCGTTAAGATTTCTTGAAGAGAATATTTTCGCGTGTAGAAATATTCTCTTCAAATATAAAGTAATTTACATAATTTTTCAGTTGACCATATGTATATACAATAGCGTTTCTAAATTATTCTAGTTGCTAACGACGTTTTTTTTATAGATACTTTGTTTCAATAATTCATTTCGTTTTTTGCCTTGAAAGAGTCCACATTGAATGAAATGCGTTGGCTAAAACTACAGTTTTCCTATTGTCATTTTCCTTAATGCATATTGTCTTTTTCTACAAGTTAATTCTGATATATATATATATATATATATATATAGATAGATAGATAGATAGATAGATAGATAGATAGATAGATAGATAGATAGAGAGAGAGAGAGACAGAGAGAGAGAGAGATAAATTAACAAATAGGAGACTTCAGAAAATCATGGTAATATTTTATATTTCACGAGACCGATAAAATTCGGTTCCGCTTCGTCAGACCTTGCGGTTTCAAAACAGTGAAAACTGAACATTCAAAAATTGACTGATCTGAAACCGCCAAGTCTGACGAAGCAAAACCAAATATAAAATATGGCTTTCTCAAGTCTCTCATTTGTTAATTATATATATATATATATATATATATATATATATATATATATATATATATATATATATATATATATATATATATATATATATATCATGAGATAAATAGAGACTTATAAAATTATGTTTCGTAGCAGTAATGGCTGTTATTATCATCTATATTAATAGCCATCATTATTGTTTTTATTATTGTATTATATATATATATATATATATATATATATATATATATATATATATATATATATATATATATATATATACATATATATATATATATATATATATATATATATATATAAAATACATATTTTACATATATATATATATATATATATATATATATATATATATATATATCATAGGCAAAATGGTTTACTATATTTTATATCTTATATAATTTAATATATTCCTATTCTATGTAACTACCTTAAATCACAACTTTCGCTTATACTGTTTTTCATTTCGTTTTTCAGTTGATTCCTGAAAGAATGTTTTGAATCCACTCATTGTTTTGAAACTGCCAGGTTTGACGAAACGAAACCAAATTTTATCAGCCTCGCGAAATAAAGTATCCCCATGCCTTTCTCAAGTCACCAATTTGTTAATTAATTATCACCTGTTATGTTTACTACATTGAGCTCTCGAGATTTATATCCTCCCTGGAATTATCCATACGGATTACCGATTACCTTTATTATATATATATATATATATATATATATATATATATATATATATATATATATATATATGCGTGTGTGTACGTTTGTGTGTGTATGTGTGTGTTAGCACTATACTTCCCTGAAAGCATCGTTATCGATTTATTTTATGAAGATTTTACCGAAGTGTGTAGCTAAAATTGTGTTATATCGATGCGCAGATGGTCTTGTCGTAAATATCGGATATCTAAGGAAATTATCTATATATTTCTTATTTTAACAAGGTCTGCTCTAAAAGCTTTGGCGATACCAAAATTAAACAAGTAGAAAAATTTAAATATCTCAGAAGAGTTTTAACAGACGATGGAGTATGTGACACCGAAATCCGAAGGCACATTGGAATAACAAATGATGCCTTCCAAAAGGTAAGCAAAGTATTAACAAACAGGACTACTTCGAAACAAAGTGTTCTGAACTGCAATATCTGAATTCTGGTATACCTATATGCCAGTGAATGTTGGACATTCTCCTCACAGATGAAGAAGAAACATGTGGCAACAGAAGTTTCGTTCTACAAAAAGAAACCTTTAATAACATGAAGTGAACACGTGAGTACTGATTTTAGAGAAAATGGAAACAAAAATGACCTATATACGTAGCATCAGAAAGAGTCTATGGGAAATGAGGAAAGAGAGGCTGGAGAATTCGACACTCACACGACATATTGATAGCAACAGGGACAGGGGAGAATAACGCATACACTACCTAACGCCCTTGTGTTGGCAGAAGAAGCATAAGAAGTTATAGCAAAAATGCAAAATCTAGTAAGGTCTACAAAGAACAGGAAGTTATGGAGAGTCATGAGCGCCGACGTCCTGAAGGGACAAGGCACATAGAAGAAGAAGAAGAAGAAGAAGAAGAAGAAGAATAAGAAGAATCTTGTAACGACGTTCCCGTGGCAAGACATATTCCCACAGTTCAGAGGTTCAAAAGTCGATGGATGTTTACTCATATAATGATCAATCCCCCCACATTAAAAACTGACCTTGTGTCACAACCTGACACTGTTTGGGCTCAAGTAAATCAACTCAACTCATATAATGATCAATGTCGCCCACGTTAAAAAATTACCATGTGTCACAAACTGACTCAGTTTGTGGTCAAGTAAATCAACTCAACTCATATAATGATCAATGTCGCCCACATTAAAAAATGACCTTGTGTCCCAAACTGACACTGTTTGGGGTCAAGTAAATCAACTCAACTCATATAATGATCAATGTCGCCCACATTAAAAAATGACCTTGTGTCACAACCTGACTCTGTTTGGGGTCAAGTAAATCAACTCAACTCATATAATGATCAATCCAATCGGTATAATTATGAAAAGTAACATTGAAAGGAAAGTGAATTAACCAAATGAAATAAACCAAGAAAATTAATTAAGAAACAATGGTAATGTAACCAGATGAACAGAATAAAACAGTGAATGTTGTCGTTATTTTTTAAACTCAAAAATACGATTATGCAAATTTCAGGATCTCGACAAAAGAGTTTCACAATATTGAGAGAAAAAAAAATGATCCGCCTTTTAACATTTGACTTTCTCTTCTTTCTGAAAAAATCTACTTTTTTCTCTCTATGCATTCGGATTCAATGGGAATGCTTTATTGTGAAGTTTTCAGATCTGAACAAGCTGAAAATGCTAGAGAAATTGACTCGTTTGAATGTCGTATTAGAAAAGTAAAATAGGCTTTAACTACATGGCAATATACGTCCTCATATTGCAAATACTACGCAAAAAACGATCATGGAGACGAATAAGGGAGTTCTTCCTGATGCAAATGCGTACCAAACCTCGCATCTTCAGACTGTCATTTGCCCCAATCCCTACATTATTTCTCATGTGGTGAACCATTCGAGAAATATCAAGGAGATGAATTAGGAATTCACTGAATCAAATCTGCAATCATTCTTTCTTTTGATTGAATGAACAACTGAGTTGGAAAGTTTGATAACGTCATAGAAAGACCATAAAAAACTTTGAAACTAGGTAATCATTAAATGAATTTAGATAATTCAATTATTTCGTTATGCGAAAGTTTTTGATACTTTTGTTACAGTATTAATATCAGCAGTTGTGTCTGCATTTTTTTTTTTTTTTTTTGATACGGATAGATCGTAAGCTTGTTACGGAGCAGTGATAAAACCGTTTCTTCATTATTTCGCCAAATAAATCTTTTAGAACAGAACGGATGAGAATTAGAAGACGATTCATTTCCCAGCTTTTAATTTATGGGGATCGGTGGATTAAAAAGGCTGTACCCTAACTGCTTTTCTGTAGCTTGACTACACTGCACTACCACTGCACAGAAATGCTTATTCATTTGAACAAACAAGTTTATTACACATCAGTTGGTGGCCATTAATATTTAATACATTTCCTGCGCATTTTGAAATTTTGTGATTACCAAAGTCATTTTCTCAATTAAGTGAATGATGCGACAGAGGATTGGATATTTGTAACAATTGACCTCGTTGAATAAACGGGTTTTGTTAAAAGAGATGGCAATCGATTGTCATTAATATCTAGAATTCTTCTCTTTAAACAATCCACATATTTTTTTCTCACTGAATTTATGTCCGTTTATTCTTCAGTCAAACCTATTTGCAATATCCTATTGTTCATCTGACTGAGTAAATACCTTATACTTTTGCAGGTGATATATTAGCCCGGAAATAGATATTCAGTGGCGGAAGGCAATAACAAACAAAACGAAAACTTGAGTAAAACATATAGCCAAGGTTATTTTTTCAAAGAAAATAACTCTGCAAGCTCAAGTAGAGGGTGACAATAGAGCTGTCATTATTAGGATAGCTTTTGTAGTCGCAGGAAAGAACAGTTGTGCGGTCGCTGAAGAGCGTGTCCTGAAAAGTTTATCGTTGCTGCTGGCGAGGGTTTCTGGAGCGGCAGCCGATGGCAAGCTGTAGATATTGATGGCTTGTTAACTGATGGTTGGTACCGTGGGTTGGCTGTCGGCTACAGCAGCAGATACTTGATTTTTTTTTATTTACCCCGGTCTCCCTACTGAGACAAGATGTAATACAAGTTCAGGTTTTACGTGGGAAACCCAAGCACATACACTCAGGCCAAAGACAAAAATTCCCCAGCCCCTGCAACCGTCGCTTGCGCTGGCTTCGGTAGGGATTTTCGATTCCTACTTTAGTGCAATGCGGGGTGGTTGCAATTCCCCAGGACTGGGCACCTCACAGTATATATTTTCCTTAGCTGCGACTCTGTTCCCGGACAGAGCGACAAATGAGTCGCAATTTGCGCGACGACAGAGACGCAACTGAGAGGTGATATGCATCCTACGGCAGAGCCGAGGAACAATTGGGCAGGAGATGCGACACAAGATCACTGATTTAACTTGTGAAACACGAGCGCTGGCGTATAATGGGAAAAATTTACCCAGACCCTACTTGTGCAGGAACGGGTACAAAGTTTGTCTTAGCTGGTCATGATAGCGGAACAGATAATACAATAGTCTCTGTATTTACCAGAGACACCCTAACTGGGTTAGGTGGTAATACAATGTCGGCTATTTAACGTGGGGAACCCGAGCGTGAATACTTGGGCTTTTAGTCTGATTTACCCACGCTTACGGGGGATCGAGCACAAAGTAGAAGCCAACTTAACCAACCTAGTGATAGTGGACCCGGGATCAATGAGTGCGGATACGCGTCTCCATATATGTGTGTATGTGTGAGCGAATATGAACATGTCTGACGGCGCGGACGGCCAATCTGAAAAACGCCAAGACCACCCCCAACTGTTACTTGTTAAGAGAACATTGCTGCATATGTAACGCTAAAGTCTTAACAGGACATAGCTGGTCAAGGCTACAAAACCGATACTACAATTTGATCATAGTCTCGGGACCGTGGAACAAGAATCTGAAAACATTGAAGTAGATTTTTTTTTGTGCTCTATTTTACCCTTTCGCAAAGCGGATTCAAACATTTCCTTGAAAGACGTGAGTAATCGATATGTTAATATGAACGATGGAGTTTTTATGAATTGTCACTCAATTAAGCAACACCAATTACCAACCTGTAATGCATTATATGTAAAAGCTGAAATACATGGATTGTTACCAAACAATAATCACTCAGGCTTTATTCTAGATACCTCCACTAAAATCGAGATACCTAAGGTTTAAATTATTATTTTTTTAAATGGAAAAAGCTTTCTTGGAGCTTTAATTGAAAGCTAAAGGATTACATATACTCTTTACATTAAGCAAAATACTCTAGTGTGTTTCAAAACGAAATTATTTTGATTGAAATCGATTTTCATTTTTTTCCAGTAACATCGTCAAAGTCGTCCAGTTGGAGTTAGTTCTCGGTTTAAAAATCTTGCAAAAATAAAATATACTTTTCTGAAACTTTATTTAAGGAATATTAGTTGATTTAAACTATAATTAATCTCATTTAAAACAAATATATTTTATTTTAAGTTTAAAATATCGCATTATTATTCGAGTTTTGAAAGAATTTTCAAAGCAATATCTTTTTTACTGCAGAAAATTCCCATAGTAATTGGCCCACCCGCTGGCACAAGAAAGACAAGATTTCAAACGTGCTAGAAAGGATTTAAAAAATTAATAAAATAAGGAAAAATTTCTTTGGTCATTCCTCTTTGTTTTCCTCAAGGTTTGTACCTTTTTCATCATGGTATACAGTTTTGTTTTGTTTTTTAACGAAAAGTGGACATACCTACCGTATTGTGCATTTTAAATATATAATTTACGCATAAAGAATTTCACAAATCATTGATTCTTACCACCTTCTGGAATTTATGTTTTCATAAAAAAAATTGCAATTGAAATAAGAGTGCAAAATTAAATGTCCCCGTTTGTCATAATGCTTGATGTTATTGTTGCTCACTATGCCGTAAATGTTGTTATAGAAATTATAAAATGAGTTTATAGCATTTTGGTGTTTGAACTAAAGCTATAATCTTTCTATCCATTCAACGCAAAAAATAAAAGAATTTTATAAATCTTAGGGCAATAGTCCTTGCAATTTATATATGCCAAATCTGTAAAATGAAAAGTGGAACGTTATCGTCTTATAAAAGAAAATATGGCATACATGTAGGAAAACAAAATGTCAATTAAAAACAAATGTTCTGTCCGACATATAACAATTATAAATTTATATTGTCACATTTTTTTTCTTTTATTATCAGTCATTGTTACCGAATGAGTTTGTGGGAATAGACGTCATTGTGGAGATAAAGAGTGGCAATAAAAAGTCAAACCTATCTTGGAAGAAACAGAAAATTGTGCACAGTCACAATGGCTCACGTCCTCAAAGCACATCGCACATTATTCACATTATTCGTTATACTTTTGCTCTCTTATTGGGCCAAATTTACAAATTAATCTTTATCATATGGCTGTATGCATTGCTCTTTGAGCTGAAACTTTGTCTCAAAAAGATACAACTAGGAACCTTGACTACTCCGTGAAAATAGTACTTACACCATTATGGCAGAATTTTCGGAATAGCAGCCTCATAGTTTTTAGTGTTTTTTTTTTGTTTGTTTTTAATATTTTTTAATCTTTATTTTTGTTTGGACGTTACAAGTAAATTGCTATCGAAAGTTGAAAAAAGAAAAAAAAAACACCACAAGAAAAATGCATTCAATAAAAAAATTACAAAAATTATATTTTTATGTTTAAACTTATATAATTCTAAATAATATTTTTATAATAATTTTAATGATAATTATCTAATAATATTTTTATTAATATATAGCTATGATATATAAATTAATAATGATTATCTTGTGAAGAAATACTGTGCTATTTATATTTTGTTATTCGTAAATACAATATTTATTCATTCACTTTTGAATTAGGATTGCTTAGATACATTATTCATTTTTTGATTTAAGATTCATTGAATAAACGTTCTGGAAGCTTAAATATGAAAAATAATACAATAAAAGTGATATTTTCTTTTTATTACAGGCGATATACTCCCTTGATGAAACTTTCGTTTATAATAATTGAATAATTTATAAAAATTCGATGATATATTTTCAATTAATTATAAAAAAAACACCATAGTATGTTTTATCTGAAAGCTTCAGTAAATGACGAACAAAGGATATATCAGTTGAAATCTCATAATCATAAACACAGAAATTTTATGAAAATACTTAATCTCAGAATATTAAAAAATATTAAAACTTAAAATGAATTAAAAATTATCGTTTTGTGATTGTCTTTTATTGAAACTCCTCGATAAATCAGATCGAAAATCAAAATTTTATTTTTTATTTGATTGAATCATTGCAAACAAATAATTAGAAATTTATGCTCTAAAAAACTGTAACATTTAAAATTTATGCATACAGGGTTTTGTTTAAAAGAATCTCAATAGAATATTATACAACTAGGAAAAACAGCAAAGAACAAATATTTCCTCGGTGGTTGGAGGAAACTTTGTTAAAGTATATTGTTTTGTCAATTTGCCCGGGCCCTATTTCAACGATACAACCGTGAAAAAAAAACAGTGACTATTGAATGTGCGGCGCTAGGGGATTGATCTCCACGACAGCCAGGTATAATCTTCTGGTTCTGGAAGCGGAAGAAACGGGAAATTCTATCAGAACAACTGTTGTTATTAGTATCATTGTATCTTACAGAAATAAATTCTTATATATATATATATATATATATATATATATATATATATATATATATATATATATATATTAATTTAATTTAATTTAATTAGAAAACAGACAACTTTAAGAGTCCATTGATTATATTTTATTTCCCCAGGGAAGGTGTTTTTTTGCCAGGATTGACACTTAAGGTTGTCTGTTTTTTGATTAAATTAAATTAATATTTGCTCTGGTTTGAAACTGAGCTCTCTGGATTACATCATCCTTGGGATTATCCATAAGGATTACCAAATTTTACATTACCTAACTATATATATATATATGTATATATATATATATATATATACTTTTAAGGGGTGGTATATTTATGAGATAGTGCTCAATATCAGAGATAGAGCGTAGTAAATATAAATATAAAAGTGAACATTGAAGTCAAGACTCAGAGACGACAGGCTGTTTCATGCTAGGCACAATCGTCACTTATATATATATATATATATATATATATATATATATATATATATATATATATTTAAAAATGAACATTGAAGTCAACACTCAGAGACGACAGGCTGTTTCATACTAGGCACAATCGTCAGGCCGCCTTGACTATTGCGCCTAACATAAAACACCCTGCCGCCTCTGAGTGTTGACGTCAATGTTCAGTTATATATATATATATATATATATATATATATATATATATATATATATATATAGGCACGTTGGAATATCGGGAAAAGCCATCTGCAAATCAAAGTATTAATACATAGATATGTTTTGTTATAAAAACAAAGCAAAGCTCTACAATTTATTGATTAATCTGTTGTTTATTTACGGTTTATCAACGTTTTTCAGGTCATTTAAAACAAGAAAATTTTTTTTAGATTCTTACTAATTAATCCATAACTTGGAGAAGAGTTTGATTCATAACTTTCCCAGGGTTATTTGTGAGAAATTGAATATCACAAACCCGACTGGAATTGGAACTCAGCTCTCTATTTTCAATAACTCTACTTGTTCATCTAAGCTTAAGCACCTGGTTATTCCCATTTAATTACTGAGCAATCGGTTTACCGCCACGTCATGTTGAAAAGCAGCTTTTCACATGATCATCCTGACTTAGCACGTTGTATCGATGGCAAAGAGTGCAGATTAAATTTAGCTCGTCTTGAGTTGGCGAAAATCAAAGAAAGTGGTGGACATAACTCGTCGACTGGAGGGTTGATTTGAGCAATGTGACCGGGGTAGTGTTGAGGAAATATGATATCAGCCAGTATTACTGGTATAAATTAAACTAAAAATTCACAGGCAGAGGGATACATAAACACACTAACGAATAGACATATATACAAACACACACTCAAGATAGGTACACGTTATTTAAAAAATATATATATATGGCTAGGGATTGTTAAAAATTATATATTTTAGTTGAATAAAAGGAATCACTTTAGCATCTAAGTTATACAAATAGTATATTTTGTTAATGATTTTAATCAGCCCAACAAAAATTGATGACCTAGAATTGCCGCTGCCATATATATATATATATATATATATATATATATATATATATATATATATATATATATATATATATATATATATAAGGTGTGCTATATTTATGGGATAAAATGCTCAATATAAGAGATAGAGTGTATGTAAATAAAGATTATAACGTAATATAGCAAGCCATAGTAAAATCACGAGATAATCAAGAAAAAGTATATATAGGAGTAACTGAAGGACCCTGAAAACAAAGAAACAAGGCACAAAACAATTTCCACAAATAGTAAATACGCGAACAGCACAATTCTTTCTAAGTATGTATGGGAAAGTAAAAACAAAAAACAAATCACATCAAAAATATCATGAAAAATAAGGAAAAGATCATCAGCCTACAACAATCTATCAAAAACCTGCAAACTTTACTTGGAGAAAAATGGCTATATTACCTTTCCAGTCCCAAATAAATGATTAAATAGACGATCAGATCTCATCTCAAAATGCAAACATAAAAACAAATTTTTACTGCGTTACTTATAAATCGAAAACCGAAATGAATCAATTAAATAAACAAAATAATATAAAAAAACAATAAATTAAAACATACAGAAGAGACCCAATAGAAAAAAAAATAAAAATAAAACACATAAATACAAGTTAAAAAAGCAGCCCAAATAAATAAAGTAAATAAAAATAAACAAATTGACAAACCAATCCCACCAAAATAAAATTAGAATAGGCTAGAACAACAACCAAAATTGGACGTGAAAATAGCTATAACTGCTATATAACAATAAAAAAATATTACTACGACACTCAAAAATCGAAAACTAAATAGAGTAATTACAAATACACAAAATTCTAAAAAAAAGTAAATAAATAAAAAACAAATAAAAAATAATCCAAGTAAATAAATAATGAACAAATTAACAAATCGTCCCAGCTAAAATAACCGTTAGAACTAATAAAAATAAGCATAAATAACCAAAAACAAATAAACATTTGTCCCCTGCCAAAATAACAGAATAGACTACGGCAAACAATCTAAACATTTGACGAATAAATAACTTTATCTTTCCAGACCAAAACAGACTATTAATTAACTGACCTCATCAAATCCACCCCAATTATTTACTACGTTAATAAAGTATCACAAGCCGAAAAGAATATATAATGCAAAATGAAAATGAAAAACAAGTAAAATAAGTTAACCCAAACAAATAAATAAAAAACAAACAAGCCACTCCCAAAAAATAACCACCAGAATAGATTACCCATAATGCGCCACTGACCCATATATATAATGAGTCGGGGAAAATTCAACATTCGTGGCCTGACGATTGCGTCTAGCATGAAACACACACACACACACACACACACATATATATATATATATATATATATATATATATATATATATATATGGCCTGAAGAATGCGTACAGATTTTTGTCGCTTGGATTTGTCCTCAGTGTCCAACATTATATTTATATACGATCTATCTCTGATATTTAGCACTTTGCTCACAAATATAGCATACTTTAAAATTAAATTTTATCATATATATATATATATATATATATATATATATATATATATATATATATATATATATATATATATATATATATATACATAGAGAGGGAGAGACAGAGCGTTAAATGTAACTAAGTGCAATAAAAATAAGTTTACTTTCCCTTACACCCAAAATATGTAATAACACTGTCTGGTAGCTGAGTTCAAAATAGAGTTTTGTCTTATGCGATTATTTCTACTTAAATACAACGTACGTTCTTATTTGTCTTGAGAAGTATTTATTTCCATTTTATATTTTTACGCAACTTTTCTGGCATAATTATTTTCGTAAAATATTCCTGTTCATATTTAGAATCTATATAGAAAGTTAAGAAATCGTTTTCCTGGTGACAGACACATATTTACATAACTTTCGAAAAAGCAAACAGAAATTTAGGATGAGAAAAATTTGAAATTACTTCTTATTCGCCGAAAAAAGAAATTAAAGAATTTTAAAGTTAACAACATATTGTTGGTCTATTGTTCCTTTATATTATATTAATAGCAATCTTAAAATTATTTTTAACATTTTTGAGAAAATGTCAAAGATCGTTATCTAAGTTTTCAGCTCAACGTGAGTTTTTGCTTTTATTTAATTAATATAAAATTCGACATATTCAGTTTTAATATTTTTACTGTTTTTGCGAGAATGTCAAAATTAATTTGCTAACAAAAATTTTAATATTTTTTTAAGTTATATGATTTAAAAGTTTATGGATATTATCTTGTAAAGTTAGTTTACAGAATGCGAAAGTCATGTCCAGCGATTGGCCCGAGTGCCTCGTGGGCGTAGACTGTGATGGATTGCCTTTGTGTCGGCTTGGATATGTCCAAATCAGCGCGAATTCAACAGAGCCTCGCAAGAATCCTGAAGCGTCGATACGCTTCCCACACTCAGGTTGCCAGACCGGCTTAGACCATCTGCGGAGAGACGCTGAGCCAATATGCGACATGCGTTCCTGTGATGTATTTCCTCCCGCTGCCTCTTAGAATCAAAGCTGTCATCGCTCTCTTCTAATAAGAACCAATAAGCAAAAGGAATCGTTCGTTTTCGTTAATAGCATTCTATGTAGTAAGGCGAGACCCAGTAACGATACAGAACGCAACAGATCAATCCTACCTGTAAAGAGGTATAAAATGCGGGTTTTCTACGATAGCTACTGTCGTGAGTCACTTGTAGGTTTGGGTAAATATTTAAGCACTAATATTTTGCGGGAATCAACATCTTGGATTAAAACTACGTTACTCATCACCTATCTTCAGATAGTTGCTATGTGACGTAGATGTGCTTTAAATTTTGAAATTTGCGATTTTGGTCTTTACATAGTTTAATCACAGATTTGTTGTAAGAGAGAATTATCTTTTTGATATCCACATGATTTGGGAGATAGAAATATTGGTCGAAGTTTGTCTTCATTGGTTCTAAAGTGTCTAACCGATGCATAGTTGAGTTTGTTTCTAAAGTTCTGTTTGTTTTCTTTTTATACCCATGAGAAAGACAAATCACGTCTACCAACATTTATCGAGGCATTGCTAGTATGTATTTGGGTAAATATTTTACTCACCATTATGTTTCGGTAACCAACACTTTGGATAGTAAATATTTACGGGCTCCTGGAAAATTTATTCCACAAACAATATTGGTATATTCAATGTGTATACAGAGCAATGTGAAACAAATAACAACTTTCATTTATTGACAAAAGAAATTCAATGACAACGAAAGAAGAAAACATTTAATGAATAATTACATTGAAAACATTTAAATTCTAGAATGCGTGTTTGTATGGCTGAAATTTGTGTCGGCCTACGTGATAGACACGTGTGTGAAAGAGGTCAAAATTCAATAGAGAAACGTAAAAGCATCAAAACGAATACCTTTTCGCCACATGCGGCTACATTTAATAGCCAGAAGCTATAAAAGAGGGATGAGAACAGGGAGAAAAATGAAGGCAGAATACGGCGATGAACACGCAGCGAACTGTGGAACACCTATTCAGCTAGAAGAGATAATCAAATATGATAACCAGATCCTTTTATCTCAGCAGACCTTATGGAGAAGAAATTGGAACATACAAGGAGTTCGCTCAATGACTGAAAATACGACGGAGAATAAAATTTAGCTAATAATAAATGGAGCACTTGAAGTGCTGTCAAAAAGATTTAAATCGAGATTGGAAGAATTGCACAGTCGGGTACTTTCCAGATAGCAATGGTGGTGGGTATTTTGTATTGTCAAAAACAAGACACAACTTGTTATGTTTAGTACATCTTTACTGCAAGCCCCTATTCGGGCCATCTCCCTTGGCTGTCTACATGTCACATTTAGATCCCATCTTATAGTCTCATCTATACAGGATCTCATATTACCTACTATTGATTTAGTTAGAATTCTATAAAATCCTAGAAAGCGGAGGAAAGTTCTTTTCAAAAAGTTTCCGACAATAATCATATGTGATAAGGATATGCACAATAATAATGATGATGATGATGTTAATAATAATAATAATAATAATAATATCAACAAGAAGGAAAAGCATAAGAGATAGTGATCACAGATAACGACACCAAAAAAAATCAAATGACGGTCTTGACATTTCCAAAGAACAGATGGAAATATGAAACATGAAAGTAACTATCGTATCATTCATTTTGGGACATTGGGAACGATTCTAAGAAGCTTAGATAAAAGTCTTAACGAAGTGACCGTTGGAAGAAGATTAAAAATATCTAGATAAAAGGCACTCATAAAATGAGGATTAGATACTGAGGAGGGTGCTGCAGAAGACATACTGTCATTTGCTTGGAAACCGCAATCAGAAAAATTATATTTTTAATAATGATAATTTTAATAATAATAATAATAATAATAATAATAATATGGAGGAGGAAAGAGAGTGGTGCAATAGGTAATCAGAACTTTGCGTGAAAAATTAGGGGAAGTTTCGGAAGTGAGACAATGAAGCGAAACAGGCGTTTAAGAATGATAACGTAGACCACAGCAATGTTAAAGTCGAAGAGTAATATGAAAAAGATATTGAAACTTTTTTCTCACTTGATCTGTATTGAAAGAGATTACCACATAAAATGTGAATATTTTGATTACTTACTGAAATCAGTCATTTATGTGTCATGCGCGATACACGCTTAGGCGATCATGTATCTTTCGATGAGTTAGATGCCCCCCAGTAGGCTGCCATTTCTTTCTACGGTAGACCAGTTGCCATGCAAGGTAATAGAACCCGGTCGAAAAGAAGAAGGATTCATAAATTTCCCAATGATATTAGCACGTTAAGTGAAAGTAATGGATTTGACTGGAATTCGAACTCGGCTCCCCGATTCCTTAATCCGAGCCGCCACTTTGAGTCACTCAGTTACGATAATTTTATTCATTCGATATTCGTACAAAAAGGCCGTCGGCTTTCAAATGCTGAAAAAATAATTCATGCAAAAACCATTACTATGAGTTCGAACGTAATTCGGTGTATTTCGTTTTATGATTTTCCGCCAGAGTAAAGTTTTTCGCCGGAAAGCATAATAAACATTGAGGCAGGAAGGGTAATCCTGCTTACCTCGAGATGCAGAAAATTAGGGAGAAAAGACAATTATAGATAAATACATTTGTGGGGTATCTCTTTGTGGGGGATGGATTAGCAAGGGCTTCACACAGGCCATAATTTCAGTAGTCGGTCTGATTCTCACTTCGTACATTTCTCTGGGGGAGACACAGTGGAATAATGGACAGCGGCACGGATTGAGAAATCTGAGGGCCGAATTCGAATTCCAGTCGAATCCATAACATTTATTTACGTGCTGATAACCTTGGAAAAATGTATTAGGTTGGTGCAAAAATAATGTCGTTTTCTCACATAGTGACATATGTCAGAAAACGACATTATTTTTGCACCAACCTAATATTAATCCTTTTCTCCTCTCCCAGATATGGGTAAATAGCAGGACAGGCCTGGTTCTATAACCTTGGATGGCAACTGGTCTACCGCAGAAATAAATGGCGACCTACTGCAGGAAAAACTCTAACTCGTCAGTCATGTATCGAAAGATACATGATCGCCTAAGCGTGTATCATGCATGGTATATAACTGTCTGACTGACATTTCTCTGGTGGTCTTGTGTCAGACTAAGTATACGACAATGTGTAACATTTATATATATACATGAGGATAAATAATATAAAATTATATATCCACATACCTAGATGGATAAATTAAAAATGAGTGAAAAAAAAGGGGTATTATTATTTCGCTTTAGATATGCAGTCATGGAACATTACAGAAGTCACATGTCGCAAGCAGCGTTGAATTAAAAAAAATCTCTTTCTTTTTTTAACTCACAAGCGCCGAAACATGACGTAAAAAGATTTAACGGAAAAACAGGAAAGACTCTTAGAATTTTGCAAGTGAATTGAGTTTGATTCAATTTATTGCTACTTTTTTTTAGCCCACATGCATACACAATGCACGCACTGAAACATTTTGAGGTCAATGGAACTAAAACTTGGTCTCTATCGTCACGCTTTCTCCTAATTATTTTCTTTATATTCTTTTGAACATGGTTAAGACGTATCCCATCGTAATAGAGAATTATTTCAGGGGTAATTAAGAATTTACTATGAATATAAAAGGTGTTCCTATAACTTGAACCCATTTTAATGTGAATTCATTTTAACCGTCTAATGATTTTTTCTTTTCCTTTCACATTTGAAGGATATTTTGCCGATATTATTTTTCACACATAATTGTCATGGCTTAAATAACATGATCCAACAGAGTAATAAATAAAGTTTTACCAATAACACTGATTTATTTACTGCTGATTTTGATCCATCTTAATGAAACACCCTTTATAAGAAAATATACCATGTGTACGCAGAAAGGGACGAAGCAAGATAATACAAAATTACTATGTGTAATACTTGTTTGTGTAATACTAGTTACTTGGTTAGTCACGTAGGTTTATACCATGATAGTTTCTTTGCTTCCCCATTTTATCCCATGATGCTAGAATAATCTGTTAAATATCAAGAGCCGGAACCATTATTGCTCAAGACTCTTAGAATTTTGCAAGTGAATTGAGATTGATCATCGTTAGGCAATTGAGGGATGATTTATTACTTTCTCATTCCATCTGCTCCTCCTCCTCCTCTTCTATCTCTTCCTTCATGCCATTAAAATCTCCTGTGGGGCACGGGGCACTAATTGTTGCTGGTGTGGCTTCAGCAGTATATAGAGTTTACAGACTCATGCCTAACCGGTTTTCAGTTTACAAGTTGCCCATCGACTAGACGGGCTGCAAACAAAATCTACAAAATATAGTCTACCCTACTATTTAAGCCATAGCTGGAGGCAGATAAGGGATCGATATATTTTTCAAGCATGGCTGATGCTAACTTCCGGGAGTGTTCTCCATTACCCCTTCTCGGGCAATATTGAATCAATTGGTAGCTTTGCTACTAGAAAAGTTGGTTCTTTGTGACAGAGACTGTTTCTGGGTAGAATTAATCTTAAACATGTATAAGTCTACTATTCGTCCATACTTTAAATATTGTTTTCTCATCTGGTCTGTTGTTATTTGTCGTAACCTGGCATCTCGGCTTCGGTTACTTTCCCACCGACGTAATATAGTTTTCCTGTGCCTTTTTCTATAAATATTTCCATAGTAATTGTTCTGATGAGTTTTTCTTTTTCGTACCTCGAATTTACGAATTTAAGAGCAGTACTAGATTGGCGGCTAGGTTTCATCATTTACAGTTTAAATTTGCTAGACATAAGCATAGGTTCTATGCTAACAATTTCTACACTCCTCGCTTGTGGAACGTTCTTCTGGATTGTCTCTTTCCAGTCAAATTTGATCTTCAAAAATTGAAATGCAATGTCAATTTTTTTTTTATCTTCGATATTCTTAATAACTGTGTTTTTATTGTTCTTTTTCTTTAATAATGTTTTTTTTTTCTTTTTCTCATATTCTCTCATCTCAACTAACCACTTGCGTCTTAGTGACTTTCATTGCTTAGAATGAAATTATTTTACAAAAAAGGCGTATTTGTGCAAAAGTAAACACAATGTATTAGGTTGGTGCAAAAATAATTTCGTTTTCTAACATATGTTACTATGTGAGAAAACGAAATTATTTTTGCACCAACCTAATATTTGACACCCCGAATCCACTCTCTACATCAATAAACGCTTCGATATAACTGTGCAAATAAATAAGCTAATGTCCAAATGAAATTTCCTATTTTATTATTTTATGTCGCATTGGCTTGTGGCAGGAGCTTGTAAATTCGCGTTGTAGAATATTACAACCAGTCACATCGCTAGGCGCCCCACAATTGCGGACTTATACCGTCATAAGTTAACCTTAGTAAATGTTGATAACCTAAGTAAAATAAGTAAGTAGGGAAAGCACATGAAAGAGAATCATTGGATTTTAAAAGGTTTTCCGAAAATTGGACAGACGCGATTTCCAAAAGATATAATGAAATTAACCTCACTCCCCTTTGAAACGAAATTTTGGCAGTAATTCATAACCAAAATGTTTTAGTTTTAAGATCGAAATAGCCTTTTGATTTATCAGGTTGGGGCAAAAATAATGTCGTTTTCTCACATATGTTACTATGTGAGAAAACGACATTATTTTTGCACCAACCTAATATAAATATTTAGCTTCTTTCGTAATTATATCAATACATTCTGATATGAACCGACCCTAATTAGTATATTCTATTGACTGCCGTGTTTGATTCCTAAGTCTGAAGGAATCGATTTTCCATCTGGACAGCCGGTTAGCAGAATGGTTTCCGTTGCAGGAAAGAGAATTAGCGTAGCGAGTTCAAATGTTTTCCAAGGCAGTTAATGTTTATTTCTTAGTAATTCTCTTGGTATGGAGCTTGTTGGCCAAGAGCTCTCTCTATTCAGCAGATAATGTGTGAATAATAACAAACCACTTTCCGATAAAACACAAAAGAGCTAGTAAAAAAAGAAACAGACAGAATAAGAATATCAACTTTGACAGGATACAGTCGACTCTGAAATTCGCGCGAAAATGTTAGCGGTTAATTGTACAAATCGTGACTCGGAATTTGAAATGCTAATTTATGAAGATTTTACCGATAGGATGTTATTTTTTTCAGCGATGGCCCGCTTCCGTTATCCATTAAAATTGGTGATTTCAAATTCACGGCACAAATATTAGAAGAGAACCAATCCAATTTGTTTTGCAATAAATTACAAATTATGACACCTTTGAGATCCGAGACATTAACGTGTTAGAAAAATGCACAGAGATCCGAATCATTCGGCTCTGGACTCTAGGGGATCATATCAAAAGAATTATTCCATAGTCTTCCATTGATAGAAAGACGATATCGATAAAATATTAATGCAATTAGGAAGAATATGATCTTGCTAACAAATCCATATTTCAAATATGATTGACAACTAGCATGGGATTTGAAATCGGTAATTAAATAGCAATTTTCAGATTAGGTTTGCAGAGCATATATATATATATATATATATATATATATATATATATATATATATATATGTGTGTGTGTGTGTGTGTGTGTGTGTGTGTGTGTGTTGTGTGTGTGTGTATAACTCATCAGTCTTTATTTTCCTCTTGTTTGTAAACGTAGTTTGTAGTATTACTTATAAATTTTAGTCAGTTTTTCCTATTTGGTACATAGGACTATAAGACAAAATCGTGACCATGGACAAGAAAGGAGGTTTCAGTTCAATATAGTCTCAATAAACATAAGCATAAGTCAGGAAGAGTCGATGTTCACTGTAATTCAAAATTAGACGGAAGCAATTGGGAATGAACTCAAAATATGGATCACTGACTCCATTAGAACTGTCTGGCCCGCAGTAGCAACATAAAATTGTTACATCTATTGACAATCCTGACAAGTTTCAGTCATCGCTTTCTCCGTGGCCTTGCTGGAATCAAAGCATGTTATTATTCACACTATTTACATTATTCGGACTATTGTCCTCCTCTTTGTCGCCATGTTGAACCCTTTATTTCGCTCACTGGGTTAGACTGTTCTAGTTCCATGTGCCATGTTTAATGAATATCAGTTATCAGTTATCGCTTGTTAATTCCCCTCTCCAAGTTCTCCACAGCCTTAATCGAGTTTTGAACTCAAAGTCTTTAGGTTATGTCACTGGATCTAACCAACGCCTTTATCCATTGTGCCGTGTATTCTTGAGGAATATGGCAACCAAGATGAGGACAATAGTCCGATTAATCTAAATAGTGTTTTTCTAGATATTTTCCAATGTCCTCGTACTTTGCATAGTTTCTTGAGTACATCTTCCTCACAGAGAGTGCCTGATTCCTTCTGCTAAGCTTTCTCTGTTCTTATGCACTTTCGGTTTCCTGCGTCACTGTTCTTCTATCATCAGAGACATTACTTCGCATATAGTTTTTAATGGATGTCAGTTATCAGTTATCTCCTGTTAACTCTCCTCTCCAAGTTCTCCATTGCCTTAACCCAGAATTGACCTGGTTAAGGCTGTTTGGTCCTGTTTCCGGATCTAACCAACGCCTTTATCCAACGTGCCATATGTCATATTGTTCTTCTCATTTTATATGGGAAACATGCCTGACCCTTGGGATTCTAACCCTGAGGCAAGACCTTCCTAAGTGAACGAACAGAGGTGGATCGGTGTAATATCAACGCCAGCGGGAGTGTTGGGCGGATTTTGGGATCGTGATTTTGCGCTAGTGGAAAGTTGGGGTTTGATATTTTAAATAATGACGCATTTTTTTTCCAAAATCGTTACCGTTTTTTGAGGAAACTAGTTTAAAGATTAAGCATAGGGACAAAATTGTAGCGTTGAATTTCATTACGGTGACCAGTGAAAGCCTTACAGCACAACTTTAAATTTATAATTTACTGAAGCTTTACAAATAGTATATGAACAATATACAAGGCACACGCACACTATTACTAAATCATTATACCATCAAATATTTCGTTCAAAGGGAAATTTTACTAAACAATCTAGGTATATTATTATGTAATCGATTATATAATGTAGTAGTTTTAGTACGATTTTTAATAAACAATGTAAATTTAAAACTTTCTTTTTTAATTTGTGATGTTATATACACTTTAAACTATTTCTAATAAATTATGATCTAAGAAATTTTATTTATTGTGTAGCTTTTCTTTGTAATCTTTTACAATTTTTTACATTGTTTACTTATCGAATAAAGTAAAAAAAAATGCATATTTTCATTGTGGAGATTCATAATTTGAATTATGGTTTTATTATATTTCCATTCAATGTATTGAATCCAAAATTATCAAATTTATTGTCGAAATAGTAAAATTTTTAAGTTAATTTGTAAGTAAAACTCTGCAGAAATTTGGTATTGCTGTACATTTTTTCGCCCACCTATAAAACTAAATTCTCAAGAATTTAATAACAGCTATGGATCTAATTTCTGGTCACAGTACTTATATTAAACCGCATCATTCACATCTAGTGCAATGTTGAATTTCTAAAAAAGTGAAAAAGCAACCTGCACTAGCGTGACAGTGGTCGGGGGATCTGGATTTTTTTCCCTACTGAGATGCACGCTTAAATATGTCAGTTATCAGTTATCTCCTGTTAATTCCCCTTGTTGGTTATCACAAGTCAAAAACAAGTTTGCTACAAGATCATATTCGTGGAGCACTTTATAAGTTTGGACCTCATAAAAGCAAGCAACACAAGGCAGTGGAGAACTTGGAGAGGGGAATTAACAGGAAATAGCTGATAACTGACATCCATTAAAAAACTATATGTGCAATAATGTCTCTGATGATAGAAGAACAGTGGTGCAGGAAACCAAAAGTGCATAAGAACAGAGAAAGCTTAGCAGAAGTAATCAAGCACTTTCTGCGAGGAAGATGTATTCACGAAACTATGTAAAGTACGATGACATTGGAAAATATCTAGAAAAACACTATTTAGAGTATTCGGACGATTGTCTTCATCTTGGTCGTTATATTTCTTGATATACTTGATACAGAGTTGGGGAGAAAATTACATTTTACTATATTTAAGAAAAGAAGGATATTTTAAGCTGACACCCCACATAAACAGACAACATGTCAACTCCTACCTTAGAAGTGGGGTCAAGTAAATGTAGTCCCTCTCTTCATATCTGTCATTGTTATTTCATGCTTAGCTATTTGAGTCTCATTCCAGATAGCAACGCTTAATAAAAAAAAAATATTACTATGTGACAGGATCCAAACCCTCTCTGCGGTATCCTGCAGGCTGTTGTGAGGTCCAACCTTACAAAGTGCTCCACGAATATGATCTTGTAGCAAACTTTTTTTTTGGCTCGTGATAACCAACAATTTAATACTGGGTGCTTTAAGAATGTGGCCTTGTCCCAAAGTTGGTACCGACTAATATTAGGTTGGTGCAAAAAGAATGACGTAATAATGTCGTTTTTTGACGTTAAAAAATACGCCAAAAAACGATATTATTACGTCATTATTTTTGCACCAACCTAATAGCTACCTACCAAATGATATCTACTTGACACAGATATGGGGAGAAAAATTACCTTTTACTATATTTAAGAAAAGAAGGATATTTTAAGCTGACAAATTGCTAAGTGAATAAAGTTTTCCTTTTGATTCATTTTATAGGAAGATATTCTAACACAAATAAACAAGAAGAAAATCCTCCCGAATTTAATAAAAATAACTCTAGTGTTTAATTAAGGGCAGTTGTAACCAAAGCAATGGACTGATATCTTTTAAAATACAGACGTTTAATGTGTATTGATAATAATTTGGTTCATTTTTCTTGTACAGCTGAACACGTAACAGGAACCAAATATTTTTACCCTATTTGCTTATTTAGTCTATCAATGTCATTTGTTGATTTAAATCGTTTTACAAATGAATGTGCACAATGTAGATACATAATATTAGTTGCAAATGATTCGTTATTATCGCCAATAAATGTAGCGAAATAATCTAAGCAGCAATAATAAAAGAACAGAAGTTGAAAGTATTAAACTTCTTCCTGAATTTTATAAGAGAACCACTAATACCGGAATCATAATCTATATCTCAAATCACTGACTCAAAACTGAGAGGTACTCCAGAGTACCAATGTTCTTAAATTGCTTAACAGACCATTTAATTCATAGAATTGATTTTGAAAATGATGATCGAATGTGCTTCAGAATTAATTGCATTGCTGGAGAAATCTTTGAAACTATTTTGAAATGGAAAATATGTTTCACTATCTTGATAAAGTATTTAATATTGGATGATTTTATATTCTTGACAGTTAGGTTCTGAAGTTTAAATAACGAAAGATTTTTCCTTTCTTTAGAACTGGACTCAAACGTTTTCGCTGTGGGCTTTGCCAGCCTGCCTAAAGAAATTGTTTGATTTCCGTTCGATTTTACTTTACGCCTAAAAGATGATTCTCCTGTTCATTCGCTCAATACAGCATCTACGTCGGTACATCATATTTTTATCTCTTTCAAATAATTTCAAAAAAACTCCGTAAATACAAAAATAAGTTAGATGAGGAATATATTGGGGTTGCTATCCTCTTGACGAGTTCTGTAATTTCGGTTAAATTCTCCACACACACAAAATGTTTTCGTTCATTTAAAATTAAGGAAAATTCTAGGAAAAGATTTTCGCCTTACAATTTCGGGAGACATTCTAGATTTAAGAAAATTGCCGTGGACAATCGTAGTTAAAATTCGGTAAATTATATAATTAACGAGCTTGACCTGGAGATATTTCAAAATTAACAAAATTAAAGGATAATTAATTTTCTCATTTTCAGAATATATCACATTCGGCAAGAGAAGGATTAGAATTTTGTAGAGGAAGAGAGAAAGAAAATGAGTTTATGTGTTTAGTCCAATGATCCTAAGCAAGGCAGTAATAACCGTCAAATCAGGCGAATAAATTCGTAATCTTATAAACAATGATTGAGTATATTTATCCGACCTACCCCTCTAAGTCTAGATATGACAGATGGTCATTTTAACGTGAGAAGCGCGATACGTGTACTTATGCATATGGTCCAACGACAAAAAATTGTTTTTCCCAACCATCGCGACTACTGTCACGCTGGCATCGATATTACAAAGTCCCAATCTCTTGAGTGCGATGAGAAAGGTACTCCAGCAGGGTTGGAATGCCCGGGGCTGAGCAACTTCTCTCATCTAAAATGAGGAAAAACATAGCTCCACTTACAGCACAGGGGCTAGTTCAGCTACTAGTGTGGGATCTTTCACAACAAAACAGCCTTACCTCTTTTTAGGAAATGCACTCTTCCTATCTGGTAAGTAACATCCTACTTCCACATAAATATAACAAGTATTCATTGGTCAATCACCTCCAATCTAGCTTACTGATTGGTCAGGTCCGACCAATCAAACCGCCTGCACGCGACCAATCTGTTTTCCCGCTCATATGCTGGGATCCTACCACGTGGTACACGACCATTATATAAACCCAACACGTGTAAACTCCCTCGAGTAGTTTTCTTTTCATTCATCTCTCTAGCACGTCTCATTTCCTTGCTACCAAATGCCAAGATGTAACCTTCAAGAACTCCCGTCTTAGTCATTTGCTGGCCAGACGTTAAAGACAATTACCAACATTCACGAACTCTGAAATCACTTCTGAACTTTTACGAACTTTACAACTCACAATTCCAAACTTTATTCTTCTAAATTACAGTTTAATATTACTTCTTCTTAATATGAACTCCGATACAACAATTACCTAATCAAAGGGACATGACTCTGTCCTACCTTTTCAGTTCGCATGCATGTACATCAAACATTAATAAATTTAATTGATATGTTTTGGAATCATTCAGTTCAGTTTTGTATTTTATTCTATGTGCTATTTACGTCAAATATAAATTGCACTGCGTCTACGAATTGTCCTTAATCCCAACTTTCCTAACCAAAGTTAAATATTGATAACACCGTCACTACAAGATGGGCAACCCTGACGTCCGTCTTTCGACGTTCCCGACAACAATGGTAGTACAACCGCTACACTAGAATCTCTTTAGAATGTTAGATTCCTGACATAGTTAACACCCTGTGTAGTTAAAAAAAGGTGTATATATATATATATATATATATATATATATATAGATAGATAGATAGATAGATAGATAGATAGATAGATGGATGGATGGATAGATAGATATGTTTCGGTATAATAGTATGTTTCGGTAGAAATAAGTTACCATTATGTTATGGGAATAAACACTTTGGATATTAAATATTTATGTGCCCTGAGGCATCTGTCTCGCAAACATATTTGCGGACTCAATGTGATTGTGAGTAAAAATAGCAGAGAAGACAATGAATATGAAGGAAACGACAATGCATGTTATTAACAAAATTGTAATATAGTAACAGCTCTGGGTAGAAGATTATGAAGCTTCATTTGACTTCTTCTCTATTTACCAATCTCCCCACAAGGCAAGAAGTAGGCACAAGGCCAGTTTTTAACATGGGGCGTTCCGAGCCCTTAGGCTTGAGCAAAAAAACTGCCGGTAGATCCCGTATACACGGGATCGGATTTATCCACCTCCCCTAACGAAACTCTGCCCTTTGGCATAGCCCCGTCTGTGTTGTTCTTCGCCTGGAGGCAGAGATTTCGACAAGAGAGGAAGAGGAATCCTCCTTTATTTAATTCCTACTGCTATAGTGCTGCAAAACATTTATTTTATTGTGATGGATGGTTACAAGCAAGAGGAGAGACAGGATGTGCTTATTTTATTACCGCCGAGAGGATTTACATGTGTAAACACTTGTAATGAAAGGAAAAAAAAACATTAAAACGAGTTATAAGTGTGTGTTTGTGTGTGTGTGAGAGAGAGAGAAGCGTATGTGATGAACACTTCGATGCATGTGCTTATGTGAGAGAGTTCAAAATTCAACAGGGGACCAAGTTGGCAGCGTTTTTATCAACGTTGACTACATCTGGAAGCAGGAGTTACGAGCTAAAAAAAAAAGAGAGGAAGACAGAGAATATTCTTCTTATGAGCTTAAAGAGCGCCCCCTTCATCTGGCAGGCGTATTGGCAAAGACAAGTGGGATAACCCCTATATATATATATATATATATATATATATATATATATTGGAGATAATACTCTCCTGTTCGTAGATGCAAACTCGTAATGGTAAAAGCAAATGAAAACAGGGACGGCCAGGGAGGAATGAATTTCCCGACAGATTTATAGATCGTCGTCTCTGTGCAACATCAGCATCATCTGAAGTTCGTAGATGAGACACATTCAAAAGAAAGGAAAGCATTGAAATTCGGCAGAGACTGAATCTTGCTAGTTATTCCAATCACAGCTTAAGCGAGAATTAAAAGGAATTTAACCGAGCGGGCATTGCTTAATAAGACAAATATTCTAGCTTCGAAATAATAGCTGTCTATAAAGCCATTATCTAATGAAAGGCTGTATGGTTCAGCAGAAAACATACACACACACACACACATACACACATATCTATCTATCTATCTATATATATATATATATATATATATATATATATATATATATATATATATATGAGATGAGATGAGATGTGATAACAATTTATAATTTTATACATCAAAAACAGTACTGAGGGAATTGTACGACGAAATGGAAAAAGTTTATTTGTGACGCGTTTCACCCGTTAAAACTTCATCGGGCTGCTTTTGTTGACGTTGTTGTGACGACACATGCGCATGAACGACAGACGCTGATATATATATATATATATATATATATATATATATATATATATATATATATAGTAATGGTAATCCGTATGGAATTTCCAGGAGGATATAGATCCAGGGAGAGCTATATGTCAAAGGACAGAGCAAAATTATTATTAATTATAGAATATGAAACACTTAATATCTCATAGGTAATATTTTTATTTCAATTTTATATATATATATATATATATATGTGTGTGTGTGTGTGTGTGTGTGTGTGTAAGGAGGTATATATGGGGATAAGCGAATATATGGTGCTAACTGAGATTATTGTTAGCCATGCATGTTATGGATTTTTTATTATTTTTATTATGTTTTCTTTATGTTTATTTTTTATTATGTTGTTCACTTCTTTATACTAGTGATATGTCCATTATGCCTTTCCCTGTTGCAGTGTATGTATTATGCGTAAAACAATATATATATGAGGGCGTATATATTCATTTTTTACCATGTTGGATCGGGTTAAACAGGTCTCCTTTAAATTAATGTGGAATACGTCTTTAACTCTTAAACTTAAATAGATATAAAGAAGGAGGATTAACGATTTAACTTTACATTAGGTTAAAGGACATTCATATCCTGCTAAGTCGTAATAAATACATCTAGGACATAAAAGTCCTGGACACTAGGCATTTAACCTGTATAAATATGTTTCTCTGAATTTAATTAATAATCATTCAATTCAGATCTCTTAGATTTTTAACTTGTTTGCTTGATTATACACAAAGCTTATACTATATTACATTTAATTTTTAAAGATTTTTTTTTCGCTCATTTCGAAAAACCTTTGTAAAATGTTCGGAACAAGACACTTTTTAATATTATTTACAGAATTTGTTGAAAGAAATACAAGCAATCGCGATCTAACTTTTCCTTAGTTTAAATTACATTCATATCCTGCTCAGTATTAATAAATAAGTCTAAGATACTTTATATATAATTATGTTTCACTGAATATAAGTATTTTTAATTTAAATTTCTTGGTTAATTATATAAAATGCTTTTGAAAACTTTTTCGCTAATTTCGAAATCATTAAAAATGTTCTCTTTTAATATTATTTACAAATAATTTGTTGAATGAAATATATCAAAATTGAATGTTTGGCTCCGTTGACAGAAACAGACGTGATTGCTTCAGATTCACACTTTATGACATACTGAGGTCAGTATGTCAAAATAGGTCAACACTCTCTGGCTTTCCCCCACGTTCTAAAAAACCACATCTCTTGTTTTTAACGTGGTATATTTTTTCCATATCATTTGTGATTTGTGTGTAGGTCCTCAAGATTTTTTTACAAGCTTTCATCTGTGCATAAAGACATCTTCAGTTATGGACAATGAAAGAATAGATGTAATCCGAAATATGTTTTTAGAAAAGTGTTATTGTTAATTGTAAGAATTTTTTTTTGGAACGTGCGGTCGCAACGCTGAGGTTGAATTTTTAAATTTTAAGATTGTGCGTTTTTGTACTAATATGGTAATAGGAGAATTCTTTTCTACTGGTAGGTTTTTCACTCAATATGGCATGAATTAAATTACCGTTATTACCGGGAAGTAAAAAAACAAATCTATTTCCATAACTGATGATGTCTGTATACACAGATGAAAGATTGTAAAAACTAGAAAAAGACATTATGCAACTGGAGTTTATAAACAGGGATCATAACATTCATCTACAGGTTCGGGGTTAATGTAATTTATTAAATTTGTTTGCGAAGATGTATTCTCGCCATTTGTATCATTAACTTTTATATCTGTTTTTGTATAAATGATTCATGTAATGTAAATTGAACTGCACCAAATACTTGATATATATATATATATATATATATACACACACACACACATATATATATATATATATATATATATATATATATATATATATATAAAAGTGAACATAGAAGTCAACACTTAGAGGCGACAGTCTGTTTCATGCTATATGCTACATCTAGAAAATCTACTTCGTTTGGGTTAGTTTTTATATCTATGTCGAATCCGTTATTTTTAAAAATCTTTATTATTGCTTTTCTAGTTTTGTCTGTGTTTTGTTTGTTACAGTTTCTTAAGATTATGAGACCATCGTCCCTGTAGAGTCCTGTGTCATTTCTATCTATTATTTTGCTCAGTTCGTTTAGTAAGTAAATGCCTATGATTTCGCATGCTTCTGCACCGTCAATTGAAAACTGTTCCCGCCAAAATAATACTTAGAATGAACTACAACAATCAACCCCAAAACTGAACAAATAGCTTTAATTAAATTCCCAAACCAAAACAAAACTGTTAAATAAGTGATATAAACAAATTTTTACTACGTTAATAAATAAATAAATAAATAAATAAAAGAAGAAACAAAAATAAGCAATATAATTTGACCTAAATAGATAAACAAACGACTTCCGGTGAAATAACCGCCATAACAGAATACCCACAATGCACCACTAACCCGTATATATATAAATAGCCGAGAAAAATAACAGCACACGTGGCCTGACGATTGCATATAGCATGAAACAGACTGTCGCCTCTAAGTGTTGACTTCTATGTTCACTTTTATATTTACACACGCTCTATCTCTGATATTGAGCACTTTATTCCATAAATATAGCACACCTTAAGACTATATTTCTTTATATATATATATATATATATATATATATATATATATATATATATATTGACATGTTCTGTTTATCCAATATTTTATCAAGTTTTGTCAAATTTCCGAATTATTTTCATTATATAATCGGCAAAATTCCAAAGTTTATTTTTGTTTATCTCGAATATTTATTTCGAATATTACTGTATTCGTTATCAAGGCTTCCTTTTTTATTTTGTTCAGGTTCTCTGATCTGGGATATTAGTTTAGATAGTCGACCGTGATAACTATAGTAATTTTGAGATTTGCTTTGTGTTCTACACGTTGTAAGTATTTTGTCATCTTCTTGATAATGCATTTAGAGTACGAAAGTTTAAAGAAATCCCCATGTGTATATTATTTGAATGCCTTTGCAACTATTCGAATAGATTTTTGCTCATGAAATTTCTTTTAACTCAAGGGTCATTCCAGCCAGATTCAACAAGGGTCTGTCCCGAAGGACCTCAGATTTCATCCAGTGTTCTGGCATTTGTTAACATTCTTCAGAGGAGTTGATCCTGAAAGTTTCAGCATGTCATCTCATGTCAAACAGATTTTAGTCCACTTTGAAGATTCTGAAGATATTGAAAATTTTAAAAGCATTGAATTTTCTTGTTTTTTGGCGTTTGTTTTGGTGAACTCGCACTGAAACAACTTTTATGGCTTGCTTGTGGAACTATTTTCTCTTCATCACAACCATTATGAATCTCTCAAATTCGATCAACAAATCATTCTCCTGTCACTTGTTGCAAAATACCAAACTGAAATGTTAAAGATTGCACAAAACCTTCCTTTTACAATCGAAATAATAGATTTCAGCTTAGTTCTATTGCATGAAAACACATGCAAACCACCTCATCTTCTCTGATCATAAAGTGGGTATGAGAATTTCACCAAAATCCAATAAAACAGGTCCGCTTATACTCATCTCTTCTGGTGGATGTTAATAAATTGTGAAAATTTGGATAAAATCCGAGAACGGACGGACTCTTGTAGAATCTTGCTGGAATTAGCCTCAAGACAAGCCTAGAATGTCATTTAATAAAACTTTCTAGTTTTCAGTCTCTTGTAAAAATGACGTGTGTGTGACAACATAAATTAGTGACAGCATCTCAATCCAGAAAAAGTCCCAGAAAATAAAGACAGAGACTTTGGAACTTTGATGCGCAAGTCGACCGCTCCAACCAAACAATAAATTCGAAGAATGTGAAAATAAGTAACAGTAAGAAAAGACGACTTTCCAGATTATGTAATTGGTCGTTCTAGCTGATCACAGGGTCAAAATGAAAATAAACTTCGAAACATTTTAGGCGGCAAAGAGGGCGGAAAGGGTTTGAGGGTTAAGGTTCCTAATATGTAACGCCCTTATTACTCGGAAACAAACATGCTAGAATTGAAAATTGCAAAATCAGATAAAAGAGATGCAGGCGTTCGTAAACAAATGCCGGAGAAAGCTCTTCCGCATCTACTATGTATGGAGCAAATTTAAAGTCTCGAGTATTCGACCGGAATCTCGCCTTGTCGCTATTAAACGACATGACACTTTAATGCAAGTCACTGCCAAAAGCGAATGCAGGCAGAACGGCGACGCAAGTGTTGATCAGGCAAACAAAAGAGTGAACAGACATCTCGATGCTGGAACTCCCTAGAGCCACCACCAATAGATTAGCCGAGAGGACGTTGTCTGTTTCTTCTACCGTCAGCTCCCCACTCCGACGATGAAAGCAGTCAAGGGACTGATATTAACATTGGAAGTTGGGGAAAGTTTGCATTGTCGCGGTTTGAATGAATACTGAGAAAAGATGATTGAGAATATTTTTACACTTATTACGAGCGGACTATAAAGACACGTCTGTCGTGATCAGTACTATCACGTTGGTAAAACCTGAAAAGTCGATTCCTGGACAGGAAGGTGAAAACCAAGAAGATGATTTTGGTTACACCTGGTACTTCGGAGAAGGCTCAAAAGCATTGATACCGGTTTTATCCAACAAGAAGCAACAATCGAACAGTTTTCAATAAGAATTTTAAAAATTTCATTGCAAGAGGCGTCGCGAAGAAAATGAATTTCAATCGATGCTCTGGTAATAGAAAGAAGTCTTGCGAATAGAGGGCTAATGCCTAATAGACAAGTCAAAAGAAATATCAACAGATACAACAGCCTGATTCAAATTACCAATAGTTGCAATGATCGACAAGAACCAGAAGAAAGTTAAGGAACAAATTAATGAAAGCTCTTTGATCAGAATTATTAAGAAAACGAGTAGAGAAATCTATTTCATTGAGAAACAGAGCAAGGGGTAAATTGAAATTCTGAACACCGGCCACATCAGTAACATCAAAATGACTAAGTCACTTAACACGATGAGTATTAAAAATCACCAAATACAAAGATGTTCGCAGATGAATGCAGAGAGAGAGTCATTTCTATACCTTCAGATATTTTGTCTAATATGTTACAGTTCTTAGAAGACGGGGAACGATAAAGGAAAAAGAGATAGTTAACAGAGTACAATAAAGAAAGTCGAAAGCACATGAAAAAACATTCAGGGACTCAAGAGACGATTCCCTTGTTACTGTCAGATTTTCCTGGCAAAGTATAAACTAGCAAAGATAATATGTTAAATATTCATAATAAGAGCAAGGTAAAAATATAATAATTCATAATAATATATGTTATGGGGTCCTCCCCTTTTTCATATAAGTGGACTCGACCAGAGTGTTACTTGGACTGCTGCCGTTAAATACCCAGAGTCAGTCAGTATACAGAGAAGACAGAGATTGTGATTGAGTTGGAGGTAGAGTAATACTGTGAGGTAACCGCTTGTAGAAGTCTCAATTACAAGCACGTAGACTCTAAGGAAGTCCTACTTCGAGACTATATATATATATATATATATATATATATATATATATATATATATATATATATATATATATATATATATATATATATATATATATATATATATATATATATATATATATATTAAAGACATTTCTTTTAATGTTTAACGTTGTTTTATAGATACAAGTATTTAAGTAAATGCTCTGTTTATAATAAACAGTATTAAATAACATTTACCGGCCTGGATGTCCGAGAAATTTTCATAGAAAATATCCGTCCTTGGACAGGATTCGAACCTGCATCCTATAGGGAACCGTCATTTACGCTGACGTGCCTAACTGCTCGTACCACCAAGGATCGTTCGATAGGCAAGGTCGAATTTACTGCTTATTAGGCACGTCAGCGTAAATGACGGTTCCGTATAGGATGCAGGTTCGAATCCTGTCCAAGGACGAATATTTTCTATGAAAATTTCTCGGACATTCAGGCCGGTAAATGTTATTTAATAATACTGTTTATTATAAACAGAGCATTTACTTAAATACTTGTATCTATAAAAAGAACGTTAAACATAAAAAAAAATGTCTTTAATAAATAAAATTGTCGGTCTTTGTCCATTTCTTAATATATATATATATATATATATATATATATATATATATATATATAATTGCTACTAACCGCGTTCCTGGATTTACTAACAGTATTACCCATTGTATTATTGTGGGTTGGTTCAAAAATAATGTCGTTTTCTCACATAGTAACATATGTGATAAAACGACTTTATTTTTGCACCAACCTAATACATTTAATATCTTATCTTTAATTCCTGCGTTTGTCATTCTTTGGAGACCGAATTTCATCTCGGAATCCACAACAATATATAAAATATTTATAATAAAATAAATCTACCAAAGGATAATTTTTAAACGATAATCGATGTGTAATCACATCAACTAATCAATAAGCAAATATAGATTAAAATAAATAGAATAACATAAAAAAAATAAAATAAAATAAATCAAATGGTTCCCCAAACAACCGTTCACTGTAACTGCCAGCGTTAAAATTCCTAATAGCATTGACTCAGGAAAGAGCGATTCAGTCTACTTTGGATTGCCATACGAAGAGAAAACCTCTGACCTTGTGATTTCAATCATGTCGTTCCACGTGATGTGACACGTGAACGCCTGTTTCAACGGCGGATTAGATTATGTTCACGTTGAATCATCCCTTAAAACACTCCAAGCCTAGGTGTTACTCCATGAATATAATTCCACCTGACAAATGTGTTTCCTATATGGAAAACCTTCCAAAATCAACATTCGACACAAATAATTTATATGAAGGAGAAGAGACGAATCTTCAGCATTGAAGACTGTATAGATCGTCAAACTGGAATTGAATAACTGCAAATAACAAAAAAGCAGCGTAACAAATTATAAAAACAGGACTAGCAAGAGATGAGTGAAAAATTGCACAGAGTATTCAAAATCAAACTAGCAAATATCACAGAGCGTCGAGAATATGGCTACGCAGAGGACACTCAAAAAGAAAAATGTAATTTCTTATCACTGCATCGAAGCCTTATAGCGTTGCTTAATCGTTTATATAATCGATTTAACAATCTGGTCATCTTCATGTCTCTCATCCGATGATGCTTTGACTAACTTAACCTGAACGCAGCTTCAATCTGCTCCCAGTTTACGCGTCACGTCTGCTATACTTTACAAAATTTTGATGTTGCTGGAATATGTGAACATGATGAGAAAGTTACGAGAAAATTGAGAGAGATTACTATTACTCATGCTTCAATGGTAATCATTAATCATGTGGCGGGGATATATTAATGCATGAAAGTAATAATAATAATAATAATAATAATAATAATAACAGAAAATGTGCTTGTTTTGCACATGATAAAAGCAAGAATTGATATCAGTAAATTGGTTCGACAGACAAGGCGGGACAAAAAAGAAAAAAAAAACAGAAAAATCGATAGAATCAATCCATTTTCAGGCATCATTCTAACATTTATAATAAAAAAATCTTCGACCCACTTTATAGAATTGATCAAATCGTACTTGTCGGTAGCACGATAAAAAAATTGCGTCAAAGTAAAGAGAATGCCCTACGCGAACAGGAATTTCCGAATAGCTTCTAATAATGAACTGAAATGTATGTGGCAACACAATGAGATTCTCGCTTGTAAGAAAAGCTGAGCAATATAAAAAATGTAATGAAGGGATACAAAAAAAACTGATTAAGATAGTAATCTGAATATTTTATGGAATAATGAATTCATTTCGTAATCAATATGAATAAGTGCGTTATGTCCACTACAACGCCTCTTAGATGTGCTTTCTTTAAACATTTAATCGCAAGCAAGGATATAAAGCCACTAAGATGCAACGGGTTACTGAGTGTAAAAGAAACCGTGAAAAAACATTAAGGTGAGATAAAAGTACAAGAATTACAGAAATAGATAAGTGAATAATTGATCTAAGACAGAATTATCTTGTGGGATTAATAAACCTAGAGACATGGGTAAAGGACAAAGAGATTATGGAGAGTGTTATTTTACCCAGATATGTTTAGTCCTATTCTATCATTTTTTAAGTATTCTAATAATTCTTTCGTGGTAAATATAGAAAATAAAAATATAATCTTTGCCGGACTCAAGGAATGTTTTTAGCGATATAAAATCGAAAGATTATAATTCATTTTGCTAAAATCTAAAGATCCTAATTCTTTTTTTTTCTTTTGTCAATTCAACTCTTCTTTGCATGTTTTAAGATTCAAAGCAAAACACCGAAAATAAACACCGTATTTGACGACACCTAAAGAGAAAATACTATTATCATATTCTTTTTTCGGGTTTTATTTTCAAATTTATTTGAAAGTTTAATTGTTACCCAAAAGGCGTGGCCTAAAAATGTTTGTACTAAGCAGACTCCCATAATGTTGAAAGTGTAAATAGAGAATGGGAGATTATAATATCAGATAAGATAATTCAGTTTATTTTATTTTATTTTTTTGATGATAAGAAAGGAAGTCTGGTTAAAATTTTACATAAGGAAGAAAGAGATGAAAGCAGTCAAGAATGTAAGGTATTTTAGCCGTGAGTGAATGTAATTTTGTCATAAACACTCAATTGTGAATTAAATTGAAATAGTTTTAAAATTATTTCTTTATTAGGTCTGTTCTCTTTAGTATCAAATATCGTGAAAAGTCTTCAGGTTGCATTTTCTGAATTTAGTCCATAGTAATTTATTTGAAGCAGAAGCCGTTATCACGGAAAATAAAATCTGACGTTTTTCTCATAAAATTCTTGTTTTGACCTAAATTTTGCCAGTGAGGAAATGATTCTTAAAAGTAAAAGTCAACAAAAATTACAGACCGAATTTCAGTAGCATTAATATTGTAAAGAATATAAGCGACTGTTTTGTTTTTCATGTTTTTATATTATTTTTTTGTTTATTTATTGATGATACATTTCTTTATTCCGACAGGCAAGAAACAAGTTGTCCCTGACGCAATCCACTTGACATCAGCCATGACGTGTTTAATGTTAGGTTACATCACATGACCAAATGTACTCAAACATTACAAAGCTTTTAACGATAACTTTGTTCATAGTTGCACTTACTATAAGGATTTGTTATCTAAAATAAAATAAAGATTTATTGGGTTTGTATGATGTAATTTGTCTTATAAGTTTATAAGTTTATATGTTTACAGATATCGTTTCAATTTTAAAGGCAATCAGAAGATCAAAGATAACTTAAAATTTTACAAAAAATGTAAAATCATTCCAAGGGCTGCTAGTATTTTTGTTCCATTAGGGAATTTATCTTTTCATTTTCGCTAAATGGGAATTTATTGCATCGAAAAAGCACTGGGAGCGAACAGTGAATAAAAGTATATTTTCAGTTAACTGAGTAAAGTTATTTGCAAATATTGCATTCGAGTAATGACATGCATATTTGTTTTCAATTCAGAAATCTCTTCTATCCGCCATTTTAAACAGAATCCACTATTTTGTTGTGTTTTTAAACGTATAAAAATCTGCATAAGCTAAAATGGTGGTTGATGGAACGACGGAAGTAACTGCTAAAAAAAAAAAGAACCAAGAAATAGGAACAAGATAAGGATTTTACTTCAACAAAGTAGCAAGACAAAAAAAAAGAAAATGTAAAGTTATTATAAGAAACTGAAAGAGAAGACAGAAAGACATGTCGATTAAGTAAGCCAGTCTATTTATTTCCATGGCAAAAGATAATGGTGATTTCAAGGAAAATATGGGATAATGTGGTTCTCGTTTTTATAGATAATTCCCTGAGTTAAATACAAATAAATTAAGGTTCTATACACGTTCAGCTTTGTGTATCATTGTTTGGGAGTTTTTCTCTTGAAAAGATGTTTATAAAAAAAAAAACACCCTAATAATGGCTTATCATTCCGGCATATAAATAACTTCTATAAAATCAAACAAGAGAAGGTTGTGAAATGTCAAATTTCAAAACCAGAGGCTACCACCTCCAGATCCCAACCAAGATATAATGATAACCAGGAACGTTCAATCGAACAACTTTCAAATGGTGGTTTACAGACGACAAGAGGTGAAGAAATATGGTCACAAAGGAAGGTACTCTTTGCAGAGATCTATTAGGTTGGTGCAAAAATAATTTCGGTTTTTGACGTATTTTTTAACGTCATAGGGAAATTTGAGCGAAAAGACAAAATTCTTATATGTTACTGTCAGCTGTTATTGTACGTAATTTGTATGTTAAACTTTATCAGAGGTGCATATGTAATGAAAGAAAATATGCTATTAGTTTGGTGCAAAAATAATGTCGTTTTCTCGCATATGTTACTATGTGAGAAACCGACATTATTTTTGCACCAACCTAATATATATATATATATATATATACTAGCAGTCTAACCCGTCTTTGACCGGGTCTTTCATTACAGGGAATTTTTAACGTTCGGTTGAAACAGTTTAAGTTTAAAGTCATCCCACTCGAAATTCAATATGAGTAACAACAATTGGGTGCAACTGAAGCACATCACCCAATGGGGGGGGTGAACTATCTGAATGGGGTGTGGCCCTGAAAAGGGCCGTTTTTGCGTTCTCAATCTTGTTTCAGTCTCGCGCACAGCAGCATTTGGAGAGGCGTTGAGTCCTTTGATCATCATTTTCAGCTTCGCGCACAGAAGCGTTCCAGTATGCTCTTCTGGAAAATCCATGGACTCAGTGGCTCTGATTGAAACATTCAGAGAGGCGTTTTGACACAGGCGAAATGAACGTTCTAAAGACAATTCGTTATCTCTTATTCTAATAGAGGACCTGGCAGCCGCGGTTTTGCGACCTAGGCAAGTTCTTTTCTTTGGTGGTATGTCTTAGGCAAGTATGAACTGTCAAATGGAATGCGCCTTTAAACCAAGTAATAGCATAAAATGAAGCCAGGTAATACAAAATTGCTTTAAAATGAAATTGATATTACAAAGTTGACATCTACATTGTTACTGAATTTAAGATTTTGATCAATATAAATATTATTAATTTGGTGAAAGTTAAACATTTAGACATACGAATGATATTAATCGATGGCAACAGTCTGAAATTCGGTTTCTACGAATTTATGAGTTGGTTTCCAAATTTAATACTGAAATATATTGAGTTGGTGCATAATTATCAGGCGTTTTTGTAGGCGACTTATTCGTTAATAAAAATTGCTGTTATGCTTACTTTTTTTAATAAAATAAATTACTTTTATTTCCAGGTTATAAAAATGCGTGTCGATAATCATACGTTCGGTAATAATCATTTAAAAATGTCATTGTTAAATTGTTCTATTTCTTTTTTTAATAATAAATATTTTTTTAAAACGCTTGATAATTATGCATCAACCCAATAAATAAACATGTCTGTATTTTTCATCCAATAAACCGAGCGAAATATCTGGATAATTCGATATTTATAAAGTCGCTCCACAACCATTTATCAACTTTCAGGAAACTTCAGAATTCAGTCCTCCTAGAAAGTGTTATCCTTTTCAATAAAGCAATGATCTAGACATATTTTACACTCTTCCAGGGAATTTAATTTTCCCCATGAAGAAATTTCCTATAAATATAGTGAACCGAAGATATAAAATCTAATGAGTATAGTCGGATGATCCAAGCTGTCACAATTAATTGTTAATTAAAAAAAAATGTGCCCTATCATTTTCAATATATAATAATAAACACGTTCTTTTAACTAATTCTTTTCTACAATTTCTACCTTTAGTTAGTCTCATTTGTAATATTTGCAATATTTGTTCGAAACAGTTGTTTGAATCTCTGTAAGAATCTCATTGTAGAACGATCCTTTCCAATGGCACGATTTCCTGTCTGGATGAAGATCGATAATCGAAGAATTATTATCTTGTCCCAACGATTTTTTCCGCTGTGACACAATGTAATTTTCATTGATCGTCAAAATTTAATTTCCTAAGGAAATATTTTCCTTACTTTTAGGTAGCAAATCGAAGGTGTATTTATAATCCAGTTGAAAGGATGTTTTTCTCTCCGGTCCTGTGGAAGCCACACATTAAAGCGACAGTCATAATCAATCTCAAACAAATTATTAATGTTTGGTCGATTTACATATTTCGATTCTATTGGTTACTGTCTGTGATACATAACTCTATTCTCAACCAATGTCTTGATCCGATCGCTATCAAACCTAAAACTGTTTACTCGATCAGGAAGCATCATCAATGAGGAAATCTCCGGCATGAAATATTTCCCGCGTGAAATATCGCAAACTATTTCCATTTACATTAGCTTCTTCATAAACTGCGAAACACTTTAAGTCGCATATGGACTTCCAGAAAATTTCTTATTTAAGAGAAAAAAAAACTTGCTTATTTTCTTCTGACTTCAGTGTTAAGAGCAGTAAAGAAAATTACGCCAATGTTGACAATTTTATCTTTAAAAATATATGTTTATATGACTGGAATCCCGACACAATAAAAAGTAGTTTTTCTTGGTTTGGTTTGGTTTGTTTTACCGCATATCAAACTTAATTGGCTATTTAATGCTAACAAGATTTTTATTGGTAGTATTTTTTTTTCAGAAAGTATTTTTCTAAAAATATATTGTTGGTAATAACGTATTGCTGGTAATAAAATTTTCTTCAAAAATTCATTGCTGGTAATAATTTTTTACGAAAATGTTTTGCTGGTATTAAAAACTATTTTCACAAATTTTGACCTCAGTTTGGACTTTAACTATTTGCCCATAACTGGGACCCTAACAGGTGCTACCACCACGGATCAGGGTAGACCGGAGAACACCAGCAATTAAGAGGTGGTTCTACGCTCCCCAAACCCTCCTGATCTTGATCTTTCTTGCTGTTGGATGTAGCATATCGTCTTACCCAGGAGGCTGATGTAGTTTATCGTCATACCCAGAACGCGGATGTAGTTTATCGTCTTATCCAGGACGCGGATGTAGTTTATCATCTTACCCAGGGCACAGTAGTTTTTCTTTTAAAAGAATAAAGGCTCAACACTTTTAATGCCTTCAAGCACCTAAACAGAACAATCATTCAGTGCGAACAATAGTTTGGGGTTTACTCAAAAATTTCTATTTAAAATTGATGCTACATTATTTGAAGATAGTTCATCACAGATTCTTACATTTTCTGAAGATCAAGATACAGTTTTCTTGATGTAATTTGTCAATACTTTATGGATTCATTTAATTGTAAATCCCATAGATTCTTCTTTATATATTTTTCGTATGACAAATATTTTAATTTAGCCGAAATAGAAACGAAGCCTCAAATTATTGAACACAAATACTTTGAGGAAGATTGTGTTACGCCAAACTCTAATGTAGAAATAGATTCATTACTTAAAATGTCATCTTTACTCATCTTCTCATAAGAACGAATGTTAGGTTATCGAGCCCATGTAAAGGCCAGGATTTCGAATATTGATTTTCTAGGCAAGCAACCTATTGTCAGTTTGGTGAAAGGTAATATTTCTACCAACTATTTCCTCACTGTTATGGAGTTAATCTTAATAAATAACTATTTATTTTCATTCAGAAAATGTTTTTGCCAATGACATAGAAAAGGATGTTAAAAATCATCGGTCAAGCTAAGAAGAGGTTGAAAAAAAAAACTGATGTTTGGTTATTTAGAGAATATTCTTCTATTGGCTATGTGTAATTACTAAGCTTAGGCAGCGGAGAAGAGCCATGGGTAACTGGTTAGAAATTAATAATGTACCAATGGGAGTCTCACATATAATTGAATTGCTATTTTAAATTTAAGAAATTGATTTTAGGTTTTATGTACATATGAATTAATTCCCGTAAAACAATAAAATAATCAAATATACATTATTTTTCCATTTTCCATCGGCTATATATATATATATATGTAATTATTTATTTAAAAATAGGATTCCAACGCTACAAGAGTTACCTAACGAGTTCTTTCCTATTTTCTATATATTTTTACACATATATATATATGTGTGGGTGTGTATTTTATATATAAAGAAATAATCATACATAAAATCAATCAGCAATATTAATGCGATTAATGGCGAAATCACTTCGCTAGTAGAACATAATGTATGCATTAAAATACTGTTAATCCATTGAATGATGTGATCCTCATTTATAAAACTGTTGTCAGATGTTTCTAGTGTATATTTTTTAAGTTAAGCAAGTACTTTCGAAGAACCATCTCTCCATCGTCAGGCTGTAATTTTTTTCCTTTAAAGTTAAAACTTGGAAGACAAAATAATTGTTTGTAGACCGAAAGATGTTTTTTTTTTTTGTTTTTTTTTTTTTAAATGTGCTATTTATTGACAGTTTGTACAGTCTCGGAACGTGCGTGTCGCAACGCTATAGTTCAAAATTTCAAGTGAGAATTTTTTTATGAATTTTTTAATATGGTAAATCCACGAATTCTTTTTTTACAAGTGTTTTTCAGTTAACATGACATGAACTATGTATTAGGTTGGTGCAAAAATAAAGACGTAAAAATGTCGTTTTTTGACGTATTTTTTAACGTCAAAAAACGACATTATTACGCCATTATTTTTGCACCAACCTAATATATAGTTCAATTAATATAGTGATATGTCTTAACAGTTTTTTGTTTTTTTTTCCTCAGGAATTTCATACTGCGGGATCAATTGTTTTTTTTTTTAGAAACATATAATATTAGGCAGCATATATTTTATATATCAAGAAATAATCATACATAGAATCAATCAGCAATATATAAATGCATGTCTGTGCGTGTATGTGCATGTATGCTTATTTGTGTGTTTAAAAAATTAATAGATTTTATTTTTAATCCGACTTTACTTCTTATAACCTATCAGTTTTTTCTAACAGCGTGAATTACGTCTACTGGCTTGCGCATTGGAAAATCTTAATAAAAAAAATTATTGGTAATATTTATTATGCCAATAGCGTAATAGTTGTTGGTATGGGAAGTTACGATTTCAATGTCTGAGCGAGTCTGTTTCATTTAGTTGGAAAAGGCGCGAGTTCGTCTTCTTCAAGCTATGGGTTAAATAGCATGGTAGACTTAGCTCGCTTGCCTTTGTGGGAGGGTGGGGGTGTCAGTCAATCCAGGAGAAGGAAAAACTATGAATACAGCCTCCTCCTACAGTTTTACAGCTTCGAGAGCGGTTAGGCTCGTTAGTTTTGTAATAGCATTCAAACTAGGAGAAAAATTCTGATCACATGCTAGGATAAACGAAACTCTTCAACCTGGAGTATAATTGAGCGAAGTAAAATTCTACAAGAAGATGTCTCAACAACCTGATGAAAAACAGATTGCAGTTGTTAAATTTGGAACGATGGTTAGTGTCAGAAACTAAAAGACCCCAAATGATAAAAGACATGTTGATTATTGGGAGCCGGTTACTTAATATCGAAATTAATCGTCACAAACTGAGATATTATATTTTTAAGATGAGGTATTATGCACACTATTTACATTATTCGTCCTCACCTTTGTTGTCATATTTATCACAACGTTTCGGCCGTTTTACGCTCTGGCCTTCTTCAGGTGGTTGGAATGCCGAACTGAACCCTTTATTTCGCTCACTGGGGTAGACTGTTCTAGGATGGATATCAGTTATTCCCCTCTCCAAGTTCTCCACAATTTTTGGGTCCTGTCACTGGATCTAACTAACGCCTTTATCCACTGCGTCATGTGTCTTGAGGACATCTGATTATAAAATTCTGGGACTAATGTCATCAGCAACCATTTTTTTTTCCAGTGTTCATATTGCAATTTTTGTTGTTATCATTGCATATTTTTTACTAGAGGTCACATTGCAATTTTTGTTGTTACTGTTGAGATAGATATCGGTTATTACAGCGGTGAATCCAGTTAAATTACAAGTTATTACCAATTGCTTGCGAGTTTGATTTGGTATATCGATATTGTTACTATAATGCTGGTATTGTTTGATTTACACTAATTATATTCAGATTATTACCCTCATCTTTGTTGTTATCACAACGTTTCGCTCGCTGTACCAACCGGCCTTCCTTATATATAGGAGAGAAATTCAAAAATTGCCTGTACTGTTCTTATATCTTATGTCGAAAGCGCGAGTAATTCATTAGCTACCCTCATATATATATATATATATATATATATATATATATATATATATATAGACAGAGAGAGAGAGAGAGAGAGAGAGAGATTAGGTTGGTGCAAAAATAATATCGTTTTTTGACGTTAAAAAATACGTCAAAAACGACATTGTTTTTGCACCAACCTAATAGATAGATAGATAATATTAGTGGTAAATATACACATACATATGCAATAATATATCTAAAATGTATAAATATATATACATACATACATACACATACATATATATTTGTATATAAAATAATTCCAAGAGGATAGAATCCAGGTAGAACTCAATGTCCAGGACAGAGTAAGGATATAATAAAAAGCCTTAAACACTAAAATTCATTTGATAATATTAGTGGTAAATATCGTATTTACGATTCCAATGGAATAAATTATGACCATGGAATATTAGTGTTTGAGCCTTTTATTATATATATATATATATATATATATATATATATATATATACACACACACACATATATATATATATATATATATATATATATATATATATATAGCTTAAAAGCCACCTTATTGCTGCATTTGAATATTACATTAATATTTAAGCTTATCTTTTAAAAGTTCACCAGTAACTCTTCTGCTGGCAATTAAGACAATTTTATGTGCGTATGTTCTTAATTTCCGCAATTTTAATTTTTATTTCATGGATGACTATCGCTGCATTTCGCAATTAATTTCAATTATTCCCAAATTAAATTCCAAGTTATAAAAATTTTTATCTTTCAAAAGATTCGTCGCAAAAAATCAAGTAAAAAATCGCTGAAAACAATCACAGTAATGGAAACTTTGGAATCTATAATTTCAGGATTGCGTGTTCTAATCCGATCCGAAATGTTTTTAAATTGCTCACAGAGTCGGCCTGATTACAAATTGGTATGATATGTTGTCTACAACCACTAGGAGTAAAGTTGAAAAGGTGTGACACGATGACACACTGACATTTACATTTATTATTGTTGTAGAGTACGAAAGGTTTTTCTTCCTCCGTATGAGTTCGAATCCCTCGTCGCCAAGTTGTTATGTAGTGGTTTCACAGTGGAGGCTTGTATTTGTACTAAGTCGGTCCTAAAATAGGTTCGACGTACAAAACGTTTGGAACTTGATATAATAGGTAATGACACAGTAATCTAGTTGTGGTGGCTGATACTTTAATATCCGACTAACGGTCCGACATCGACTGACTCACCAACTCACTGCCGACTGACTTGTTACTCTTACTACTCCTACTTATTATAGGTGGGAGGGTCTATTAACCATAGAATAGGTGTGTTCCACTATAACAATTATATATTAGGGTGGTGCAAAAATAATGACGTAATAATGTCGTTTTTTGACGTATTTTTAACGTCAAAAAACGATATTATTACGTCATTATTTTTGCACCAACCTAATACATATATATGTATGCATATCAATCTACAGCGAATTACGAACTGAACCATTTATTTAATCTACGATCGTAGATTTTTCTCTGTTCTCGCCTAGTTCTGTATTTAGTACTGTTCAGTCATTGCTCTTCCGCTTCCACTAAGTGCAAGTACACACTGCCCGACCCAGAGATTGAACTCACAGCCACTAAGTCACCTAATTTACAAACTCTAGGACGATTTGGTTTAGGGGACTTGGGGTTTCAAAGTTAAACTGCATACTGATTAGTTATGTTATGTGAATAACACCGTAATATTCTGGCCACATCAGGAATCTGTATTTCTGGACCACGTGAACTCAATAAGACCTTTGATCCGGTTCACAATAGAAGAAGAAATCTGGCCTTCCTGAATGTAATCATAACTCGCACAGAGAATGGGTTCAATATATCTGCATATGACAAGTCAACTTTAGCCTGAAAATACCTTAACTTCATTTTCCACTATCCACACAATATGAGGAAAAGCATTGTTCGATGCCTACAACACCGAACAACAATTATAAGTGGAGACCAAGACCCATACCAACAAGAAATAATCAGCAACAGTCGTACCCCTCAGAAAAACTACGATCTGTGTATATTACGTCAAGGTCTGATTGAAAAAGTTTCAGATCTGCGGGACATGCAACATCAGGCCAATATTCAGAAGCAGTTCCACCTACGGAGAAATCTCTGTCAAGTAAAGACATGAGTAAGAATCGTGTGTAGTCGATACTTTGTTGCTGTGAAAAAAGCCACTTACTAAAAATAAGGCTGAAGGAACACTGAAGTCGTAGTGAGACAATGTGGAACATTGAAAAGCCGAATGAGACAATGTAATCGGGCATGTCTGATCATGTATGGAGTGAAAGTGGTAGTCATCATCCCCTGTGAAATGAAGTGAATATACTGGAGTAGGAAGAATACTGGAAAGTTAGAAATCTAGCGCATATGCTAAACTAAGAGGACCTCGTTGGCAGGCCTAGCAAAGAAATAAATACAATATGGAGCCGCTAAGAAAGAAAGAAAGACAAATGACAGCAAGTCTTCAACCGCATCAGCAGCAGCAATCAAAACATGGGCAGCAGCAGCAAGTGCAACCTAATCAGTAGGTAGGTTAGGTTTAATGAAATTGTCCTACGTTGCTTTGTGAAATCCGTGACATAGTGTTTGTGAGTTCAATCCCTGGGTTAGTTAGTGTGTATTTGCACTCAGTAGAAACGAGCGAAAAATAACTGAACAGTACTAAATAAAAACAGGAACAAGACGAGAACAGAGAACAGTCTACGCCCGTAAATTAAATAAAGGGTTTACTTCTGAATTCCCTGTAGGATATACAAAGACTGAAACGTTGTGATAATGACAACAAAGATGAGGACAATAGCCCGAATATAAATAATGTATATAATGATAAATCCTCGTCGCAAAAATTCAGACAGAAATACTCTCGGTTTTATCTGGCACAAGGCCATCATAGAGGTACTCTATGGTAAGCGCCAATATATCTGAATTTTGATATTTATTATAATTATTGTTGGCTGTTTCATGGTCTCACTGATCGATTGTAGCATGATGGCATTAAAGAGAATGATACACCAGATCACCAGAGAAGTTAGGTGCATCAGGAGATTGATTTATGTTAATTTCAGCGACCGAATAGAGAAAGACGTGACCTTAAAATTGCATCCGTTTTTACAGACGGAGGGGTGGAGTAGATTTGCCCATACAGGCAGTTACATAAACGACATCCTAAAAAGGATTTTGGAGGTCTCGGTTAGTCTCTCACACATCACAGACGGAATGTAAGCCTGGCCTAAATCGATGGAATTTGGAGTTGCATAAAATATAAGTGAAATAATGAAGATTCTTTTCTTGTGTTCTCATTAACCGACACACACAAACACACACATACACACACACTTCATTATACAAGCATACAGTAACCGTCGAACAATAATGTTATTTAAGCTGTCTATATTTCTGAGATGAGGTATTATGTACATTATTTACATTATTCGGACTATTGTGCTTATCTTTGTCGCCATATTTATTACAACGTTTCGGCCGTTGTACGCTCCGGCCTTCTTCAGGTGGTTGGAATGTTGAACTGAACCCTTTATTTCGCTCACTCGGGTAGACTGTTCTAGTTCCGCGTGGGAAAATTAACAGGCGATAACTGATAACTGACATCCATTAGACATGGCACGTGGAACTAGAACAGTCTACCCCAGTGAGCGAAATATATGGTTCAGTTCGACATTCTAAACACCTGAAGAAGGCTGGAGTGTACAATGGCCGAAACGTTGTAATAAATATGGCGACAAAGATGCGAATAATAGTCCGAATAATGTAAATAATGTTTATTTAAGCTTAATTTACTTAACATGGCGCCAACTTCTCATATGTATTTGCTAGGACTGACATTAGTCCAGTCCTATTCTGTGATCAAACCTAACAACTAATTATTTCTCTACAAGATACAGATAACTTAGTATCGTCTCATTTTATATGCCAATTCCTTTCATGTTTTGGGTGACAATGCTTCTCCACAACGTTCTCTAAGTTTTGCCATCTCACTTTGTCCTTGTTCTGCCATCTATTCACACAGACTTGTTAAGTCAGTTGCTCGCTGTTTACTTCTGTATCTCTTGTCTTCAATATGTCATGTGAGTTGTAAAATCTCCAAACCCTCTTTCCTCATTATGCGTCCCAGAAATTTCAGTTTTGTCACTTCAAGTCTTTTCTTCATCTGTGTGAAATCTTTCCAGCATTTACCATCATCAAGGACAGATATGATACAATTTCTGCAGACGTTTTTCTGGATATCTTTCTATATTTCTGAGATGATTATTATTATTATTATTATTATTATTATTATTATTATTATTTACATTATTTGGACTATTGCCCTCATCTTTGTCGCCATATTTATTACAACGTTACGGCCTTTCAGTATCTGTCTATATTTCTGAGATGAGGTATTATATACATTATTTACATTATTTGGACTATTGCCCTCATCTTTGTCGCCATATTTATTACAACGTTACGGCCTTTCAGTATCTGTCTATATTTCTGAGATGAGGTATTATGTACATTATTTACATTATTGGGACTATTGTCCTCATCTTTGTAGCCATATTTATTATGATGCTTTGGCAGTTGTACGCTCCAGCCTTCTTCAGGTGGTTGGAATGTCGAACTGAACCCTTTATTTCTCTCACTGGGGTAGACTGTTCTAGTTCCACGTGCCATGTTTGATGGATGTCAGTTATCAGTTATCTCCTGTTCATTCCCATCTCTAAGTTCTCCACTACCTTAACCGGGTATTGAACTCACATTCTTTGGGTCCTGTCACTGGATCTAACCGACGCCTTTATCTATTGTGCCATGTATCCTTGAGCAATATGGCGACCAAGATGAAGACAATAGTCTGAATAATGTAAATAGTGTTTTTTGTTTCGTTTTTTTTTCCAATGTCTTCGTACTTTGCATAGTTTCGGAAAAACATCTTCCTCATAGAAAGTGTTTGATTCCTTCTACTTCTCTGTTCTTATGCACTTTCGGATTCCTGTAACACTGTTCTTTTAGCATCAAAGACATTACTGCACATGTAGTTTAATCTCTACACCTACATAATTTCTGACATCCCCAATATGAAATTTACCCATTGAATTATCTCTCTTATTGACGATCATACAATATGTCTTCTTGCAGTTAATAATTAGTACTTCTTTTTTACCTATTACCTTGTCTGAGAGTTCTTTCAGTTTCTTGTTGCGAGTCTACCATCAACAGTGTCATAAAAAAAATACTTTCAACTTTAGTAACACACTCTCTTCACGTTTTCCTTGGATTGATTCATAGCAAACCATAATGCCGGTGTTGGAACACTCGAGCTACACTCACAAATGGGATGATATTTTATAACTTTCTAAAGAATATTGCAATATATAATTCTCTCTATTTCTCGAAATCATGAGAGGAAAAATATGAAAGTTTTGAAATTTCCTGGTGCTTATAAGAAAGAAACTTGTATCTGTAAATTCAACTGAGAGACAATTTGATTTAAAAAACACTAAATAAAAATGAAACGAATCAATCCACTTAATTGCAAGTGAAAGAAGCAGAGATGCTATTCAGGAAATTCTGTACGTTCAAGTAACAATATGTTGATTATGGAGGCATGAATAAAGTTTGTAATGAGCTCGAAGTAATTTTCATAACTTTTCAAATTGAACCCACTATACTTGCGTCATATAGCAAAAAATATTTAATCGTGAAATGTTATCTTGAGAGGTGAGCTGGCAAGTCTATACAGTCCGTTTGAAGCAGTTATTGCCAATCGAATAAACCATAATCACTTGAATTTGCTTTGCATGTTTTTTTGCTAAATTTTATATAATTAATTTCGATATCAAAAGCTTAGATTTTTAGGTAGTTTTAACGTGTTTTTTTTTTAATTATTTACGCTATTTACTTTATTCGGACTGTTGACCCTATCTTTATTGCCATATTTACGACGTTTCGGCCGTTCTACGCTCCTGATTTGTTCAGGTAATATATGTTTGCATTTCGATCCGAACACTTTATTTCGTCCACCGAGGTAGATTGTTCTAGTTCTACGTGCCACGCCTTTTCTGGATATCTCAGTTTCAGCTAATTACTTTTCGCAACACAAATTTCCGTGTTTTTGTTCAACTCTGCTGTGACCAGGTATTTATACACTGGGCCACGTGAGGGTAAAATGTTTACATGAGAGAATATAATGGAATGACCACCGTCAAGTCTTGACATTATTCCGATAGAAAATCTAAGGGCAATTGTGATGATGAAATTATATAAAACTGGCAAACAATATGACATCAAAGTAGACTCGTGGGAAGAAATTAAAACCACCATGTCAGAAATGAAACCTGTTGGCGAACAAATTGAACAAATTCAAGGGATAATGTATTGCAGGCTGTTATTGAGATGGAGGGTCACTATATTAAAATGTAAAGTTTTTAAAATGTAATATATATATATATATATATATATATATATATATATATATATATATATATATATATGTGTGTGTGTGTGTGTGTGTGTGTTATTTGTTCTATTACAGGTGTCGATCAACCGTTGATGACTTTATTACCTTGTTGAAATAAAGTGATTTTCTAGTTTTCCATAATAATTCGAGACTGCAGTATTTATAATACAGTGTAACCCGGATATAAGAAAGTTGTCGGGACCGAAGAAGAAGTCTCTTATATCCGGGTTTCTCTTATATACAGGTTTGGTCTATTTTGTTTTTGTTTAGGTAATTTGGGACCAGAGAAAATATATCTTATATCCGGGTTTCTCTTATATCCGGGTCTCTTATATCCGGGTTACCCTGTAGAACCAATAACGTCAATAAAACATGTTGGAACTATCTAAAAATCTCAAGTTTTGTTTTGATGTCTAAATTAATTGTTTACGCTCAGACAAAATATTTCAAAGCAAATTTCAGTTATTGAAGCTTATGAGATTTGCATAATATTAGGTTGGTGCAAAAATAATGACGTTTTTTAACGTATTTTTGCACCAACCTAATAACATCAAATGAACTGAACAAACCAGTTCAAATCAAAATTTATGCAGTTTTTAAATTTAAACCACACAATGAACTTAAGATCTTTAATGAAGAATTCCTTTAACCCCAGAAAAAAGGCCAACTCGTTCGTTTGTTGCTTTTTTCAACAGCTAACCTGAAATTCAGTATTAAGCTTTTTAAAAGTAATTTATCTGAAAGGATATAAATGTAATTTAAATATTAAAGATCGAACATTGATCGTGTAAGCAAAACATTACGTCAAAAGTATACTGTTTTGGTAAGCAGCATGCAATTCTGCAGCATGATAATGCAAGTGCATACTCTTCAAAAAAGCCATCAACAAAATAATGATGATTGGCACGCCAAATCCGCCATACAAATCCAATTTAACAGCTAGAGATTTCCATTTCTTTTAATCACCAGAGCATATGTCGAGTGACAGAATATTCGGAAAACAAAGTTAAAAATAATCTTTTGAACAACTTTGGGAAAAAAAGCAATATTTTTATAATCGTGGAGTCAAAAATTTATCTGTTCTTTGAACTGCATTTGTTGAAAATGGAGGTGCTTTGATTGTTCTTCCCTGTCCCACTAATTCATTATTGCACGAAACATTCCATATCACACAAAGCACAAAGAAAGGACTTCTAGAGATGGAATTTTGATTTTGGTGCTGACTCGGGTTTCTCATTTTATGATAATCGCTTTTTTGGTTGTTTCATTCATAAAAAAAAAACCCACTGAATTCGTTGGAAATTCCCTATGTTAAAAAATAGAATGAAGAGAGTCCCGATTAAATTTTTACCTGGGGAAAAGATAAGAAAAGCTGAGATATTTTTCTCTCATGGATCAAATTGATCGACACATTCCAAATTTCCTCTAGCGTATCAGATTGATCGACACATTCAAAATGATGGCAGGTTATTTATCCTCTATAAAAGTAGTCGGATTACAGAAGATATGCAGAACGACAGACTAAGCTAATTGCGTCATCGGATTGCAAAGGATTCCAGGAAAACATACTACGATCAATAGTTGCTTTTTAAGTCATCGTTATGTGACCTTGAAGGAGACTGTGAAACGCATAAGAAGAAAAGTCTTTGGCAAAAATACTTCAGGTAATCGACACGTTAATCATTTCTACTTTTGGCTCAGACATTGGTGAGGAGTTTTACTTTATTGATACAATTTCCTGAATATATTAAGAAATAATATATATCCAGCTACCGAAAGAAATCAATTCTGAATACGTTTGTTGAGTGATTTGTTTACCTGGTTTGATATTGAGAAAATGTCCATAAATTAAGCATTCCAGGAAAAACAGAAAAGAAATGACCCATAAGAAATCGGGGAATTTAGCCAACACGCACGAGCCAAATTAAGTACCGATTTTTGTCCGTAAACAAACATCAAGAAAATTAATTCGAACAACACAGAAGAAACAAGTTAAGACATTTTTCAGCTATCTTCGAACTTTTGTATTGCACCTTGTATGTTAGGATATTCAGAATGCATCTCGTATGAGAGGCTATTCAGAATGCAAATTTTAACGCTGTGTATTATGGGTCTTCCAACCAAGGCAGAACCGAGGTTAAATGAGGTGAAACTGCGTCTGAAATTAATGTATCATCTCTTTTAATGTATCCCTCTGAATGATGAATTTTGGAAAGCGACTATTAAATCGGACCCACATCAAATCACCAGAAACGGACTGAAGAGACTTGCAAAGAGAGAATTACGTTCCACATGAAGTTCAGCTTGAGAACATAACATATAGTTCTACCATCTGCCTCAGTAATTTATCCATGAGTAACAAGATTTACATTTTGCATTCTTTTGTTACAAAAAACACGGTTATCGTAAAATGAGAAATCAAAACCAATACCAAAATTAAAATTCCATCTCTAGAAGTCCTTGATTTTTGCCTTGTGGAATATGACAGGCCACTCACCAAGCAGAAGCCTTCATCCTGCCAAGTTAATTCTCAAAATATTTTCAACACTCTCATGGGATAGTCTAAAAGTATTGGTTATTGATTTATAGTCTACCTTTCACTGATCACTTTTAGTTGTACACAATCAATGTCTTCCTCTTTGGTGTTAGTTACAGGACTTCCAAACTTTGGGCCACCTCCAAGATGCAACCTTCTTCTCCTAAATTCAGCTACCCACTTTTGCACTGTCGATAAAGCTAAAGCGTCAGCCCCTAATGTGTAGCAACCATGGCAGTATGAATGTCCTGGGAGGCGGGGGGTTCTAAATCCTTTTTCTGCAGGTAATTGATAATATCACAGTGCCAAATTTTGTCCATTTTAAGAGAATTCAACACTAGTTACATTTGAAGTTTCTTTGAGTCACCAGGCCGTCCTGGATATGACGATAAACTACATCCGCGTCTTGGGTAGATAAACTACATCCAACAGCAAAGCTTTGATCAGGATTTGAGGAGCGTGGAACCACCTCTTAATTGATGGTGTTCTACCCTGACCCGGGATGGTAACACCTGTTAGGATCCCAGCTATGGGCAAACAGTCATCCCCCAAACTGTGGTCAAAATACTATGAAAATGTAAAAATAGGTTTTAATATCTGTAATACATTTTGGGAAAAACTGTTACCAGCAATAAAAATTCTGTCGGCATTAATAACCCATTGAGGTTGATAATGATTTTCTAAGCCCAGCTTAGATGTGGTACAAGGCAGAAAGTATGGGGCACCCAGTGAGGACCGAACTCACTAATCAGTTGTAAATGATCTAGCAAGACAAGCTTTCTAACCATTACACTACGTCGACGTCCCCAACCCATTGAGGTTGATATGACATAAACCAAACCAAACCAAACCAAACCAAACCAAACCAAACCAAACCAAACCAAACCAAACCAAACCAAACCAAACCAAATCTTTGAGTTACCAGGAAGAAAACAATGCAATTATTAATAAGAAAAGTTGAAATTAATGCATGCAAGTTTTCACAGCTACAGCATCCCTCCTTCATATTCAGGCTATTAACTTTTCAGCCCACCCTCGTATGTCTACCATTCCATTAATTCTTTGTGATTTTTGCCCTATAAGACTCGTCGCTACAGTGGCTGATATGTCGATAAATTAAGAAAACTAATGAAACTAGCCAGTTGAAAGAACCTTCAAATCTGACATCTCGATAAAAATCTTTTTTGGTCGTTTCCGCTATTTAAAATTTAATCCTATTTCCATCAAGTTTTAGGATTATATTAAATTCTATTCTTCCCTTGAACCAGACGCTTATAGATTAATCAGAATTGTGTGTGTGTGTGTGTATGTGTGTGTATGTGTGTGTGTGTATGTGTGTGCGAAACGGCTTAGAAAAAGCTAACTGACCTGTTCCTAAATAAGTTGTGTTCTATCCGTGGGTCGTCTGATTAACATGGGAAGAGAGGAAAGACAAGTGTTTCCACGGAGAGTAGCAGTGACAATGAAAACGGGGAAATCGGCAGAAAGGTTGAAGAAACCTGTTTCTTTTCGTGTGTCGATGTGCGCCTGCGCAGATCGATATTTTATAGTGATTTACTAAGCATAGCTTAGATGTGTCACCAGGCCAAAAGTAGGGAGCACCAAGTGTGGATCGAATTCACTACTCGTTCGTAATTGATCTTGCGAGACAACCTTTCTAACCGTTAGATCACCTCAAAGTGCCCAGATCGATATTTTGTACCCGATTACCTTCTGAATTTAAAGATTTATTCCTGCCGATTGGTGATAAAGCTACTAAGCTGGGAGTTGATGTTTCGAATTTTAACGGCCACGTCGCGTTTTCTTCCATTTTAAATACCTTGCTGAGACATTATTGATCAAAGAAAGCAGTGTACCAGAAAATGTTCCGATTTTCGCACTCTTCTTTCGAATGATGAATACCAAGTTGATGCCAATCGAAAAAAGATCAAATTCAAACTAGCAACTGTTTTTTTTTAATGCCGGGTTTCCTCGGCAAGTAACCGATCCTAATCCTCCTTCGAATTGGTTTTCTTTCTTATCTATGAATTGTCATGACTTCCTGGAAAATATATTTCAGTGGTTTCCCGTTGCCTTCTCTAACATTTGTCATTCAATGTTTTCTTTCTCTTAAACTAGTTCACGCAAGGCTGTAGGGGCCAGTCTACACTGTTATTTATTAGTAGAGGAATATGTCTCTCCCGAGGATATTTTGCGAAATTAAATGCAACAGATGAAGCCGTAACTTGAACTCGTCTCCTCTGATTTCATTTTTCTTGCCGATAACCCCACCTGAAACTAAATTTTAAAGGTTTCATAAATTTGTCGTTATAAACATCTTGGATGTTTTCAATTTTTAAATGTCTAAGTCTGCCACAATGATCGGGAGAATCGCATAATTTTATTTGTAGATTGATCTAAAATGCCGTAGTGATAATGAAACAAATTGGGAAAAAGTTTAAACGGCGCGTTTCGCCGACCTGATATGTGTGGTTTCGGCACCTTCGGGGCGGAACGATAAACAAAGCTGTGTGTGAGGAAAATGTGTTGGGGATATTTGAGGTTAAGAGGAGCAATAAATTAAATTACTTTTATCAGGTGCGATGACCAGAGACCAGAAAATGTTTATCTTATTATTTATATAACAAAACAAATAGTTTCTGGTCTCCGATCGTTGAATCTGATATATGTCTAATATATATTAGAGCCGTTGATGTCTGTTGGATTTTAAATCAGTCCACTCTGAATAGATCGCTGTTTTATTCTCTATTAGCTCGTATACGGCGGTGCCATATTATTGCTTTTGCAATGATAACTGATTTTATATATGGTTCTGGTCTTAAGCTTATTGTTAAGAATTGTGAGATCAGCGCACTTTCAATACATTTTTTCTCAGTGAATACTTTTCTCTTCTGATCAAACTGGCATTTATTAAGCCAAACCTGTGTTCAGATATATTACGCTGAATCAAATTTAAGATATAATATTTTACGAGTATAAAGCTTAGATTAGTAAAAGACCCAAAGAATAAGATTAATAGACTGCTAGACTAATTTTAACGTGGAGATGGTTTACTTGCCTACAAATATTAGAAATTATATTAACTTGAATTCCGATATTCGCGTGAAATGCATAAATATTTCGGTCACCAAGCAAAACCTAATAATCTGTTTTTCTTCCCTACTATTCTTGATTTCATAAGTTGAATATATAGTTAGACCACAATAGTAGAAGGACATCTATGAGGATTGAACCCACAGCACCCGTGAAACAGAATAAAGGATTTCCTAGGTAAGCATCCCATTACGATAGGAGCTTTTCTTGTCTTCACATTTATCAAAGATCTGTTCAAACGAATTCAGCTAACTGGTGCCATCGTCATGTAATCGGGCAACTAATCAGCAATTTCTATACTTCCCTTGCAGAGTTTTTGGCAAGACATCGTATAACCACGTTCTTACCTTCCATTAACACAACAATCCAGGCTTGCCTCCGAGCCACATAAGACTTTTTTTAAATCTTAGTTGAACGACATGGATGTGTTTAATGTAAACAAGGAAGTTAATGAAAGGAAGTTAATGAAAGAGAAATTTTCAAATTCTTTTAAAAGGACAAGCGACACAAGGATATCTGAGGCTCCAAGAATATAAGGCTGAAGAGAACTAAGACACTAATGCTATTTTTTTCGTTCATACTGAAGGACGGGATACCTTTCGAATAGATCTTAATATAGGACGACACGGCCGTCCAGTGCTTTCTGCATTCTGTTGAGGTTTCTTCTAGACTCGATCAATTGCTTAATTATGATTATTTACAAACCTCAATAATTTCTATTTATATCCTTGTTTGAACCGGCTTCTATTGTTCTGGATGGAGCGGCTTGGGGATAGCAGTCGTGGATCGTGGGTGCACAGTCCTATGGGTAAGGGAAACTCGGATCAGTTCCGCCTCGCTACATCGAGTCTAATTCGTCAACTCTTCATCACCGAGGCCCGTTTGTACAGTTGGTATGACGTTTGCCTCATGCTATAACTGCCCGTGTTTCAATTCTCGGTAGTGGATGCGCACTGCTGATGAGTCCCAAATATAGGACGAAACGTCCGTCCAGTGCTTTCTGCATTCTGTTGAGGTTACTATCAGACTCGATGAATTAATTAAATATAATTATCATATCCTCCTAATAATTACTATCTGTGTATATCATCGCTTGAACCGGCTTCTAATGCTCCAGAGCGAGCGGCTTGGTGAGAGTAGTTGTGGCTCCAGGGGGCACAGTCCTATGGCTACAGCGAACGCAGTATGGTTCCACCACAGAATATGTGAGCGAGCGGCGCTATGTCGAGTCTGATTTGCAATCTCCTCGTCACCGAGGCTCATTGGGACAGCGGGTATGATGTTTGCTTGACAACCTAACTGTCAGGGTTCCAATTCTCGGTAGTGGATGCACACTGCTGATGATGTGCCAAATATAGGACGAAACGTCCTTCCAGTGCTTTCTGCATTCTGTTGAGGTTTCTTCTAGACTCCATTAATTGCTTAATTAAGATCATAATATATTAAAACCGACGGAATAGTGTGCAAGGTGTTTTTTTCCAAATTTAAGTCTACTTTCAGTATTTTCTAAAACATTATGTTTCACTAGAACATTTGATACATCTGGAAGCGCGCTGAATTGAATCCCCGGAGTGCTTCCTTGGAAAAGGACAAAACTTAACGAATCAACATTGAATAGATGTCCATTGCACTGTTATAATCTGATTGGTTGATTCTCTCCAATCAGCATCGACAGGGTGGCCAGTGACTCAAATGTAAATGTTCTATGTTTGGCGGAAAGGAAAAAGAAAGGAATAAAAGGTAGAGGGTGATCTAATTTAGATGTGGGTATTTCATACTGACTTCAGTGGGCGTTGTTCAAGAAAGTACGATTTTTCAAATCTAACGTTGATGTTTCTTCACTTGAAATATTAACGCAACACAAAATTTCTAAATTATTTCTTCTTGTTTTGTATTCTACGAATCTAAATTTATTAAGTATAGAAATAGAATTAGCTTTCTGCTATATTTATGTTAAATTATTCTTAATAGAAATCTTACAAGTATAAAAAACGATACTCGCTCGGAAAACCTTCAGTATATTGATTTGCAAATAAACAAGCCAACAACAAAAGGAAAAAAGGTATTAAAAAAGAAAGAACCAAGAACATGTACGTTAACCGAAAATAATCGTCCAGAATACGAGTTCAAACCCCAAAGAAAAAAAAAACCCGATGCGAGTATTCCCTGACGATCCGCTTAGGTGAAACCTTGGTAGGTTTGTCTGGCTGTCTAGGTTTAACTATATATATATATATATATATATATATATATATATATATATTATTAATAATTATGTTCTGCCAATATATTTTTGTGATACATCAGAAGGTCAGTTCGGAATAATTCCAAGTGCATTTCTGAAAAGGTACATCAATAATTCTGGCCATTGATAAGTATAATTAACAAAAATCCTTAACAAACGAAATTGACAAACTTTCCAAAAAGGAAAACAACAAGGCAAGATAACACTAAGCAAACACGATATATACAAGTCATATATATATATATATATATATATATATATATATATATATATATATATATATATATATATATATATATATATGTATTATTAATAGAAATCTAAAAAGTATAAGAAACTATACTCGCTCAGAAAACCTTCGGTGTGTTGATTTGCAAATAAACAAGCCAATACCAAAAGGAAAAAAAGGTATAAAAAAAGAAAGAACCAAATACATGTACGTTAATTGAAAATAATTGTCCAGCATACGAATTCAAGCCCCAAAGAAGAAAAAAAAACCTATGCTAGTATCCAAAACAACTAAATAAAGTGCTCAATGAGTAGAGCAGACCTAGTTAAACCTAGAGAGCCAGACAAACCTACCAAGGTTTCACCAAAGCGGATCGTCAGGGAAGGCTGGCTCTTCCTTGAGGACCGCTTAGGTGAAACCTTGGTAGGTTTGTCTGGCTCTCTAGGTTTAACCAATTTATGTTAAATTATGTGAATATCGAAAGGAGAAGTGGAGAGAAATCTGATTTCGGTGATTAGTAAAGTTACATTTTTTATCAAAGGTTTCTGCAATTCGTATTTCCGACTTACATTAACGACACTATGTTTTTTTTTTATTTTGTGAGTCTCACTACCACAGGAACAAACATATTTTGAAAATACACAACACATATATTTCTGGTGTACGTCGATGGCTTATTTTGTTCGAGAAGTACATCACTAAATCTATTTTAAATATATGAGCAACAAATATGCAAATTCCGATCTAAATAAATCAACTATTAAAATAGTATCTTACTGTATTATTTTTTCTATGATTTTACAAGCGTTTTATTGACTGTTGTGCGCCTGTTGGACAACCATGATTTCTGTTTGTGGAATTATTGGTAGTAGGCTCAATCTACACTGGGTATGGTGATATTGTGTTCTACTGGGTACGGTGATATTTTGTTCTAATGTATTGACCACTGAATAAAATACTTTGTTTTCTTTTTCTCGGACATTTTATGAAAAGGAAATAATGACTTGGCAGCCTTTCCAGATGTTGTTCCCTGTCGTTATCATTGGATTTATAAGTTCAAGCCTGAGCAGCACAGTTTAACATAAGATCCCTTTCAATTACACTCTTCACTTTCATTCATCCAATAAAAACATTGCAGTTATTAAGTTTTTAACAATCAGAACACCAAGATTTTCATCAAATATTATTTATAGAAAGTGCGTTATATATAAACAAAATATGTCGAGTAAAATCATTCCATATTGTACTCCTATTATTTTCCTTTTCCGTTGTTATAAAATGATTCATCTGATAAATTCTTTGACATTTCTCACGTCTCCGCCGAGTCCAGCTGTCAAAAGTTACTTCGAGGTATTTAAAAAAAATGTTGTTTTTTTATGTAGTCAATTGGTAAATAGTATTATAACTTTTTGCATGTGTAAAGTAAAAGAGTTTAAAAGTGTATAGTAAACTAAGAGACAGGCAGAAGTTGACTAGTGATCACGTCAGTACAACACAACAATTAATATCAGCATAAAACAAATTCATGTCAACTACAATGTACAAAGCATTAATATTAAGAAAATACTATCCGTTTAGATTTTATCAGGTAGATGATTCAATGTCTGCTGTCTACAATGATTAATACCAACTTACAGAATAAAATATTCAGTATTAAAAATATTCTTAATTAATTGGTTTTTGGCATAAGTCAGTCTTGATGAAAATAAACAAGAAAAATGGTTTATTTGTATAAAGGTTGTTTGAAGTAGATAATTTTTTCTTGAAATAAATCATTTTGAATAGCAGGCTTTGGGGCTGGGTTAATACTTTATTTCATGACAAAATGCTAAGTGTATCTATCTATCTATCTATCTATCTATCTATCTATCTATCTATCTCAGTCTGTTCATTATCTATCTATCTATCTATCTATCTATCTCAGTCTGTTCATTATCTATCTATCTATCTATCTATCTATCTATCTCAGTCTGTTCATTATCTATCTATCTATCTATCTATCTATCTATCTATCTATCTATCTCAGTCTGTTCATTATCTATCTATCTATCTATCTATCTATCTCAGTCTGTTCATTATCTATCTATCTATCTATCTATCTCAGTCTGTTCATTATCTATCTATCTATCTATCTATCTATCTATCTATCTATCTCAGTCTGTTCATTATCTATCTATCTATCTATCTATCTATCTATCTATCTATCTATCTATCTATCTATCTATCTATCTCAGTCTGTTCATTATCTATCTATCTATCTATCTATCTATCTATCTACCTATCTATCTATCTATCTATCTCGGTCTGTTCATTATCTATCTATCTATCTATCTATCTATCTCAGTCTGTTCATTATCTATCTATCTATCTATCTATCTATCTATCTATCTATCTATCTATCTTAGCCTGTTCATATCTGTCTGTATATCTATCTTACGCGTGTGGAAAGTAAAATTGGCACTAAAAGTTTTACTTGTTTTTCTCATGAAGCAGTCCAAAGGCATGAAACCTCTTGAATTCAGGGAGGTGTAGCAGATTGGTAAATAGGATTTTACTTATTTTCACGTTTTAAGTAGAAGAGATATAAAGTGTATAGTTAAGTAAGAGACAGAGAGAAGTTGACTACTGATCATGTGTCATAGAACAACACAATACAATAATTCATAAATATTTAATTCTTTCATACTTAAGGAGTGGATTGGTAAATAGGATTGTACCTATTTGCATATATTAAGTGGAAGAGATATAAAGAGTATAGTAAACTAAGAGATAAACAATAAGTTGACTACTGATCACGTATTGTTGAATAAAAAAATACAACACTTTACTTTTATAGTACTATTTTTACCTTACGTAAACAAGAAGTCCACAATTTCAGTCCCATGTCTTGTGTTAGTATTAACGAAGTCACGGACGACATTAGGAAAAAAAAACTCTCTAGTTTTGTTAAAGAGTTGATCTTTTGTTGGACTACCATATTAGGTAAACTTTTGTGTTAAAAGTATGAAAGAAAAACGGACATAATACAATTGTGTAGAATAAGGAAAATGCTGCAACTCATGAGTTCAAAAAGATCGTATATCATTTGAAAGTGTAGCCATAGTCATTACGCTATTTGTAGCCCGTAAAATATTTCTGTTCCAAAAGTAGGATCCCAGAATTTTCATTTCATCAGTCTCCTTTTCTAACAAGCAAACAATAGACGCTCTCTCCACTTACGACATATTGTGCAACTCACATGACGTTCCGCCATTGTGGGTAGATATGTAAGGGTACATACCCACGAATAAACCAGGCTGCTTTGTTTTTTGTTTTTTTTATCAAGTCACAATCTCGAGACGGGTTTTCCATCAAGCCCTAATCTGGAAGAGAAGAAATTAGTTTCCCAATAGCATTTGTAAGAGGATAATATACTTGGTCCAAATTCGAACTCCTTTCATTGATTTATTTTTCCGAACTTCTAAACCTTACACTATTCACGCATCCTAAATGGTCTGAAGTTAAAACAATTATTTTAATCAAACAATCAGAAAAGAGAAAGAAAATATTAGAGCAGTTTCATCAAATTACTTATTACTGTACATAAAAATGTCCACTTGGCTTTTCAGCAATTATTTGGTTTTCTTTCACGGTTTCACTGCATTTATTTGCGTCCTTTAATTTTTATTTTTATTTTTTATATATTTTATAAAATGAATATTCAATTCAATATTGATAATCAAATTTTCAGGAAAGCTTTGATTACATGATCAGCTTTTAAGTTCATTAAACACCATGTATTTGCGGCTACTTACATGCTGCTTCAATCAATTAGCTTCAACACACGGCCATTCTGTTTGTTGAAGCTACATTCGGACTGCTTTTCACGCAAAGACACACACGCAAAGAAAGGTTAAAATTATAACAAAACCTCTTCTACAATTTACTATTTTACTTATTGATACTTACTATTTGATTTCTTTGTGCATATGTAATTTTCAGCTTTCATAAAAAGGCTAAAAATTAAACGTTGTCTATATCTTAAAAAATCTTTGTTGTTTTACTTAGGTCGTATTTTTTTTCTGTAGTATTTCTGAATTAAATTTTCTTTCAAATAATTTCCTCCTTTTGCGTAGAAGACAATGCACTGTAAAGGTTATTTGAGGGTGACCATAATTTTCCATGGTTTCTTGCTGTATCAATTCAGAAATCAGGGAAAAAATAAATGCTATACTTAGAAATGAAACTGGAAGCCAGCCTCCGAGGTAGACTAATTTTCTGGGATAGGTAAAGCGTATGAAAATCCCATATGACGCCGACCAAACCTTCATCTCATCTCAACGTCAGACTCTCTCTCTCTTTCTCTGTCTCTCTCTCTCTCTCTCTTTTATCAGAAGCTTAATTTTTGTATCTATGACACGTTTTGTTGATTTTATGGTAAACGCGTTCCTACATTCGTTGCCTTTCTTCACTTTCAATCGATTGCCAAAGTTCGATTCTCACGGGGTGCATATAGGGGGGGGGTGATGCTGAAAAGTTCTCGATCAAAAATGGATTTTCAAACATTTAGACATTTGGTCAAATTTCGGCAAATTATGATAATATTTCCAATTCACGGTCATATTCTTTATTTTTGTCTGCAGAATTTTTCTTTTCAGCGGCCAAGAGCGAAATGTTAGACAACGTGTCACGTGATTCATTCAATAGTTTAAGATACAATGAAAATTACTTAAAGTTTCTCTCTTTTTTTATTCTCTTATTTGCAAAGGTAATTTCTCTGTGTACTCAATTTTTCGGATTAATAAGACTGTTGATCCGTTAATCGCAAGGAGATTGTCTTAAAATAGATTCAAGCTAAACAAATATAAGATTACTGATTGCGTGTGAAGGTCAGGTCCTCACTATCGCACATACATATATACACAGACACATATAAACAAAGATTTGATTCAATAATATAGAACATTTGCGAAAATTTTACAGTTTTTTCATTTGAAAATCCTTGAAAATTTTCAGAATTTTCATTAAAAATAATTTACTCTTGTCGTATCACTTGTTCCTTTTTATTTCATTTTGAGAAAATTTCAAATGATTTCATTTTTTTTTCGTTTGTTAATTTTTTTTATTTTTATCAAATTTTGTTTGCCTATTTTTGAAAATTTACTGCAAATTATTTTTTTTAAATTTTTATTTTAAATCGTTTCTAGTTTGCTGAATTCTGTAAAGAATTTAAAGAATGCATTTTTACCATTTCATACTTACCCCGAAATCCCTTAATTTACAATGTTTATACAATCGAAACGCCTTGCAATTCAGTTTCTCCTTGTGGCTAGTTCTATTGGTATAGACTAATTTTATTAATTCTTTTATGTAATTAATTCAAGATCTATGTATCCACTAAAGATTTAATGACTCCACTGAGTGAAGTAATTATCGCCTTTGAAGAAAAGAGAGCTTCTCAAGTTTTAGGATAAAGATAATAGAATCAAAAATTCTGAAAGTTAGAAATTCTTGTTTCTTTAGCCAGCCAGCATTCACATACAATTCTCTAACAGAATAAAAAAAATAGATCAAGAGTTACAAAAATTACATCTAGTCTTTAAAATGTCTTCAATTTAAGAGAAATGTAAAAATTGGCTGAAGTGGTTTCTACTAGCAAAAATTTAAATTCTATTGATACGAAAAGTAGCTTCATGCATACTGTCAAATGGTTTCTCAAAGAATGTCGCATTTACATTAGGGTTTGCACAAGAAGGCCTCAATTGTGAAAGATCATTTCCGCTAGAAAGAAATTTATTGATCTTTAAAAGGACAAAAACTCTCAAAATGAGGCAAAATTTCTCCTCCTACAGATGGGCATTATACATGTCTTAGGCGATCTAAAAAAAAAGAAAAAAAAAAAGAAAATACTCCTTATGGCCAACAAGAAAGTTTCAAGGATGTACCCTCACAAGTGGTTCATTGCAATGTATATTTTTTCCGGTAAGGTACTACGAGAAATAAGCATAGTTTAGTATCTGTTTATAGGTTGCCATTTCTTTCTGCGGTAGACCAGTTCTCATCCAAGGATATAGAATCATGTCTGCGCTGCTATTTACCCATAGCTGGAGGGTGAAGAAGAGGATACATACCTTTCCCAAGGGTATTAGCACGTAAGTGAATGTAATGGATTTGAGTGGAATTCGAACTCCGATTCCTCAATCCGAGCTGCTGTCCATTACTCCTCCGTGACTTTAGCACTTCTCTGATGTCTGAATAGACAGATACGAATAAGCGAGTTGTGTAAGTATCTGCGGACAGAGCGCAAATGAAAATATTACTGAGAGGTGACGGGTCTCGAAGAAACAGCTGCCTTCACCAGCAGATCTCTTATGTCCATTAACGACGAAGAATCGTTAGTACCGAGGCCAACACCCCCGTATGCAAAAATGTTGACTCATACATTCCTAGACGCAGTATAATCAAGCGAATTCAGATTTATTTGCAATTTGTTTTGACAATTCTATGCTGATAACCATTCTGACAGTTCTTGGAGAAATAACTAAATATCATAAAATCGGAAAGTATGTTATTTAATATATTTTTTTTCGTATTCAACTGAACAAATTAAAAAAAAATGGACGTCGCTAGTTTTATTTGAACCCAATAGGGAGGAACACCATGCTGTTAAAGAGAGTTGTGGACTTACTACTTGATGTTTTACAACTATCACTTCGAAATAATGACTCCCCAAGTCTTCTCTTTTCAATGTGATGTCTGAATAGACAGATACGAATAAGTGACTGTGTAGTGTACATGCAGGGTGTTAGCATGGAAAGAAGAATCAACCATCTCAGTTCGAATTTCAGTTTAGACTGTGTACATTGACTTCGCACTGCTGACTTTATTAACTTATAACTATTTGCCATTTGTATTATTGATACTTATCTTAACAAAATATCATAATAGTGGATGGAAATATGGGTAAGCACATGGGCTCTCCCATAATTGCCGTACTAGCAGTCAACTTAGTAGCTGCTCAATCAATCAATCAATCAGTCAATACATATATATATATATATCACAGACGTCTATCCACACACACACACATTCATATATATATATATATATGTGTGTGTGTGTGTGTGTCCGTGTGTAGAGTGTGTGCGTATGTACATATTTTGATATGTATATTTTTCATGTGTGCAAATCACACTAATAATTAACCCATGCCTGTAGATTTTGTAGTTTTAGAGACAAATATGTGACGCCTGGTTAATTTACTTGATAAGAAACAATTACTTTTGATTCAATGAATTGTTTGAAGAATTACTTGTCATCTTGAAAATGTTGAAACATTGATCAGTCAAGGTGTACTACATGGAGAGAAACTAAAGACGGCGTTGTGTGAAGAATACGCCTCGTGTGGAAGAATGTGCCCGTTCTGATCTGTGCGTGTTTAAAGCATAACATCTTCAAATTGAAAACGGTTTTACCAGAGCGATTCCTTTAGCTAGAAAAATTCAATTTCTCTACCAGTATCTCCTTCAAATGAATTTAAGGACTCATCTCGAACATTTTTTCTAAATTCAAGTGTTGTGCAGCAGTATGAGTCAGTCGAGATCTTGTTAAATTGAAAACAGCGGGCCCTGTCGCAAAATTCGATACGGAACATTTACTTTCGACCGATGGTTATCAGTAAGTGTAATCAACTTCAAAGTACAGCGCAAGAGGCTCAGACTGAGAGAAAGTCACGGAAGGAAGATTAATTACTTTTTAGACGAAGATAACTAGACAAACTGAGCTCTCCCCTCACTAACACAGAAAGAATACTGCAAGATTTTCTAGACAAGGCAGTAAAGAACAAAAAGTTAAGAAACTTCTTTCGTTTATAACAGTAAGTTACAACACAAAAACAAAATCTAATTTACTGCTAGAAATTGTTAAGATTAGGCAATTTTTTAAGCTAGAAGTCTTTGCAAACAAAACGGGTGTCTGGTCAGAGCTACAACCGAACATGTTTTCTGTGCTAAAGCTTCATACATTTCCTCTAATTTATAAGTTTTCAAGTTCCGGAAACTTCCAGGATGTTCTTTGTCCTTCAGTTTAAAATATATGTATTTTTAACTTCGCAAATATTTCCCCTCCCAAACACCTACTGCATTATTACTATAAACCTTAGTCGTCTGTTTTTAGTCATATTGATATTTGCTGCTGAAACATTGTCAAATAGGCATTTCATAATCAGCAACATAAAGGAAAATAAAGGAAAATATTACTTTCCGAAAAAAATAATACGATTCGCAAGAATTGATACATACGTGCATTTAAGAGACAGTTTTTGATTTCCCTAACATTGAGCAAAAAATGGCGATTCTAATATTAGCATCAACATTTGTTATACTTCAATAAAATAGCAACGCATTATTTCCGCTTCTTTACATTGCAAACCAAACGCCAATACAACGTGGAAGTTAAAAACTTAATAACGGAGAGAAAATGTGAAATTTCATCTTGGTCTTAAGAATTTACGACCAAAAATGTTTCTAATTTCACCGATTCTAATGAAATGGTAAAAATCTATTATCCGCATCTAATATCTCAAACTATTTCATTGAATACTTTTGCCATTTCAAATTCCATCGGGAAAATAATAGAAATCTAAAAGTAGAAAGATATTTCATTTCATTGTGGAAAAATCGAATTAAACAGGCTGGCGTTGGAAAGTGACAGCCAATGAAGACATTAAGATATTTTACTCGGACAGTTACGAGAAGAGTGGGGGTGGTCTTATGAGCTCACCTACGTATATATTCGTTCGCCGGGTAATGGGGATACGCAATAGACACCAGTCAAGTTAAGTCAGCTTTTCTTAAAAGAACCATGAATTAACCAAGAAAGGAAAAATATAAGCAGTAGTTAGAAGTTAAATATCTTTGCCTTGTCTGTCTGTCTTTCATTGTTAATTAACAAAAATGGTTTCATAGAATTCAATGAAAAACTTATTTGATTTTAAATGTTGGTAGGCAGAAACTGAATTCATAGGCGGACATATAGGTCATTCTGTATACAAGCAAGGGCTGTTTTGTTTTCAGATCTTTGATATCATCCCTTTCATATTTCATATAACATATACATATATATATATATATAATGTTTATAGTGACAATGGTTCATTTTACCTGGAGAAACTTAATTAACTGTTGTGGGGCTCTCCCCTTTTTACATAAGATGGAATCGTTCAAAGTATACTTATACTGACAGAGAGAATACCTGCTGTTGAGTTACATCGAGATACAGTCTCGACGTCTGTCGAACTCTCTGCTTTGCCTGAGAGGAATCCGGACGAGGCTGTGCCGAAGGGCAAAGTTTCGTCCGGGGAGGTAGACAGGCCCTGAACCCGTCTAGGCGGGTTCAAAGGGGATAATTTTTGGCTGAGACTACCGGCTCGGAGAAACCCACTTTAAACTCGGCCATGTGTCTCATATATTCCTTGTGGGTGGAATATTAAATACTGAGATACGTTGAGACAGGTTGAGAGATACGGAGACAGACACAGGGTGTTCTCAGAGAGTTATACAAGAGTCCAGAGAGAGAGACAGAGACAGAGAGAGAGAGAGAGAGAGAGAGAGAGAGAGAGAGAGAGATGATTACGGCTTTACTTACAGAGACTTGTACATATGCTTTCTACTAACCTGGACTACTAATCTTCACTTCAAGTCTGTATTCTTACGTTTAATCGGCTTATTTTTCTATCTCAATTCCTGGCGTTGTTTATTTATTTGTGCAGGATTCCATTCACGGTATCCACAACATTAACCTTTTCATTATATCCGTAAAAGTATTGAAGTATCGACAAAGAACCTCTGTCATATTTACTTAAATGTAGTTGAGTATATTATGTTAAGATATTCACCAACACTTACGTAGATTACTATAGTAGTAATATAAGACTCACTGAGAGAGTTGGCTAGCACATCACAATCAAGCAAGTAAAGGAATCTATCTTGAAAGGTGTTATAAAAGACGATGGAAAATATGACACCGAAATCTGAAGCAGGATTGGAAGATTGAAAGGGACTTTGCAAAAATTATGGAATATTTCGATTGAAACAAAGAAAAGAGAACTGAAATATGTAATATCTAACCATCTATGTGATAGTGAATGATGATCAATATCCTCTTTGCTCATAATTATCTTAAAGTGCTTTTTTTATTCTTGTTATGGTCCGGTTCCTTGTACGACGGTGATAGTCCAAGGTATAACCAATAAAGAAGAACTCGAACACGGATATGGAATAACACAGATATATTACAAACAGGAATATATACAGAGAAGTAGAAAGTGTTAGTACGAACAATCAGGTTTAGTAGTAATTGTCTGAACGCGACTCTGTTTCGGACTGTCTCTGACTCGACTGACTGACTCGCTGGCTCTGACTGACTGACGGACTTCACTCCAGACTTCAGACGGAACAGTATTTAGTCACCCTCCCACGAGGGCATCATGTGACACAAGGCCGGTTTAACGTGGGATCTCCGAGCCCGTGAACTCGGCCAAAAATATGCCCTTTGAACCCGTATAAACAGGTTCAGGTTCGGTTTACCTCCCCGAAAGAGACTCCGCCTTTCGGCGTAGCCTCGTTCGGTTTCCTCCCCGCCTGAAGGCAGAGAGTTCAACCGATCAGCCGATCAGCCGGTCGCCTGACTTCGGACTGAACGATATTTAGTAACCCCACCCCCAAGAGGGCATCATGTGGCACAAGGCTGGTTTAACGTGGGGTTTCCGATCCCGTGAGCTCGGCCAAAAATATGCCCTTTGAACCCGTATAAACGGGTTCAGGGTCGGTCTACCTCCCCAAACGCAACTCCGCCCTTCGGCGTAGCCTCCTTCGGGTTCCTCCCCACCCGTAGGCAGAGAGTTCAGCCGATCAGCCGGTCGCCTGACTTCGGTCTGAACGGTATTTAGTTACCCCTCCCCCCCACGAGGGCATCATGTGGCACAAGGGCGGTTTAACGTGTGATCTCCGATCCCGTGGGCTCTGCCAAAAATATGTTCTTTGAACCCGTATAAAAGGGTTTAGGGTCGGTTTACCTCCCCGAAAGAGACTCCGCCCTTCGGCGTAGCCTCGTCGTGTTCCCGCCCGGAGGCAGAGAGTTCAACCGATAGACAAAAAAGTCTGGTGAGAATACAGAGGACGATTTTTATAAGGAGACTAACCGCTTCTCACAATCCTCCTCCTAACAAGACCATAAATATCAATTGGTCACTTGCTTCCAGTTTAGCTGGACGCAATTCCCCTGAGGCTGAAGCAACCCGTACCTAAGTACCCCACTCTTTCTCTCTTCCTCTTTCCTTTTCTTCACAATAGCAAACAAAATAAGTGTTTTAGTATGTTCAAGTAAGTAACCTGACCTAAATACCATAAAATCTGTAAAAAGAGATTCAAATTAAAGTTGATCAGTGGAATTCCAAAAACATGAGTCATTTTAAGGGATTATTCAGTAGAAGTGGAATAAAATTGAAGTTCATTTCTGTGAGAAACTTATTTCAATTTATTCTAAACATTTATCAGCTGTCATTGCAAATAAGAATCACAATATAAAATGCTGAATGCTGTTTATTGAAGTGTATCCAACACTTTAGTTCCTTACATTTTGTTAATTGCCTATAAATCTGTTTATTGAAAATAAATTCCTTATTTATTCTTTTAGAATAACGTAAGTATGTTCAAATCAATACTCAATACACACATTAGAAATTATTTTTTCTTAAAATAAATTTAAAATATGAATATATCTAATAATTTAGCATATAATTTTATCGCAATATTCTGTTACCTTAATAAAACAATTTAGGAATTATTTAAATAAACATAAACTGATTTAATCCATACGGTGTATATAAATTCTGTTGAAGATCTAGAGAGTTTTAGAGTGGTGAAGATTTGTCGTGTTGCTTTCATGCGATAAGTTGTCCGAGAGGGAAACGAGACACGTCTTGTTCCCAAGATATCATCGGGGTAAAAAGCAGGGAAAAGGGGAGATTAGGTTCGATCCGTTCTCCGACTGGCCAATGTACACCCAACCATTTAAAATGCCAACTATATATATTAAAGACATTTTCATGTTTAACGTTATAGATACAAGTATTTAAGTAAATGCTCTGTTTATAATAAACAGTATTAAATAACATTTACCGGCCTGAATGTCCGAGAAATTTTCATAGAAAATATTCGTTCTTTGACAGGATTCGAACCTGCATCCTATACGGAACCGTCATTTACGCTGACGTGCCTTACCGTTAGGCTACAAAGAAGCGTTCGGTAGGCAAGGTCGAATTTACTGCTTATAAACTTCAGTCTTTCATGAATCTCGAATATTCATAACTGCTCATGGCGTATCAAATGTAAACAAATGACGTCATATATTACGAAATGGACAAAGTCCGACAATTTATTTATTAAAGACATTCTATAACGTTAAACATGAAAATGTCTTTGATAAATAAATTGTCGGACTTTGTCCATTTCGTAATATATGACGTCATTTGTTTACATTTGATACGCCATGAGCAGTTATGAATATTCGAGATTCATGAAAGATTGAACTTTATAAGCAGTAAATTCGAACCGAACGCTTTGATATCTGATGCGTCCTTGAATTTCACGGTCTCCATTTTATTGTAGACAGTGACATTTTTTCAGCACTTTTTTACTTTTGATGTTTTCGATGTATACTTTCAATTTTGGCTGATCCATTTTGCTCACACTTACATATTCTCTCTGACAATTAATGATCATTCCATTTTTCTTTGCTTTGTCTCACAGTTATCTCGTTCCTTTGGAATCTAATATCAGCAATGAGTTAGTTATAAAGCGCATCTTAACGTTCCGATAATAAATCCTGTTAAATCCTCTAATTCTCTGAGAATCATCTCGCCCTTCAGTTTAAATTAATCTAATGATAAAAACCAAATCCTTGTCGCCCTCCTCTTTCTATTTCGGTGTACTTTATTCGTTTCCTATTCGTATATAAGCCGATTATCAATTGTTGCTATAATAGATTTAAATGCAACAGAGTGAGTGTGTGTGTGTGTGTGTGTGTGTGTTTAGAAACTGTTGTGCATTTTCAATTATGATTTTCAGCTATCGTATAAGACGTAGGACGGCAATAATGCTAATTCGTATATCATATTCTTTTTTTTTTTTGGTCAAGAGCAATTAAGACTGAGAACAATTTGGACATAAAAATGCTACTCTATTTAATCAAAAAAAGAAATAAATCATATTTTTACAAACCGAAAACTCAAAATACAATATTTAAAAAAAAAAAAATTCAAAAATATTTTCAAAGTATTAAAATTCCAAGGGTCTTTCGTCCGTGCGCTTGTGCAGTAATATTAATGTAAACAAACCGAATCCGATGAAGTCCTAAGAGTTGAAACGCGTTACACGAAAACTTTTTACACTTTTTCATACGTCTTTCCTCCAATATATATATATATATATATATATATATATATATATATATATATATATATAATCTGTTGGTATATAATCCAAGTGAATCCTATTAACACAATATAAAATATTAAAACTGATTCACAGATAGACCTCAATGTTTTTATAATAAACAGAGCAATATATTTCATGCAATCGGAATTAAGATATCGTTAATGAAATGATTATTTTCACCTTGTAAGATTGAATTTACAGGATTGTTCAAACAGTCAATGATGATAAATTTTTGAAAAAAAAAAAAAAAAAAAAAGACAAAGGGGAGAAAAAGAAAGAAAGAAAACCAGGGAAAAAAAGAAGATGAAGAATAGAAAGAAAGAGGTGGGAAAAGAAACGGGAATTGGTGGAAGTCTTGATATGAGTGGTGGTCAGAGGGGAAAGGAAGAGAGAAAGAGAAGGAAAGGAGAGAAGGAGAAGTCTTATTAAATATACTCAGTAGATATCAGACACTAGATAGGTCAGACGAACTATCAGAAATTAATGAAAAAAAATAATTATTATATAAAATAATACGAGTTGCATAACTGACGGACTATAAGTCTAACATTATTCAGCGGAAAATTCAGTCCAATATTTAGCTGCTAACGACATGACCGACATGTAGTCTTGTTGATTCACCTTCATAAATTAGTTTTATTTTTCTGGCTTTACATAGAAAAGAAGGCAAAAATTATCACCAAAGTTTATTTTGATTTTCTATGCGTTTAGTGTTTGACTAATAGCATGATAGCTGTTAATTCTTGAATAATATTGGAAACAAATTTAAACAGTGAAAATGCTTGGTATTTTTTTAAAGATTGAACAAATTCATACAATGTTGATATTTAAATTAAATCAGACAACATGAAGGAGAAAATAAAAGAAAAAAATATCAACCGCCGTTGGGTTGTTCATATTAAAGAACAGTTCATTAAAATACGATTAACTACATGAAATATTTTCTGTCCTTGTTTGAATTCAGATTTCTTATTTATTTGGCAATTTAGTTCCAGAATGACGCAGCCGAGCTGAGTTTCTATGCTACTTTTGTAGAATGTTTAATATTAGACAAAAATATCGATCGACTTAAAGTTCCATTTGGATATGAAGATGATAGATTGACAATTACTGAATCAAAGCTTTTCCCTCTTTTCTTTTTCTTTTTTTTTTTTTGTTCAGTAACAGATTTGCAAATAGTTTTTAATTTCTGCTTCACATGCTGCATTCACACACAGAATGAGTACTGATTATTTTTTTAATTTCGTAAATATTGATGCCAATTGATTTATACTGACAGAATAGTTTAGAGGATAAACTAAGATTAAAGTGGTTCCTTCATAAATCCGACCAGGATACAATATATCCACATTTATTATATTGCTTATTAAAAATTATTATAAGAATAAAGTTTTGAAAAAGTCGTGTCTGAAGTTAGTATTTCTAGCAGCCAATCTTTCAGTATTGCGACACTCAATCAAGCACCTGAAGATTGTATTGTGCAAGGAATTCAGCCGTGCTACTGGTGTTATATATATATATATATATATATATATATATATATATATATATATATATATATATATATATATATATATATATATATATATATATATATATATATATATATATATATATATATATATATATATATATATATATATATATATATATATAGCGCGAGACTCTTCGCAAGCCGAATTGAGTCACTGTCGGTCACTGGGCGTGTTTACTAAAATAAATACGCCAAAAATCCACCTCCGTCCCAACCGTGCGCCGACAGCTTTGTGGTAGAATATTCGCCTGACACCAATTCAGTCGGGTTTCGATCCTAGCTAGAGGCAACCGGATGTCTAGCCGCACTGATGAGCTGTGATACAGCGAAACAGTCTGTCTGTGGATGACATTATATATATATAGTTTTAAGGTATGATATATTTATGGAATAAAGTGCTCAATATCAGAGATAGAGCGTACGTAAATATAAACGTGAACATTGAAGTCAACACTCAGAGGCGACAGACTGTTTCTTGCTAGACACTACTATCAGGCCACATGTCTTTTCTCGACTATTTATATAATGATTTTCCAAGCATAGCTCAGATGTAGCACAAGGTATGGGTGAGGATCGAACTTACTAATCAGTCGTAATTGTTCTAGCGAGACAAGCTTTCTAACCATTACACCATCTCGAGGGGGTCGACTATTTATATATACGGGTATATGTGGGTAGTCTTTTGCATTGTGGGTAGACTATTGTAACTGTTATTTTGGCGGAAGTGGTTTGTTAATTTGTTTATTATTTACTTTATTTATTTGAATTAATTTATTCTAATTGTTTTTGCTTATTTATTTTTATTTTATTTATTTTTTATTCTTTTCAGTTTTCCATTTTTAAGTAACGTTGTTTTCGCGTCTGCATTTTCAAATGAGTACTGATTGTTTATTTTGTAGTTTTTTTTTTTTTTCGTTTGGGAAGGTAATTATAGCTATGTTTCCCTCCAAGCAGAGGTTGCAGTTTTGGGATTGATTGGTGTAGGCTGATGTTCGTTTCCTTATTTTCCATGATATTCTTGGTGTGATTTGCATTTTGTATTTAATTTCCCAGATATACTTGGAAAGCATTGTGCGTTTCGCGTATAAATAAATATATATATATATATATATATATATATATATATATATATATATATATATATGAATATGAATCACGCATATTTTCATACATGCATCCCAAAGCTAGTCGACAGGCATATTGCACTAAACGTTCAACCGCGAAGTTCGGACTGTTGTCCGTCTATTTCTGCCCGGAGAATTGGCTACACATGCTCTTTCTGAAGGAATCAAACCTGTTATCAAATGGAGAAATAGGAAGTGTTTATATATATATATATATATATATATATATATATATATATATATATGTATGTATGTATGTATATATATCACAACTAGAGTTGTAGAAGCCCCACATATATTACGACCGTAGCAACAGTAGTGTGTCTTGAGCAGTATCGGTGTTTTGAGTTTTCTTTCTCCTAAACTAGTTGCCAAACAAGGATATAAACACCGTCTATCCTGCTATTTACCCATAGCCTAGGGGGAGAAGCTTTCCCAATGCTATTCAGTCGTAAATGAAGTCCAACGAACTCGAATGTAATTCGAACTCGGCCCTCCGATTTGTCATTCCGAGCCGCTATTACACACTCATGTAAATATATAATAAACTGTTGAAATGTTCTGCGGAATGGCGTTGCAACGGGTGACCCCGTGTCTTTACAAAGGATAGAAATCCAGATGGAAGAAACATTCAGGAACTTGTATGGATATACACTTACGTACACTGAGGACCCCCTATATTAAAATATATTGTCTTGGTTAATAGAGTTGCTGCTGCATCTGAAAATCATGAAATGTATTTACCAGTCAGTAGACAGTAATGGATGCTTATAAAATATGTTCTGAAACTAGACAATGCCTTAAATTTAGTGAAGGGAAAATCGTTTGCTTTTTGTTTCTCCTTTTTTTTTTTTTTTTTTTTAGTTTTTTACCCTATAAGTTTATTTCCTCTGTTACTTATTTTCACTAAACTACTATTGTTCGAAAAGAAGAGAGTCATGAGACAATTGCCTATCGTACTGATTCTTAGCGATTCTTCATTTTCAAACTTAGATTTCCTCTATTCTTTCTCTATTTTGAATTGTCATTGCGCTGCTGTTTCATCCTTATATGTTTACAATGATAATCATTAGAATTACAATGGCAATTATTAAAATTACAATGGTAATTATTAAAATAATTGCCGAAACCAAACAATTTAATTAATGGCAATGAATTAAAAAAAAAACAAAAAAACAATTAAATATTATTTCAATGCCTCATTCGATTTCATTTAATGTTCAATTCCTTCTCTGACTAAAATTCTTCACCGCAGGTTTTTAATTCCTACCGCGGGATCCATGTAGCTCTTGTGTGAGACAAATATCGCCTAAGTAACTGAATAAGTTTTATTCCCATGGATAATCTACCGTTTTTGAAGATGATAATTTTGTAAGTGAGTAGTAAATTTCCCCCACACACGTCAAAGGTCGGTCTATATTTCTGAGATGAGGTATTATGTACACTCTTTACATTATTCGGACTATTTCCCTCATCTTGTTGCCATATTTATCACAACGTTTCGGCCGTTGTACGCTCCGGCCTTCTCCAGGTGGTTGGAATGTCGGACTGAACCCTTTATTTTACTCGTTGGCGTAGACTGTTCTAGTTCCACGTGCCATGTCTAATGAATGTCAGTTATCAGTTATCTCTTGTTAATTCCCCTCTCCAAGTTCTCCACCGCCTTAACCGGGTATTGAACTCACACTCTTTGGGTCATGCACTGGATCTAACTAACTGTCGTGGAGGACTCCTGGCACAGTGGATAAAGGCGTTAGTTATCAGTGTTCAGAAGAGGTATAATGCAATTATTCAAATGGATAGAGCACCTATTGCTGAAACAGTCGCGATATTTTCCTTCTGTTGATTTACACTGAGACATTTGTGCTAGTCATTCCTGTTGGAAGACAAAGCTAACAAAGCGTGGACTGTGCACTTGTCCTCCATTGTTTCTTAATGACCGTGACCAAATGTATCTGGCTGGAATTGTCTTTGGTAATATAGAAACGACACTGGCACAAAAAAACATATCTATGGAAAGGAGAGGAGATACCATTCGCTTATCTAGCATTTCATTTTTTTTTAGCTGCTACGGGATATGCGAATAGACGATGCAACGCGTTCCTCTTTTTAACACCAACGACACCGGAAACAGAGACTCGGGTGGCGTTATCACATTGCTAATTGGACTCTAGAGGACTGGGCATTTGTGGTGGGATCAGATGAGCCATGATTCCTGTTGTCACTGGCTCATGGCAACTTATAGTTGTGGCAAAAGCCCCACGAGACTACGAATTTCAATTATGAACAAGGCGCCGTGAAAGTTCCTGACAGTTCAAGTGTGTTTACATGGCATGGGTGAATTTCGCTTGTCCGCCTGAACAATCTGCTTAGCTGCATTGTTTCAGATCATGTCTCTCCAGTACACCTGTCCTTTGCAGCTCTTAGCAATGTTTATTGCTTTTCACTCTCACCCGCAGGTTTTACATCTATTTATACAAGTTTCTTAGAATACTTGCTGTTTCCACATGTTCCTTTTGCTCTCAGCATTCCCTTTGAGTGTCAAATTCTGCAAGCCTTCTGTCCCCATTATGTGTCCAAGTAAATTCAACTCCCTCATTCTGATTCAAAGTATAAGTCTATTTTATTCCCCTTTTCTTTAAACCTTTTCCATTGCTCAAATGTTCTCTCAATGGTATTCTCAGCATCCTTCTTTAGAACCACATCACTGTTGCCTGAAGTTTTCTATCTATCTATTATAAAAATTATCCAGAATTCAACGCTATATAAGAGAACTGATATACGGGGTGTTTCAAAAAGAATACGCCAAAATCATCATGTGATGTGTCAAAAGCGAAAAAAATTACAAACCTCTAGCATTGTTGTATATACATTCAAGTTTCATTTCATGTTTTATAAGTGCTCAATGTGGCCACCACCGGCAGTGTGGACAACATCAAGCCGATATGAGAATTTCTCCCAAACGCGCCTCAGCATGTCACGAACCACCGTATTGATTGCAGCTGTCATTCGATCTTTCAAGTCATCGATACTTGCTGGAAGTGCTGGAACATAAACTTGGTCTTTAACATACCCCCACAAGAAAAAGTCACACACAGTGAGGTCCAGGGATCTGGCAGGCCAAGCACAGAGAGCAAGGTCTTTAGCACCTCTCCTCTCAATCCATCGCTGAGGCATGTTTTAATTCAGATAAGCTCTAACCCCGAGATGCCAATGGGATGGTGCTCCATCTTGCTGAAAAATTAAGTCATTCGAATCTGCTTGCACCGTGACAATGGCGTTTACTTTCGCGAACTCAAGCACGCAAAACGCCTTCTGCTCAGGAGTCGCGATCTTCCCACAATTCAGCTGCACCGGAAGTTATACTAACGACAGCGGTGAAACTGACACCAAATCAAACTTTGATAACTACTCTATCAAATAACCACTGATTGAGTCCACTATAATGCTATAGACCTGATAAAACAGTGTAATGATTTTGGCGTATTCTTTTTGAAACACCCTGTATAATCTGCCATAAAAAGGAAAATATATGTTCAGATTAAATTAGTAGATGCAATTTTGAAGCCACCACCGTCACTCGTAAACCTGACGATTACATTCTTTACACAATGGAGTTTGCGGAAAAATTTTCCAAGCAAAAATGTATGGAGCTGAAATATATACTAGCCTGTCTCATGCACCTGTCCAGCACCCCGATATCTCTTACACTTACCTCGCTCTTCAGCAGTGTTTTCTGTCAATTATCTGGACAGTATCACATTGGGAGTAATACATGCCCTTCTCTCGTCTAATACGGTTTCCATATCTGATTCTTCCATCGTCGTATTGATTTATTACTTTCTTTTGTCCTTATCTGGGGAAAAAAAACTAGTACAGTTCTATGCATATGTTTTCTCCTTTCCGTATGATATAAATCTTAGCATTTGGCAATCACTTCTATCAGAGATCGACTCAAACATGGAAGTCACAAAGTTTAAGTTTTTAATACTGCAAACCTCACTATTTCTTTTTAGATCGACAAAGACTTTGAACATGCCCTGGCGTACCTTTTATTTATGGAATATTTGCTCTAGGTACCAGAGTTTCTCCACCTAATTTCCGTGTTGGAAACAACCAATAAGCTTCTACAGATGTTCCTCAATTCTTACGATTTCTTTGGTACGCCTTCTGATGATTTGCGCCCAGATTTTGAAGGCGACAAACTAATCCGTTTTTAACAAAGGACGAACGGGTCTGACTAAGAATTTAAATGTAACTTTGGTGTGATAACTACACTTTATATTGCGATCTACGTGCCATGAATAGAACATAGACTACTTCTGTTGGCAGATGATGAGAAAAGAAGATGCTGATTTCTATTTATTAGGTTGGTGCAAAAATAATGTCGTTTTCTCGCATATGTTACTATGTGAGAAAACGACAGTATTTTTGCACCAACCTAATAGTATTTTTAGCCGATGTACGTGCTGTTTAGCGCTGGAATATTATTAATTTATTTTTATTTTTTTTAAATTTAACTATTTTATAATATATGTATATATATATATATATATATATATATATATATATATATATATATAGATAGATAGATAGATAGATAGATAGATAGATAGATAGATATATGTGTGTGTATGTATGTGTGTGTTATGATATGTTTTACTATCTACATATCATTCCCAAATAAAATTTGTACGGTATAAATGTTATAATATCTTTTACTATCTAGCTATCATTCCCAAATAAAATTTGTACGGTGTAAATGTTATATCTTTTACTATCTAGCTATCATTCCCAAATAAAATTTGTACGGTGTAAATGTTATAACATGTTTTACTATCTAGCTATCATTCCCAAATAAAATTTGTACGGTGTAAATGTTATAATATGTTTTAATATCTAGCTATCATTCCCAAATAAAATTTGTACGGTCTAGATATTTTTTCTTATATATAATAAGCCAAAATAGCATTGATTTTTTACTCTACTTCTTCAGCAGACGTAACAAGTATAAGAATGAAAACTGTGTATATGAATATAATTGTTATTTCATAATAACCTATTAAGAAAAGCAAATGAGGTAATCATGTTGTTAGCAATGCGAGGAATAAATGAAGAAAGAATCTATTAATGAACTGCAAGTCACAAAATAATTACCAGAAATCAATTTAATAATGCTTTAATACAAGTCATTAGTCGGATGTCTGTTTGAAATACGAAATTGCTATCAGAAATCTGAGTCGCTTACCGGTGTACGAAAGCGAAAATAAACCAGGATTTTGCCGATGTCTGAAATTCACGAATGTAGGAGACAGTTAAACCTTGGTTTAATGACCCCGTGGTCAGAAAATTATCTTCCTTCATGGTCAAATTCCCGGCGACTTATTGACGAATCTCATAACATTGGTGGATATATACTTAGCCTAAAAGTCTGAACCGAATGGAAAACGGTCATCCGTGTCATTGAGCGATAACATTCGAAAAGATGGACTATTTTTCCATAGGTTAAAATAGAATTTAAACAGAAAACCAATAATCGACGATCAACAAATTCTTCCAACTATAAAAAAAAAAAATTATGAGATACGTGTTTTGAAATTTCTGAATATAATTCTGAGGGAGTAAGTATGAATGACGAAACACTTGATAAATATATTGCATCAGAGATTTCAGAATTAAAACAATCGTATGTATATACAATTTTCTAGGTTATTTTCTTATCAACTGTTGTGGTCTAGGGGCCAGAAATAAAGACACAAGGAGAGTACACTATTTACATTATTCGGACTATTGCCCTCATCTTTGTCGCCATATTTATTACAACGTTTCGGCCGTTGTACGCCCCGGCCTTCTCCAGGTGGTTGGAATGTAAAACTAAACCCTTTATTTCACTCATTAGGGTAGACTGTTCTAGTTCCACGCGCTAATGGGTGTCAGTTATCAGTTATCTTCTGTTAATTCCCCTCTCCAAGTTTTCCACTGCCTTAACCAGGTATTGAACTCACAACTCTTTGCGTCCCGTCCCTGGATCTAACCAACGCCTTTATCCGCTTGTGCCACGTGTGCTTGAAGACACATGGCACAGTGGATAAAGGCCTCAAGGGCACATGGATCCGTGGATAAAGTGGAGAGTCGAAAATCTCAAACAGTAGAAACAACCAATATCAAATCAAGCTCGACAAAGGGAATAAAACTCTCACAACCAAAAACAGCTGTTTCTCGAGTGAACACAAGCAAACCCTTTCCAAGTTCTCCACAGCCTTAACTGGGTATTGAACTCACACTCTTTGGGTCCCTGTCACTGGATCTAACTAACGCCTTTATCCACTATGTCATGTGTCCTTGAATAATGTAAATAGTGTACTTAATACCTCATCTCAGAAATATAGACAGATACAAAGAGAGGAATTAAACAAATATATTAACAGAAACAGTAATACAAACATATACAAACGAGAATGTTACAGCAAGAATGTTCGGTTCGACTCTCAGAGTTGACTGCTGGAAACTTTCCTCTCCAAAAGGAAATACCTGCTCCTATTTATAGCTGCGAGACATTTACTAAAAGGATCTGTGTTTGGCACAAGGTTACGTATGTAGAGCAAACACTGAGGAGGGAACACTGACGTCACATTGTAGTAATTGTTTTCTTGGTGTGCTTGCTAAACATGGCTATATGAAAATATATAAAATTCCTTATATTTACTATTAGAATATCATAACATTCATTCGGGATAAATCGTTTTTGGACATAAGAGCATTGCAATCCAATCTATAATGTGGCTTATCTACAGAACAACAAAGTGGTATGATCAAAAGAGTGCGTTCGTTACAGACAATCAATTTCGTTTAATCATGGCCGCAAAGCGAAAGAATAGTGATCCTGCCAATTCAATTATGACAAAAAGAAAACCTCCAGGAATATAGTGAACGTTCTCAGCTTAATAAGAAAAAAAAACACAGGCTGTGGTTTCTAAAATCTCCAGTAAAAAAGACTGTTATACGTTATATTACTTTTTTTTTTTACCGTATATTATTTTAATTATTTTTGTTTCATACACACACACACACATATATATATGCACATGGGGACCTACCAAACTTCATCCATAATTCCATAAGACAAATACAATAGCCTCATCCACATATAAAAATGGCTAAAAATGATGGAAGCATTTTTAATAAAATATAAAAAGCCAACACTCAATAGTATCAATTTTGAACACGGTCACAATACAACAATGTTCTGATCTTTTTTTTGAAAATAAAACATTGCTATAATTCGAGATAGATAAATAAAACAAATCATATATTCAGGTAAAAGTAAAAAAAAATAAATCCATCCTTGATAATGGCTAAAAGTACAGAGTACGATGGGTAAATGGTTGCCATTTTATATTTTGAATTTCTGGCGTGCGCGTTTTTTGTCGACTGCACAGTATAGTGGGGTTAGTTAGGTAGCGTCTATGAGAAAAAGAGCACCATGACTCAATTCACTCCGCCAGATATTTGGAAACGACATGCTGTACTGCTTAGAATTCGCACCGGAAGTTTCAAAACGAACATTTCAGAGTGTTTGGGTGTCAAGCTGAGGGCAGTGCGGAAGATTCGGAAACAATTGGATGTGTCTAATGGTGACTACGAAGTTACAGCAGCTCGTAAAACTTACTCTGATTGCTCTGAACTCCCAAATTTTTTGGTGAGGGCCTAACTCAACCTGGAGGCCTACATTAAGTGGCTTGAGGAGGTAGTGCTGTCCTGGGTCAACAGGGTTGCTAGAAGACTCTATGTCTGGTAACAGGACTCTGTACGATGTCACACACAGTCATGGCTGTCAGACAATTTCTCCCACCACATCACCCCTTGCATCTGGGCCCCATTGATTATTATGTGTGGGGTGCAGTAGAGCGAGAGACCAACAAAACTCCTTGTCATAACAAAGATGAACTGAAGACAAGGATTAGGACAGCATTCACCAACTTAAACAAGGAAATCATCCCGAAAAATTTCAGTAGATTCGGAAGTCGTCTGGAGACAGTGGTTGAAGCTAATGGTGATTTTATTGAAGAAATATGAACTTTATTATTTCAAAGCATTTTTGTGTAATTTTGGTAAATATAGCTGTTTAAATTAAAAGTCAATTTTATTTTCATTTTTATGTAATTTAGATGACAAACGAGCTCGGACAGAGAGAACATTTGAACAATTTCGACATAATTTACGTCCAGAAAAGAAGAAAATTCTAAGAACACGAGGAAAATTAAATAAAAAATCTTAACCGGGTTACCATATCAGTTGTTTTTAACGAAACTTAAATGACAGAGGGGTTGCTACCCAGTATACACAATATATACGTGGTGTAGGAAAGTATATATATATATATATATATATATATATATATATATATATATATATATATATATATAGGTATAGTCATCCACAGACTGTTTCGTTTGTATCACAGCGCAATTAACTTACCCTTAGGCTATCAGCGCACCCAGAAAGGAATTTTTAACGCATTATGTACGATATATGAGCGTTTCCAGCTACCATAGGGCTCAATTTATTGTGAAGAGCTTTAACGTGAATTAGCAGCAGCCGGCAAATTCCCTTTCTTCCAAAGTGCTCAAACGACGAGCGGGGGCATATATATATATATATATATATATATATATATATATATATATATATATATATATACCACCATAAAAATAACCATTAAGAATTACAAACTGAAATTTCTACCAGTTACATATACACAGTCATCATGAACAAGCAAATAACCAGCTTTAAAAAAATAACAAATAGACTTAAAAAAATTAAAAATAATAGCTATTTTTACATATCATAATTTTACACAGACCCCACCACACTTTCATATACGTGCATGGGAGGAAATATTATTCATCGAACGAATAGAAAAATGCTCGGATTACTGACATGTATACATTCATGAGACATTTACGAGAAATTTTCGCTACACTTCCGATCTTTGAATTTCAACATACAAATGCGTATGTATATAGACAACAGCACACATATACATACATATGTCAAATCCCATACTGTCAACGGGTGTACGGACATGCATCTATGTCTGCGTTAGCATGAGTGACATCACGGCGACAATTCCCCCCTTACTTCCATAATAACACCAATACACGCAATCTACATAAATCCAAAATTTAAAAAAAAATTAATCAGTTCGTCTGACGATCGCAAAAGCTTGAAACCCAGGGTCACAAACTCACATCAATCCAACCAAATATATATATAAAAATATATATATATGTGTTTGTGTGTGTGCGTTTGTGTGTGTTTGCGCGCACGCGCGTGTGTGTGTGTGTGTGTGTGTGTGTGTGTGTACTTTCATGCACAACGCAATGGCCACGTGTTCAATCAGCAGCACGTAGCGATTGTGTTTTGTTTGTTGTTCTCCCGGTGAGTAAAAATGTATATTTATTATTAATATATATACACAGACATTTGAAATGGTAGCAACCTGCCAGATAAGGAAGGGAAGCAGGAGGCCCTACACACGTTGACACATAGAGATGACCTAATCATAAAACAGGCTTACAAAGGTGGTGCCACTGTCATTTGGGGAATCAAAGAATACCGTAAAGAATCCAACAACCAGCTAGCCGTCAAAATTCCTACAAAAGCCTCACCACAGATCAACTTCTTGAATACAAAATCAACTTAACCACCTCGTTAAACATGATGCTTCAAAATAAATTACTTGTCAAGAAAACATGCACAACACTAACGCCCATAAACATCACACCTGTCCGCTTCTCCTTCTTAAAATAAACAAATAGTACAACCCAAGGGTGCCAGTCATGTCACCATTTTATTGTCACACGACAAAAATATCCAAATACGTAGACCACTACATACAGCCCTTGCTAAGGAAGTAAAACCCTACATCAGAGACACAACAGACGTACTAAACAATATTAAACACATACAAACAGTGTCAGAAAATGCAGCTATTGTAACCATGGACGTCTTATCACTTTATTCAAATATCAAACACATCGTAGGACTAACAGCCCTTAAAGAAACATTTGCCAAAACATCAAAACAACTCACCCTACAAAAGTCATCATAAAACTTATGGAACATATTCTTACATTGAATACTTTCGATTTCAATGAAAAACACTACCAACATGTAAAAGGATGTGTCATGGGGACCATTGCCGCTCATTCATATGCCACAAACTTCATAGGAAAATTTGAGGAGACCCCTATTTATCCCTTCATCGGTAATAACTGCATATTCTATGCAAGATATGCAAGATATATTCTCAGTGAGGAGAAACTTACTGAATTCTTTATAACCCTAAACACCGTACACGGCTCCATTAAGTTCGACCCAAAAAACCCAAAAAGATCGGTAACATTTTTAGATATCCGCATCTACATAGATAAAAACTGTTAAAACTGCAAACGATACGACAATCTAAAATCACCGATACCCGCAACTATCTACATTTTAAGTCTTTCCACACAAAACACGGTAGGTTTTTTTTTTTTTTTTTTCCCCAGTAAAAAAAAACAGGGTTTTCATTGTGCGGAAAGCTAGACAGAGAATATGAGAAAAAGAAAACATTTTTAAGAAGAGATAACAATAGATGAAGAGGAATTAAGGAGACCTGAGATAACGACTGACATCACATTTAAATATTCGAAGATCATAGTTGACTGGAAAGCAAGTCGCCAGAAGAGAGTTCCACAAACAAAATTTACAAGAGAAGAAAGTGTTAGCATAGAACTAACGCTTATATATAAGCGTATGTATAATATTGTGTTATAGCCACTTTCGGTCATTTTTTTTTTTTTTGCCGTAGATGGACCAGGATAATTATTTTATCATTTTACTCCTTAAAAATGAAAATAATCTTCCATTTGCACTTACAATTACAATAAATAGAAGTAAATCAAGATAGATAAAAAAAAACAACTACTTACCGTCAAACATTCTTTTTCCGATATTCGTTATATCCATTCGAATTTCTGTGATGTAGAATCTTTTCTCTTGAAACATTATCCAGGTATTTTAGCGGTTTGCGAATCTAATTTAAATCCTTCTATTGCTACCAATTAATTCTATGTTCCAGGCTATCTTTCTCTTAGTCTAAATAATTCAAGGATATATAGGCGTGGCTTAGTTGGTGTTTACATCGGAGAAATTCTTCTACTGGCAAGGGAATCGTCTCTTGGCTCCCCGGATGATTCTCTCATGTGCTTTCGAATTAGCTGTCAGTTAATCTCTTTTTACTTTATCGCTTCCGTTCTCTCAGGTCTGTAACATACTAGCCAAAATATCAGTGCATACAGAAATCACTTTCTCGCTGTCGACATTCATCTACAAATATATATATATATATATATATATATATATATATATTGTGTTCGATAATTTTAATGCTCTTAGTAACTAGTAACTTAATCAGTTTAATGTTACTGATGCTGCCGATATTCAGACTTTCTTGTTACTCAGTATCTCGGTTAAAGACTATATTTCCCTACTCATTTCTCCGGTGATCCTGATCAACGTGTTTCTTTACTTGATTTGTTCCTTACCTCCCGTCCTGCCTCTTGTCGAATATCGCAACAGTGTCTTCTTGGAAATTCGCATCAGGCTTCCGTATCTGTTGATATTTATTTTGATTCCTCTATTAGACAGGAAACTCCTATCCACGAGACTTCTTTCCATTATCAGCGTAACGCCTGGGATTAATTTTTTCACTTTTATCGAGACGCCCCTTGGATTGATATTCTTAACTTTCCTATTGAGAATTGTGTCTCTGAACTTTCTTCTTCGGTAAAAGCCGTCATTGACGTGTTTTTATACCTTCTCGGTAAAAACAGGTGAGACCACATTTTTCGTCTTGGTTCACACCTACCTATTCAGCCGATGTAGCCCACATGAATTACTTTTCTGGCTGTACCTGCGTGATATTTGCAACCACAACAGATACTTCTGCGTGTCCGCACGTAATAATTGTAAACTTGTCCTCAAATAGGCTAAGTCTATGTTCGCTGATAGAGTGAGACACCGTATAGCCTCTAACAAGTTTGTTTCTCGTGATTAGTGGAGGGCTGTGTAAGAGTGAGTTAAATAAGAATAAGTTTTCTATCTCTACTCTCATCAAGCAATTTGAGGAGCTTTTGTCTCCTGATAAATCAGAATGTTTTGCTCGCAAGTTATTTTCCAGTTGACCCATCTGGAGTATAATTAACTTACTTTTCACTTACAACTGAGTCAGTATTGTGTGATATGCATATATTTTTGACAGGATCTGGAAACTAGATCCCCAATAAATCATGTGGTATCCCAGCAATATTCCTAAAGAAATGTGTTTCTGATCTGGCTCTTATTCTCTCTAAACCGTACAATAAATGCCTTGCTGCTTTTTGATTCCCTGCTTGTTGGAAATCCTCCTCTGTTGTTCCTGTTTTTAAGAACACAGAAGAACCGTCTGGTAATTCTAACTATCAACCTTCTCCCTCTATCTGGCTAATTATTAGAGTATCTAACCATCTCCGAATTAGTTACACATCTCACCTCACAGGGTTTTCTTTCAGACAAGCAATACGACTTTTGATTCTATAGGTTGACTGCTGATGTTCTAACAGTTATTTAAAGAGCCTGTAAGCTTTAGCTAAGAATGGTGAAGCTGGAACGTTCTTTGGATATCTCGAAGACATTTGGTAGGTTTTAGTATGCTGATCATCTTCCCAAGTTGCAAGGTTAAGGTAATTCAGGATGAAATTGTGATCTGATCCGTTTATTCTTATCAAATCTGAAAATCGCGAAATGAAAGTTATCTTGAATGACCACTCTTCTAGATCTTTTTTTACATTAATGCAGGAATCTCTAATTACACCATTCTTGACCTGACGTTGTTCCTAATTTTCATGACCGAGATCCACGATGTCATCAGTTCTAAACTCGGTATCTATGCTAATGACACAACTATTTACTCCTGGCTTAATCGTAAGCTTGGTAGGTTCAATAAGTTCAAATTGGTAAATGATCTAAAAATAACCTTCAGACTGTCGTTAACTGTATCAAGAAATGGTTTGTTTATTTTAACAGCTCAAACATGGAACTGCTCTCTTTTAATAGTCTTAAATAACCGCTTACCTCCTATTAGCATTAGCGACACCTTGAGCCTTCTTTTCCACTAACATGAAATGGAAAGATTATATTGAATCAATTGCTTTCTCTGCTGTTCAAAATGTTTGTTCAACTGTGTCGTGTTAGACAATTTTTCTCAACATAATATATTTTATACATTTTAAATCCCGCCATTCGTCATTACATTAAACACAGCCGTCACATTTGGTCTGGTGCTTCTGAAATATATTGGGAAATTCTTGACAAAATTCGAATAAGAATCTACAATTTCCTTTCTGCTGACATGGTATTTCGGCTTCACTCACTTTCTCACCGCCGTTATATAGCTTCCCGTGCTTTCCTATGAATATTTTCATAGTAATTGTTCTGATGAAGTAACCTCTATGCTACGTAAACATTATTGCTACTATTTATCCTATATCTAGGGGACAGGAGATATAGACTTACCAGTCTCAGGGGAATGTGCGCATGGGGGAATGTAAGGAACTCAATTGTAATTCGAACTCGGCTCTCCAATTTCTCATCCCTAGCCACTATTCATTACACCGGCCGTACACCCTCTTTCAAAGAAAGAATCATTTGATATACGCGTAAGAAATAGAAAAAGAGTATACTAATTTATGAGTATGTTCTACATAAAATGCCTAAAACAATTCACAAAAAATAAAATATAAAAAATGTGAGCAGATCAAGAAAAGAAAGAACACGACAAAGAAGAACAGGGAGAAAAAGACGAAGAAGAAGAACAAGAGAAGGCGGAAGAAGACAGAAGAAGAAAAACAGGAAGAAGAAGAGGATGAGGAAGAAGAAGACAAAGAAGAGGAAGAAGTATTGATCAATCCCATAAAACATTGCTTCGGTTTAAGCTTTTATATCATTATTATTATTTGATTCCAATCTAGATTGGAGAATGACTACAAAAATTGCCCCTTCCCAATCTATAGGCAGAAGCACAAAAACACATGCTTGTATTTCTTTTTAGCCAATAAAATAGCCCTGTTCTCAGTTTCATCAGACTCAGTCCCGGTCAGTTTTGTCATGAACTCAGAACGCTACGTTCGTTTGTCGGAACTTGCTTTTGTGTGTCGACGCTAATTCTTAGTTTGTGAACTTTTTGCCATATTACCGTTGGTTTGCCTTGAATATATTGTTTGATTGATTTCTATTATCTTTGCCCTGTTTTTTTTTTTTTTTGTTATTGAAAATTTTGATAATTCTCTTTGTTGGACAGTACTGTTACTTATTTTGCATTTGATCATCGATAGCCACTCCACAATTATTATTATTATTATTATTATTATTATTATTATTATTATTATTATTATTGTTGTTGTTGTTGTTGTTTTTATTTCCTTTGATTTCTGGCGTGTACACATTTCTTTCCGGATCCCGCCCAGAGACCTAAGTTTACAAACGGCATTGTGACACTTTCCACTGACAAAAAAAAGAAATTACATAGATAAAGCCCTTCGTAAAGTGTGCGCTGTACTTGTCAGAACAATTTTTTTGATTTCTTTGAGGCATGGACTTCCAGGAATTCCTTCAATTAGTCTACTGGAATCTTTTCCAACCAATCCTAGGGCTGCAACTACAACAGGGATTGTTGATGTTCCTATGTGCCATATTTTTGAGATTTCGATTTCAAGGTCCTTGTATTTTGACAGCTTTTTGAATATCTTCAAAGATACATTACAGACTGCAGGGACTGCCATATCAATAACGAGGCACTCTTTTGTTTGTGGTCTCTAATAACAATGTCTGGCGATTGGCTTTTATTGTTCTGTCAGTGTGTATTGTGTAGTCCCATAGAATTTTAACAGGTCCTATCTCCGTAACCGGGTCTGGGTGGTGTTCATACCAGTTTCTTTCAGTTTCCTTCCCGTAGAAGTTGCATATCTTCCAGTACAGATATTGGCCCATTCTGTCATGCCAGGTTTTATACGCAGTGCCAATATCGTGCAACCTGATACAAGATGATCAATTGTTTCTGGATATTTATCACAGAATCTGCCTTTTGGGCTAACACAATATTTTAGTATATGTGCTTGATAATTTCTAGTAAACAAGCATTGATCCATCATCATCATCATCATTATTATTATTATTATTATTATTATTATTTTCTTTGCTTTCTGGGGTTTACACATTTCTTTCCGGGTCCCACCCAGAGACCTAAGGTTAGAAATGGCATCATGACACTTTTCACTGACAAAAAAATAAAAATAAAAAATAAAAAATAAAAAAAAATAAAATAAAATAAAAAATTACATAGATAAAGCTTGTCAGAACAATTTTTTGTATCTCCTTGAGGCATGGGCTTCCAGGAATCCCTGCAATTAGTCTACTGCAATCTTTTCCAACCAGTCCTAGGGCTCCAACTACAACAGGGATTGTTGATGTTCCCATATGCCACATTTTAGAGATTTCTATTTCAAGGTCCTTGTATTTTGACAGCTTTTTAATATTATTATTATTATTATTCATTTTATTATTATTATTATTATTACTATTATTACTATTAATTTTATTATACTTTTCAGATCATTACGAGTTAACTGGTTAATAAAATAACTATTAACTATGGAACAAAAGCATTTAAGTAAACCTCTTACATTTTAGCGTAAGAATGAAACTATCGTTAACTTCTGAGAACCAGCATTACCAATTTCACGAAATCATTTGCATTCGGTTTACCAAATACGTGTGGGCGGCCATTATTTGCCTTCAGTACAAATATTTGCTCAATCGACAAAAAGATAAAGCAAGGTAGAGCGAGTTCAGAAGAATGTAAATGAAGTTTTTATTAGGTTGGTGCAAAAATAATGTCGTTTTTTGACGTTAAAAATACGTCAAAAACTGACATTATTTTTGCACCAACCTAATATTTCCTAGAAAGAGATCCTGCTAAAAACTGTGGATAACGTATTACACATCTTCCCTCTCCGACGCTGAAAATGAAAGCTAGTGGATGCTAGAAACGTAGTCTTTACTCACAAGCCTAGCACGTCATCTTAGAAAAAAAGACTCCCTACTCAGATGTCAAAAATGATTTCTACCGAAAGAGTATCATCTTTGTCAGGAAACTGGTCTGTTGATTGACTGATGAGGCTTACATGACCGGCCAAGCACAGTGCATCGTAATTAGTGAAAAGAAAGGAAGATAACTTCAACAATAGCAACAATCAGTTTTAAAAATGTAAACTATTTATACTTTAATATGAAGTTTTATAGTTGTTATGTAAAGTCAAAATTATTTCGCCATTTGCTAGCGCTGATTCTAGCTATACGAGATTTGCCTGAAAAGTAACGAGACTGGGTGTGCTGTGTGAGTTACGGGCGAAAGTGGCATAGGTGGATTGTGTCATCATCTAATATGATATCTTGTGTATATATAATTGTAATGTTAGCTTTCTGCAAACATTGCATTTTTTCACATGCTTGGAAGGACAAATCGTAACTGCTTCTCCACGACGATGAACGATGCTCACAACGCCCTGAGACCCCGGCAATTCATGACCGAAAAGAACATCACTGTACCGGAAAATCTCCATATTTACCTGATCTTTCTTTTCTTCAAGCTCAAGGATATCATCTAGGAGACCCGTTTTGAAGGCGTGGAGGCCATACAGGGGGCTGTAAAGATGGAGCTGATGGGGCATCCAAGAAGACCCCTTCACTCAGTGCAGAAAAAGATGGAAAAGTGCCTTGTACTCGACATCTGATATGGAGAGTCGTTGAATGACAATGATCCTCAGAAGAACGCACAATTCCTCAGATCATTCGCAGAAATGACAATCCTTTCATTTGTATAATAATTTGAAAGATAGTTTAATAATTCGTATTTGCAATAGTACAGGTAACATAAATATTAATTATAATTAATGATTTTTCAATCAGTTCAAACATTTTGAATATTCATGAAGAAAAAATTGAAAATGTTTTAAACAAGTCGTTCTCAGTTAAGTGAATCTCCATTCCCATACGCAGTGAAATAATTTCAAGGTTTCAGTAAATGTTATAACGCGTTTCTTCCATTAAAAGAACTTCATCAGGTTAAAATAATTTTCTTTTTGATGAAATTATATCTAAGTAGGGGAAGGTGTCAAAAATATGAATGAAAATGTTACTTATAATTACTTATATTTACACACCGTGAGGAAATACTGAAGACGTAAGGACTTCGGGTTTCGAAATTTGTTACGTCCGACATGCATATGTAGACTCGCATATATATATATATATATATATATATATATATATATATATATATATATATATATATATGCAATATTGCGTTTAGCATGAAAGAGTCTGTCAACTCTGAGTGTTGACTTCAATGTTCACTTTTATATTTACATACGTTCACTTTTATATTTTCAGTAAGAGTTTGGAATGGCAAATTGATAGATTGGACCTGTTGGGTTGTTGATTTTCTACAAACAACAATTCTACTTTGGAGATAGAAATCACGAAGTGAGGTTGAAAAACAGTATTTTCAAAAACGGCTGAGAGCTTAATTCCAATAAATACGTGAAATTCCATTTCCATATTAATTGAAAGAATTTCAAAGTTTCAGGAAGAGATTGGAATCACAAATTGGTAGATTCAACCTGTTGGAATGTAGATCTTTTTACAAACAACAATTCTACGAAACATCTTTTGAGATAGAAATCACGAAACGGGTTTAAAAAACTGATTAAAAAACATTAATTATAATTATAGATTTTTCAATCAGTTCAAAAATTTTGAAAAATTCAAAACGTTTTAAACAAATCGTTCTCAGTTAATGCGAACCGAATTAATGTGAATTCGTATATTCACTGAAAGAATTTCAAGGATTCTGTATCTGTCTATATTTCTGAGATGAGGTGTTATGTAGACTATTTACATTATTCAGACCATTGTCCTCAACTTTGTCGCCATATTTATTACAACGTATCGGCCGTTGTACGCTCCGGTCTTTTCCAAGTGGTTGGAATGTCAAACTGAGCCATTTATTTATTATAAACCTAGTGTCTCAGCAACAACTTTTTTACCAATGCTCACATTGAAATTTTTTTGATGTTATCATTACATGTTTTTACCAGATCTCATATTGCAATTTTTGTTGTTATTATCGCTTTTCTCTGGCATTCCTTATTACTGGTTCCCATATTGTATTCATTTCTATGCATGGTCGGCTCAGGAGATTATAGCAAAAAAATTGCAATATGGGCACTGGTAAAAATGGTTGCTGAAACATGAGGTTTTTAATACACAGAAATTCATACACAGATGTCCTCAAGGGCACATGTCACAGTGGATAAAGGCGTTGGTTAGATCCAGTGACAGGACCCAAAGAGTGTGTGTTCAATACCCGGTTAAGGCGGTGGAGAACTTGGAGAGGGGAATTAACAGGAGATAACTGATAACTGACATCCATTAAAACATGGCACGTGAAACTAGAACAGTCTACCGCAGTGAGCGAAATAAAGGGTTCAACCACCTGAAGAAAGCCGGAGCGTACAACGGTTGGAATAAATATCGCGACAAAGATGAGGAGAATAGTCCGAATTTAAATAGTATTCAAGGATTCAGTATGGGAATGTTGAGCTTTCTACGAACAATAATTCTAGGATAGATTTTTTGAGATAGACAATCACGAAACAAGGTTGAAAAAAATGTATTTTCAAAAGCGGCTTTGAGTTTACTTTCAATGAATACGTGAAAATTTATTCCCATATTCATTGAAAGAATTTCAAGGTTTCACTAAGAGATTGGAATCACAAATTGGTAGATTCGACTTGTTGGAATGTTGATCTTTCTACAAATAAATTGAAAGGGAAACCATGTAGTTTATTGTTTGGAATTGAAAATATTGTTTGTGACACCGGTGCTGTTTTTTTTTTTTAGATAGACCTCGTATAAATAAATATTTAAAATACAACCTGGTATTTTTATTTCGTGGATCAATCTTGGAATAGATAGAAAATATTGAAGAAAAAAATAGAAAATGCAAAATGTGAATTTCCTGTATGCCGACCACTTCGAATAATCCATACGGTGAAGGGATACTATTCATATTCTACTGTTATTACACAGATCCTCACTATCTACGTTCAATTTCCATTGTTTGAGCATCGTTAACTTGACTGTAGTGTGAACTGTTTGTTATGATTTGTTTTTTGTTTTGTTTTTTTGTTTGTTTTTTTTTTAGATTAATCATCCTTTGATTCGTGGTAATCCTTTTAAAATTGACATGTTTATTTCACACAAATTATTATATTTTCTTTATAGGTAACCGGCGTTTCACGCTATCAATTTTTGCCGTTTATGAACACTTCGAACATTAATATGGAATTCTGCAGAAACGTGTCGGTTCTAAATGACCACCATTACTCGATTTTTTTTTAAGAACGATTTAATTAAGCTGTATATGCGTACAGAGACGGTCAGCATGTCAAACCCTTGTCGAACGTCTTTGAGATATCCTTATCATGGCTTTACAGTTACAAGCGCTGATTATTTCTCTGATTTTTTTTCTTAGTAATTTGCAAGTCAAATTTTAGCCTACTGGTTCAGGTTTTCCATACTAATGAGCTATTTTCCTACTTCCTCTCTTTTCCATAGTATTTGACGGCGTATCATAATTGGTGTTTCTAACATGATGTACTATCATTAACTTACTGACCTTTATTTCAATTGATTTAAGTTTGTCTTCTGTCTTGATTAGGAAAGGCTCCCAGTGCCAAATTATTGTTCTTGCACTGAACTACTATTTAGTTTCTTTTCTAGAATCTTTATTTTGTTTGTTCCATTTGCTATTGCATTATGGAGTCAAATACAAGTAGGTTAACGTTTGATTAATGGCCATTTGTGGCTAACTCTCGAATTCAATTCTACCAGTAAAACTATATCTGTTGTCACGTGTTTTATCCTATCACTGAGATTGCCTGTCTTATGTATAGAATTATTAGGCTGGTGCAAAAATAATGTCGTTTTCTCACATAGTACCATATGTGAGAACGACATTATTTTGCACCAATCTAATACATTCTGAAATATTTGTATCGATTGTTCAATCTTTTATACTCCCCGCTGTCATAATTTCTTCTCACCAACGTATCTTTATAGCATATTATTCATTCCATAATCATTTTTTCTTACTTTATTGTAGATTTCTTGAAGAACAGGGCCTGGATACATAACTATATGCTTTTAGAAGCAAGTGATTTTTTTCCAGAGCCAATCTAGAAGCTGAGGACTTCCAAATTGTGCTGATTTATAGTGATCTGCAGCTAATATACTATTTATTTCTCGGCAGTGCGGAAGGGAGAAATGGATTCATGCCTTTGTCAAGAGTATTAATGTTCAGTGTCCACGAACAGCAAAAATTTATAGTGTGAATCGACGTTTACCTGTAAAGAACATGTAATAATCTGTACGAAATAAACATGTGGATTTTAAAAGGATTACCAAGAATCAAAGAATGATTATTTTAAAAGAAAATTTAATTCCAAATTTCGGTGGAAAAAACAAACAAACAAACAAAAACCAAATGAGAACAAACAGAGCAAGCATCTGCAGTCCCAAGTGAACGATGCCCAAACGACGACAACTGGACGGATATAATGAGGACCTGTGAAATAACGAAAGGTTACTCAGAGCCCTTCATGCGTATGAATTCACCGATGTGGTCGGCATACAACAAATTATCATTTTGCATTTTTGACTTTTTTTAACGCCTCGAAAACAAAAATCCTTTGATTTAATTACCCTAGAGAACCCTTTCTGTCTGCCATTATAATGGCTGAGACAAAACTCCAGGAGATAAACTCTTTGTACCTTCTCGGGCTCACGTTTTACACTGACATGTGGTGGATTCTATTATACTGAATCAATTGTTAGGTTTACTGCTGTGAAAGTTGTGCTAGAAAACTTTTTCGCGTTAAAAATCATCTTGCATATTTCTAAATTTACCATTCGTCTAAAAATTGAATATTGCTGCCATATCTCGAGATTCTTGGCAAAATCCAAAGAAAAGACTGCAATATAATCGAATCTGACCTGGCATCTCGACTTCAGTCACTTTCACACCACCGTGACGTGGCATTTCTCTGTGTTTTCTGTAAATATTTGCATGGCCACTCTTCTAATGAGTTCTCCTCCTTGTTTCCCCGACCGCGTGAATTTAAGCGTACTACTAGATTGGCAACTAGGTCTCACCGTTTTACTATTAAACTAGCTAGAAATGACCGTATGTCCTATTCTAATAGTTTCTTTGCTGGAATTTATCGCCTGTAGAATCGCCTTCCGATTTCTGGCTTCTCTGCTTCCTACAAACTACACTGATTTAAAGGCAATGTCAATCAATCGCCATCTTTCTTCCTAAAACCTGTTCTTTTATTGTCCTAATTTTTCTTCATTCTCTTTTACTCTGACTATCCCATCAGTTCTTTTAGCATTATATTCTCTCTTGGGAGGGGGGAAATACAAATAACAGTGCAACCAGAGATAATACAGTGGGAATGAAAGCCACATTACAATTATCGTGAAATAAAACCCCTATATATGGTTACGCAGAGAACATATAAAAAGTGAAATAGCATCTTTTATCATTGCCTTCGAAAACAAACGCGTCACAAGGAATTATGCCACCTCAGTACATTCTAGTAGTTCTTGCGCAATCAGTAATAATAGTAATAATAGTATCAGCCTTAATCATTAATATATTTTTCTTCCCTTTGGATGAAATAAACGCCTAAAAATACCAGGCGTATGTAAGCTGCATAAAGAAAATGATTTTTTTTATAGATGTAATGTATAAATAAACGTATCACATATCAAGCTATTGTACGCTGCACAATATCAAAACATGTATATTGCATTCAATTACTATATACAGAGATCACATATTGATTGAATGAACACATTTCGGAAAAACGAAAGAAGACTTTCAGAAACTAAGTAAAGTATAAGTAGGGAAAATGGACTTACAAAGGAAATAATGTTAAACTGCCGCTTTAAAACCTAATTCCCTATTGGGCAGTAGACGGCGAAGAAAAATATTTGGAATAACAGAGACCAATTTCTACTCGTTCATGCTGAAAATATTTGTAAAGAAAATCTAATAATTTGTATAAAATAAACATGTTAATTTTAAAATGATTACCAAGAATCAAAAGATGATTATTCTAAAATAAAATTTAATCAGTGCAGAAGTTCTAACGATCTACAAGCAAACATTCCTCGACTACAAAGCGCTTTGTTTTGTAAGTTTTGCATAATCTGACACTTAGAAGAACTTCAATGAGACTTGTAAAACGAAATCACGTACTTCGCGTATATATACGATCCCAAAGAATTTCACATTTACCTGAGATAGGAGAAGGGAATTAAACTACTGAGTGTTAGTGAATAGCTGACAGAACAAGAGCGAAGATGAGGATAAAGAGTGTAAAGTTCTTTGGGTCCGCAAAGTAGTGAAAGGCCTAAATCAACCACATCCTGAAAGAACAAACAGTGCACACAATACAAGTTGCAAAAGAAATGAATGCCAAATAGATGATGCTCAAAAGACGGCAACTGGACATATATATGTATATAAACTGTCGCATGTTGAATAAATTCACGTTCATTATATTTAAATCATGTTTAAGGATATGTTGGCTTCGCTCGGATATCCTCACAGAAATTGATATCGGAATCAACTTCGGCTGTTGCATTTATGTCGTCCTAATGCTCTTGGAGAAGGTATGGACGTCCTAAATGAACATGACATTTACAAAAGTAGCCTTTATATTATATGGTGTTTATGTCTTAAATAACAGTTTTTTGTTATAAGTTCAGACCGGCGCTTATAACCTTATGACCTATAATATTAAGACAATATGTAAACGGTAGATACGAAACAAATGCATATCCATCAATAACACAAAATGCTTTTTTTCACACTGATAAATTAATGTTTTTCTTTATTCATCAATTCGTATGTTTCTATTCTCTTTCAAGTTTTATCGGAATATTCTAAGAAAACATGAAAAAGAATCCCACATCATGTATCACTGAAGCGTCAGTTGCTTTATAGATAAGAACTTTTCAAATAATACTTCAATCATTTATCCGATGAATATATTTTCTAATGTTAAAAAGATTTCTTTTCCGTGTTTTACAACATAACCTATGGTTTACGATATGATAAAATAATCTTTGAAGTTTTACAAAACATTCATAAATAATGTTTAGCGTGTTTAATAAGTGACCAGTTACAATTTCATTTTTCTCAGCAAACTGTCGATTTCTCCTGGATTTTTGTTTTGTTTTGTTTTGTTTTACGATATATCAACCTCAGTGGGTTATTTAATACCGACAAGATTTTTATTGCTGGAAATATATACTGTTTTCTAAAAATATATATTGCCGGACATTTTTTTTTTTCAAAAAATTATCTCTGGTATTAAAACCTATTTTTATACTTTCATAGTATTTTGACACCGTTTTGGGGGTGGGTGGACTATTTGCGCATAGCCGGGACCCTGACAGGTGCTACCACCCCGTGTCAGTGTGGACCTGGGAACACCAGCAATTAAGAGGTGGTTCCAAGTTCCGCAAAACCTGCTGATCATATACCTTGCTCTCGGGCGTAGTTTATCGTCATACCCAGGATGGTCGTGTTTTTTTTTTTTTGGGGGGGGGGGGTAAATATGACCAGACTTCGAAAAGATCGAAGTATTTCTTCTTGAATTGGTCATTAGTACATTCATTTCAGAGACTATTACTACTGTAGAGAATTTCGTCCTTACTAGTTGTTTTAGACGTTTGGCTTTGTGGTAAACGAAACTAAGCTTTTGAAATATCGGTAAGACACACGCATAGTAGCAACAAATGTCGAAAGCATATTATCCTTTGGCTTCAAGAAGGATGACACATATATGGAAAGCTGATTAAAAAGGGTAGCATGTTGAATAAATTCACTTTCATTATATTTAAATCATGTTTAAGGATATGCTGGCTTCGCACGGATATCCTCACAGAAATTGATATTAGTGAGCCAAGTTCAAGAATCAACTTCGTCTGTTGCATTTACGTAATGCACTTGGGCAAGATATGAACGTCCTGAATGGATATGACATTTACAAAAATGTTTTTTTATATTATATATTATTTGAAAAGATATGAACGTCCTTAACGGTAATGAAATTTACAAAAAAAGGGATTTACATTATTATTATTTTTTTCTTTGATTTCTGGCGTTTACACATTTCTTTCCAGGGATCTAAGATTAGAAATGGCATCATAATGCTTTCCACTGACAAAAAAAAAAAAAAAAAAATTACATAGATAAAGCCCTTCGTAGAGTGTGGGTTGTACTTGTCAGAACAATTTTTTGTATCTCCTTGAGGCATGGACTTCCAGGAATCCCTTCAATTAGTTTACTGGAATCTTTTCCAACCAGTCCTAGGGCTCCAACTACAACAAGGATTGTTGATGTTCCCATATGCCACATTTTCGATATTTCTATTTCAAGGTCCTTGTATTTTGACAGCTTTTTGAATATCTTCAAAGATACATTACAGTCAGCAGGGACTGCCATATCAATAAGGAGGAACCGTTTTTGTTTGTGGTCTTTAATAACAATATCTGGGCGGTTTATTATTATTATTATTATTATGATTATTATTATTATTATTATTATTATTATTATTATTATTATATCATATTAATATTATTAATATATATTATTAGTATATATTAATATTATATTAATATATTGAAATATATATATTATATTGAAAATTGTCTTATTATTACATATATATATATATATTACATTATTATTATTATATATTATTATTATATATTAAATATATTAAAAATGGTATTTATATTATATATTATATATAATATTATATTATTATTATATATTATATATTATTATTATTATATATTAATATTATATTAATACTATATTAATATTATATATTAATATATATTATATCAAAAATAGTCTTTATATTATATATAATATTATATCATTATATATTATTATTATATATTAATTTTATATATTATTATTATTATATATATCGTATATTATTATATATTACATTATTTACATTATTCGGACTATTGCCCTCCTTTTTGTCGGCCATTGTAAGCTCCGGCTTTCTTCAGGGGGTTGGAATGTTGAACTGCACCCTATATTTCGCTCACTGGGCTGTTCTAGTTCCACGTGACATGTTTAATGGATGTCAGTTATAAGTTATCTCCTGTTAATTTCCCTCTGAAAGTTCTCAACTGCCTTAACCGGGTATTGAACTCATACACTCTGGGTCCTGTCACTGGATCTAACTAACACCTTTATCCACTATTATATAAAATATGCACTATGCCATGTGTCCTTGGGGACATCTGTGTATGAATTACTGGGTATTATAAACCTAATGTCTAACAACCTTTTTTTCCAGTGCTCTTATTGCAATTTTTTGCTGTTATCAAAACATGTTTTTACCAGAGCTCATATTGCATTTTTTTGTTATTATTATCGCTTTTCTCTGGCACTCCTTCTTACTGGTTCCCATATTGTGTTCATTTCTATGCTTGGTCGGCTCAGGAGATTTTTGTTGTCTAGCTTATGTGCTGATTCCTTAAATTTACGAATTTTCCAATGGTGTTCTTTGTCTATGATCTGAACATGATCCCACACAGGGCGGTGATTTCCCTTCTCTCTCCATATGTGGTCAGCCACGCCTGATTTTTCGACTTCCCCTCGTGTTACAGCTTTCTGGTGTTCTTGAAGCCTTATCTTTCCGCAGCTTCAAGTGATAGAGTATACACAGTCTTTAGTCATGTTCTCCTTTATGGGGGGGGTCTTACTCGGAAGAGATATCTTCATATAAGCAATGGCGAATACATGGAATACTTTGAAGAAATGGCATTAGAATCTATATCTCTAAAGCCAACTATATGGTTAAGGTACGTAAATGACATCTTCATACTCTGGCCACACCAAGAAGATGTTCTAGTTCTACTGGACCATGTGAACTCAGTAAGACCTTCGATAGAGTTCATAATGGAGAAAGAGAGTAAAAACACACTCCTATTCCTGGATGTTCTAATATCTCGAACAGAGCATGGGTTCAAGACATCCGTATACCGTAAACCGACATTCACCTCAATTTCAAGTCCCACCATACATACAGCGTAAAGAAAGGGATCGTCCGCTGCTTTGCAACACCGAGCAAAATTCATAGGTGGCGACCCAGAGATATTAGATA
>OZ010585.1:90349408-90429408 GCA_963932145.1 Acanthosepion lycidas | reverse complement strand
TATTTATTTTCAGTGGTTCCCATTATTTTTTTTTTTATTTCAGCCGGATTTTCGGAATGAAAATTTGCTCGCTCCTCACCAAATTTTATGTGATAAAAACTACATTAAAAAAAAAGAGAGCGGTTAAAGGGAGATAACCGCAGATTCACAGTCAGAACATTATCATTGATAACTCTCTCCTCCAATATGCGGACCCTAGTTTCTATATTCTTAATACTTGATATAATGCAAAAATATCACAAAGATGAAATTGGTCAATAATTATTTATAACTATTTATACTGGGACTCATTCATGCAATTACAAATAATCCGTAATTATATTTTAAATTTTGAAATCATATTCTTTTTGTAATTGTTTCTAAATCTGTATGCGTCTTTCAATCATTCCGCCTCACCTGCTATCCTCTTCCGTCCCAAATATGAGACAAGCGGTAACTGCAGATAGTAAATCACATCCTTAGATAGATGTGTAGATCTGTATTCAAACGGAATCGGAGATTTTTATTACTATTCGTACTGATTAAAGATGTTACATTTTCACATTCAACAGTTACATTACACAACGACACAATATGTAATCTTAATCCAATAATTATAAGCGTTTGTAGTACAAAAACTAAAATGTATGGTGGAGTGTTTTTGATGAAGTCTTAGTTTTAACAGTTAATGCCAATAAGGACGATCTTCACTGGATGACTCATTATGCTTTCTCTCTGTCAAAATAACTTATTTTCTATAATTGACTGTCATCGTTGTTATATCTGTCGTGCTAGGCCCTTGAGTGTTGCATTTTTATTTGATTGCAATTACGTCCCGTGATTTTTATGAATAATGTCTACCATCAAATGTCAAAGGTTTCTGCTTAACACTTTCCAGTAGATCAGTGACAGCAGAAGGTCAGTTTTCCGATGCTTTCTCGAACGGTTACCATTTTGTACTGATCGTTTGTCAATAGAAAACAAGGTCTTATCGTTCACCGTAACAGAAACACTGTGATTTCGGTGTCTTGAAAGTATACATTTCATAGTGCACTTTATTGCAAGATGTCTGTGCCTATGAGAAGTATACATTTCATAGTGCACCTTATATCAAGATGTCAAGGCCTATAAGAAGTATATATTTCATAGTGAACTTTATTGCAAGATGGCAGTGCCTATGAGAAGTATACATCTCGTAGTGTACTTTATTGCAAGATGCCAGGGCCTATGAGAAGTATACATTTCATAGTGCACTTTATTGCAAGATGTCAGAGCCTATGAAAAGTATACATTTCATAGTGCACTTTATTGCAAGATGTCAGGGCCTATGAGAAGTATACATTTCATAGTGCACCTTATTGCAAAATATCAGAGCCTATGAGAAGTATACATTTCATAGTGAATTTTATTGCAAGATGGCACTGCCTATGAGAAGTATACATCTCGTAGTGTACTTTATTGCAAGATGCCAGGGCCTATGAGAAGTATACATTTCAGAGTGCACTGTATTGCAAGATGTCAGGGCCTATGAGAAGTATACATTTCCTAGTGCACTTTATTGTAAGATGTCAGGGCCTATGAGAAGTTTACATTTCATAGTGCACTTTATTGCAAGATGTCAGGGCCTATGAGAAGTATACATTTCATAGTGCATTTTATTGCAAGATTTCAGGGTCTATGAGAAGTATACATTTCATAGTGCACCTTATAGCAAGACGTCAGTGCCTATGAGAAGTATACATTTCTTAGTGCACTTTATTGCATATTGTCAGGGCCTATGAGAAGTATATATTTCATAGTGCACCGTATTTCAAGATGTCAGGGCCTATGAGAACTTTACATTTCATACTGCATTATATTGCAAGATGTCAGGGCCTATGAGAAGTATACATTTCGTAGTGCACCTTACTGCAAGATGTCAGGGCTTATTTTTCCGGGGTCCAAGCACCAAGAAGGTCTCCACCTCAAACATGCAACACCCATCCCCATACACTTACACTCGCATACTCAAACATCATTATATTTATCTCACCACATTTACTTGTTTTTATTAGTATTTATTATTGTAGACCTAGTTGTATAAAATGGCTGACACAGATGACTCCCCAGAATAGTTCTATTTCTAAAAACGAAACTAAGTTTTATGTTTTCATTGATTGTTGTTGCAGCAGTAAAAGTACGTTTTAATGCTGTTTAGAACTTGGCTTAAAATGTTAATTTTTTTATGGAAATATCCCCCAGTGAGCTAGAAAAAATTTCAAAAGAAAAAAAATACCCCACAACGCTAAATGATAAAGATTTATTTGCCAGCAACACATAAAGCTAATTTGGAAAACCAGCACTGAAATCTCTAGAATTGTTAAATAAACAGACTAAAAATTCTGTGAAATATTTTCAAATGTTTGCGTTAGTTTGAGAATAGTGTTCACAATTCCAACTAGGGTAGCATCTGCTGAAATTTATTTTAGTAAAAATTATTTGATGTCTAGTATATCTCAAACCAGCCCTGTTGATCAAACACGATTTATTATTGAATTGTTTTTGAGATTATTTTTAGAAATTTTTCAAACAAAAACAGCCAGAAAAGTACATTTTAATTAGCACCCTAGTAAAATGTTGAATTTGTTTTATTTTTTTGTTGTTGTTTTTTAAGAAAAGTATTTTTTTTTCTTTTGAAAGAAAATATTATGAACGTTCGAAAATTATTTCACTATGAAAAAAGTTATGTGTCATGCGTGATACACGCTTAGGCGATCATGTATCTTTCGATAGATGTCTGGCGAAGCAGATTTTCCCCGAAGTAAATTGCCATTTCTTTCTGCGGTAGATCAGTTGCCAATCAAGCTTTTAGAACGTGGTCTGTGCTATTTCCCCCGCAGTTAAGTGGATTGATAACTTTCCCAAAGGTATTAGCACGTAAGTTAATGTAACGGATTCGACTTGAATTCGAAACCGGATCTTCGATTCCTCAATCCAAGCCGCTATCCATTACTCCACCGTGCCTCCTTCTCCTTTCACTATGACCAAATCCAAAAGGTGATTGGTGAATTTAACTGTAAATACTGATTTATTGATTTATAATACGGCTTTAATTAACTATGTTTGTTACATTTAGTTATATCTGATCATGGAAATAAAGTATTTATAAGAGTTTACTGGATATCAAATCCTGAATTTTGAGAAAAATCCCTTCTTGCTTCGTGGCCCCAAAGGAGTTTTCTGCCGCCTTGCAAAATCTTTCTTGGAGGTTCTGCATGACGTCTGCAGTACACTAATACTCTTATCGCACAGTGTCATAGCGTTTGATACAGAACTGATTGACAAAAGAATCTTCAAATATTTTGTATCCAGACTCTTTGAAAACACATCATGTCATTGTTCAAGTAAAATCTTCAAATGATGCATCACACATTAAAATGTCAAAGAATATCTAAGATGTTTTGCTCGTCTTCAAAATTAGTTGAATAAAAAATGAATCGTACCATTCTAAGATAATGGGGAAGATAAAACTATTAATAAAAATTGTAAATATTTACAAAATCCCAAACCAAATAATAAAAAAGGAAATAAAAGAATTAGGATCGAACCTGCAACTTCGTTTATGATTGAAATGCATTCTACAGAATTTCATCAATGTTTAATTCATCATTGAGTTAAATATCGTCATCTTTGTTGATATACAAAAAAAAAAAAAAACTAATCTTAAGATGATATAAGATTTAATACGGTTAAGAATACTGTGTTTCGCCAATATTTAAGTAGGGAAAACCTGTATTCCTATCTTGAAATTCATCATTATCTTTTGTTTTATTAGGCTGGTGCAAAAATAATGTCGTTTTTTTACGTTAAAAAAAATACGTGAAAAACGACATTATTTTTGCACCAACCTAATACAATAATAACCTTTCTAACAATTCATTTGCGGCCATTTCATGTGGCGCCTGATTTCCTTGCAAGAACAGCTTCCCTCAGTCTAAACTGTGTTTTACAATATTTCACTGCGTTGTCTGACCACGCACTAAAAATTCAAGACTAGCACACTTTTTGTATTCCGCAGCGTAGTTACTATCAATTTTTTTTTTTTTTTTCCGGTGATTACTGAATATTTGCCTGGTTGGGGATGTGACGAGGACAATGATTGCATCCAGATCGTGGAATCAATTTTTGGCTCCAGTGAAACCTAATGCACCAATATCTTATCATCATGGATCATGGGCTCCAAAAAGACTCCATTAGCTTGCTTGTCGTGGCTAGTTAGAGCATATATAGGTGACCTCTTGGGAATACCAGGTGTCACAGCTCTTTACTCTCGCCCCCACTCTGTAACTTCCTGCGTACTAGTGGCATCCCGCCTTGCTTGGGGTGAAATGCTTAAAAAATCAATAAGTCGCTTCCATCTACGGAAATATGTTTTAATAAAGAATATTATTTAAATGGCATGTAACTTGTGTCCATCAAGGGCCTTGCAACCGAGCGAGATGACAATTTTTGATATGACAACTTCTCGTGGGCCTGAAATCAACCATGGCCCCGTTAAGGTATCAGCTGCTTGGGACCCTTTGACGATATTTATTCGTGAAACGGTTCCACGCCGTGTTGTAGCAAAAATACAAGGTTAGATTTGGTAGATGGACACTACGTCCTTCGAAGAGTCTATTTCTCTTCTTATGCTCTGGTGAGTCTAACGTATCGAACTCGATCGCCATTGCATGAAAAAGTAGAATTGTAGTCGTTACTAGCATTCGCTCAATGTCACATTTCTAACTTAAATATTTCTACCTCACTTTTCGGCCAACATTTTTTACGTTACTTTTCTGATATTTCTGCATCGTAAATATGCGTAACTTATTTTTCGGACATCTGTCGTAAATAACTCTACCTTATTTTTTCATAGACATCATGTCTTTACAGACAGTGTTACTTTTTGTTCCCAAAATGAAAAAAAAGGTAACGAGAAGAGGTAAGTCAAAGCTGAAAGAATTATTCGTTCTGAAAGAGGAATATTAAAAATGACACTTATTTTTTTTATTCAGACTCATCTGAAATCACTTTGTGTTTTTAACTGCTGTCAATATGCTATTTGAAAGGGGATGAGAGAAGTGGCCAAGTTATCTATTATAAACAAAAACTAAAGAAACTAAGAGAAAAGAAATTTAAGATGTAAATATCTTCTATTTTCCATCATGACGTGGGAAATGTCCTCTATCACACCTGTTTCCGCAATTATAATTAATGCTGAATCTGCAGTCAGTCAAAAATTAAAGACGAATCCGATGAAGATAAAGAATTCGCTTCGCAATATGAGCCTGGTCGAACATCTAAAACTTAGTACAAGTTAACTCAACAGCTGCATTTATTGCAAGGAAAGTGGAATCACTGTGTCGTGCCCGAAAAATTTTCTCGTCATTGTCCATCTTGTACCTTTACAAATCTACAATCTGCATTGAATACTTTTGACATATCTGGTCTGGTACTCCTGCTATTCATCTTGAGGTTCTGTAATGTAATCAATCCTTACCTGGCATCTCATCTTTAGTCACTTTCTCACGGACATGATATGACTTCCCTCTGTCTTTTGTACAAATATTTTCATGGCAACTGCTCTGATGGACATTTTTTCCCTGGTACCCTGGCTACATGAATTTAAGCGTGCTACTAGACTGACATCTAGGTTCCACCCTTTTACTGTTGAAATAGTTATATTTAACTGTCATTTCTTCTCCAACAGCTTCTTTTCTCGTAATTCCCGCCTGTGGAACCCGATTCCGTTTACTTCCTTCCCAGAGAACTACAATATTCGACAATTTTAATGCAACGTCAATTGCCATATTCTGTCTTCTTGAATCCCGTTCATCTTTTGTCGTTTCCTCAATCCTCTCTATACTGTCTTTCCTTTCACTTTCACTCCCTGAAACCTCCTGCGTACTAGTGACATTCCCGCCTTTTGGGGGGTGAAATGAAAAAAAAAACTACTTACAAAACGAGTTTGATTTTTTTTCCTTAAGTGACGTTAGAAGCGCTTCGTTTGAACTAATTTTCTTTGAATTAGTCATGGCATCTGTTATTCTAGCTTGCATATTTTTAGAATTGCGAAAATTGGCTTTCTTTATAGAGATTCTAATATTGCAGCGTTACCCTTTATAGAGAAGGTACTCAGAATGATATAACCATATTTAATAATCATATAATATATAGTATGGCTTGCAAAATTTAGTGCAGTAATAGACACAGAACTATGATCCATATCCGTGTAGACCATTGGTGGTTGATAGTAAGTAAATTAAAGCATTAGTTGAGAATATAGAGATAACAAACATATTCAAAATATCCTGATGTAGCTCTGAAAATCATTTACACCAAAATGCGTATGATAGTCACTTTTATGTGTGACTTCCATATATAAAATTTTACTGAACCGTATTGTTTAAAAGCAATAGTTCATTAATGTTTAAAACAAACTATGATAAACCAGTAATGAAAAGTAAATACCTTACAACAACGCGTATGCAACTGCCTCTTCCTGACGTTAAGTATAATTTTACTTTTTGTTTCCATTTCCTCCAATATATATATATATATATATATATATATATATATATATATATATATATATATATATATATCAAAACCACATTCGAAAAAACTCTGTCCTTATCTTTATCTAGGAAATGAATTAAGAAATAAACTCCCATTATTAGGCGTTTTCATAGAATACAGTAATAACACAATCACCACTTCATTACACTAGCAGAAACTTATGCTGTCTTCATTTTAAGAGTGAATTCTCACATAGATATAAAATAGCAGTTACAAAGATTTTTTCTAAAGCGAACACACAAGAATTCATCCTCTTGTTCAGTTTTCCTTTTAGAACTCAATAATGCAAAACAGACACTAGTTAATAACAGTTTTCCTAACAACCTCATCGGCCACCAGATTAAACTATTTCTTTCTAAAGTAACTATTAACAAATAAATACAATAACATTAACTTCTACAAAAGCTAACCACAGACAAGACGAATTTTCTCTTTAAATTATCATAAACAAATACACAACCCCAGTCCACCAGAACAATAAAATTAAATTAATTATGTATTACAAAAAATTTTTAAAGAAAATAATTATACTGAAATTCTCATGCGCGGTGTACATAAGCAACAAAAAAGTTTTAAGGAAAATTCAAACAAAAATAATACTTAGCATAAGAAACAGTTAAAATTTAATGGCCGTCTAATGAGAAAGGAGGCCTTCATAATTTGACACTTACAGGGCATATCGAGGACAAGATGGAGAAGAGAGAAATCCATTTACCTGACGAGTTTGTACAAATAGATTGCAGGACAGGGGACAGACATTACTAAGGGTTTCAAGGCATAGAAAAGAATGGTGTTGAGAGCTATGAACTGAATACACGGGCAATGACGAACAGACAAAACTACAAAGACACTGAGAAAATTTAACTGACTTGAATAAAATGGCGTTTTGAAATATTGCATCAGTCAAACCAGCAAAAAAGTATTTCTTATCTCTAAAATAAATTATTTTTTATCATTTAGTTTGGAAATTGCAGCAAATTAATTATATCTTTAACCAGATTGTGCTTGTCAACGACACCGCAGTTTATAATTAATCATGTTATTACCCTCACTCTCTGATACTCTCTCTCTCTCTCTCTCTCTCTCTCTCTCTCTTTTGATGTTTGATGTCTGTGTGGGCGATTGCTTGTAAATCTCCAGATAATACAGAGAGCCAAAAGACATGGACATATTCAGTTAGAATTGGAGAAATAAATGTTTTTTTCCAAACTTAAGAACATGATAGGTCGAAACAAATGATCATTAAAATGTAGAACACATTTCTGACGACAAATAATTAACATCCCGGAAAATCATTTCTTTTTTTTTTGTTTGTTTCTTTTTTTTTTTTTGTTTTCGTTTATTTTTACATAACATGATTATTGTGCGTGTTGCCGTTTCCAAATCTAAACCTTTCCATTTCAACAGAGACAATTATCATATTGGAATCAATTAATTTATCCGAAGAAGTTATAATAACAACTATTATATATAATTGTCATATTTTTCGTAATTAAAATGTGTAAATGACCTATGGAATCGACCTTAAATTATTTTAAAATATCTTCCGTATATAACTTGAATAAAAATAATTTCGATGAAAACAGTTTTCAAATATTTCCCTGTAAAAGATTTCTATAGAAAATTATATCTCACATTATCTATTTTGAGTGAAAAAGGTTTTATTTCCCAGAGGATGGATAAAATCCAAGGACGGAACGATTATATTAGAGAAAGAAAATACTTCAGAGATAGGACGAGTTTATTGGAGGACGCTTCCACATCGAAAGAGAACAACTGGCAGTAGATCGAAATATTGATAGACTGGAAATATTAAAAATCGAATTGGAATCTCCACTGACCGAAATTGAGCAAAAACAATGCGGCAGGGCGAGAAATTGTAATAGTGATACTGACAGCCTTTGAGAATTTCGGCATAGACAAGATTACAGGTATAATAAATGAAATCTACTACAGTAGCGATATCCTGGAAGACGTAAGTAGATCTATTTTCATAGAACTTCCTAAAAAAACCAAATGCAAATGAATGTCATCTCCATTGGACAATCAGCCTATAGAGCCATATGAAAAAAAAAAAAATCTGTATTCTGATGAATAGAGCATGCAACATAATCAGACTTGAGACAGTACAAGAACAGTGCCTGTTCGCCAGGGAGACCGGAACAAGGAACGCGATATTTATGCTTAGGATGTTAATACAAATGCAGGAGTATGTGCAGCTGTGTTTTGTATTAGGTTGGTGCAAAAATAATGACGTAATAATGTCGTTTTCTGATGTTAAAAAATACGTCAAAAAACGACATTGTTGCGTCATTATTTTTGCACCAACCTAATACATTACGCAAGGGCACCCGATAAAGCACGCTACAAAGATCTGTTGGAACTGTTCAGCAAACTTGACATATTTAGGAAGGATAATGGAACAGTAAAGGACCTATGCTGCCAGCAAACGGCCTGAATACGGATAGAAAATGAACTCATCAGATATACTAATATAGAAAGGACTGTATAACAAGGATGCGTCTTCCCACCAGAGTTATCCAACCTATACGGCGAGACAATTCTGAGAAATTAGATGTATTACTAGGATTCATTATTTGCGGCCACAATGTTAGCAACATAAGATATGCAGTTGATACAGTGTTGATAACAGACACGGAAAAAAACTACAAAAGACTTAAAAGAAGGTAGTGAAGGAAAGCGAGAAGAAAGGACTAGTCATCAACTGCAAGAAGATAGTTGTTAGCAAAAGAATCTCCACATGGAAATTACCAATCCAGATACCTAAATCAAAGAATTATAAACATTTAAATATCAGGGAAGTTTTTAACAGAGGACGGAAAATGCGAAACTGAAATCCGAAGACTCGTTGGGATAGCCAAAGATGCTTTCCAAATGCTAAGCAGAGTATTAAGAGACAGAAAAACTTCGTTAGAAACAAAGAAAAGACTACAAAACTGTTACGTGATATCTGTCCACCTATGAGACAGTGAATGCAGGAGAATCTCCTCAAAGATGAAGAAGAAATTGGAGGCGACATAAATGCAGTTCTACAGAAGGATGCTGTGGATACCATGGTCTGTACACATGCGCAACGACGAGGTTTTTGGAGAAAATTGAAACGAAAAGAAAACTTATACTTGGCATCAGGAAGAGACAAATGAAACTTCTGTGGCGTATAATGAGGAAGAAAGGCTTGGAAAATGTGAGGCTCACAGGGCAGATTGAAGGCAAGAGGGACAGAGGGAAGCAGCACGTAAATTACTTGATGAACTTAAGTATATGGATAGCGGGACGGGGTTTAGGAGAAATAACGAAAAGACACTTATTAAAAGTTACAAAGTCTCAACAGGAAATTGGTTGAGAGTCATGGTCGATTACGTCCTGAAGGGACACGCCCCATAAAGAAGAAGGTGTCTATGGCATAGGACTATAAACTATATACGTGAACGCAGGTTGGTAAAGGCAGATTTAACCTACGCCCGGGTGAGCCCCATTGTCTCGCACACACTAAAATGCTCATTTTGACTCTTCGACACTGACTGTTACTTCCCTTACTGTATCAAATGACGTCACTAATCAGCTATCACGTGTCTTGATATGGACCAACGGGAGGTAATCACCTTTTTGTATCCCTACAGGTCTATTCAGAAATATTATAACCGGGTATTGAACACACACTCTTTGGGTCCTGTCACTGGATCTAACCAACGACTTTATCCACTGTGCCATGTGTCCTTCAATAACCAGTTAAGGCATTGGGGAACTTGGAGAGGGAAAATTAACAGGAGATAACTGATAACTGACATCCATTAGACATGGCACGTGGAACTAGAACAGTCTACCCCAGTGAGCGAAATAAAGGGTTCAGTTCGACATTCCAACCACCAGAAGAAGGCCGGAGCGTACAACGGCCGAAACGTTGTAAGAAATATGGCGACATTGATGAGGACAATAGTCCGAATAATGTAAATAATGTGCATAATACCTCATCTCAGAGATATAGAGGGATCTCCATTTTTATTGCTGTTATCAGAACGTTTCAGCTTACTGTGCCCGTGTCATCGGAAATCTCAATTACTTATTTAATACTGCTTATTTAAGTATACATCAGCCGTGGGACGGGGCTTGCAATTACTGTCACCACCCACCCCCCAAAAAACACTTTAATTTATTAGTCTGTTGTCCGGTGGAGTGAGAATTTGTAGCGCTAAACTTAAACTATCTGCTGGTAAGTAATTCTAAGCTGCCGCATATTCATGTTCTCACTAGGCTATGCGTATTACTGATGCTACATGTCACGCTTGACTGAATTCATAGAGGCTTCACTTTTTACTGCGGCTGCTTCTATTCTTGGAGCTTTGTTGCTACATCTCTTTATTTACTTATCAATGTCTCCCACGTTGCATTTATTTCTATGATAAACTTACTAAGGATATCCTGAAAAGCTATTATAAGCGCTGATTCTTTCAATCATCTGATCATACAGTGTTTTTCTCTGTCCAGTATTTTTACTTAATTCCACAGAGGTTGAAGACTTCTCTTTTCTCTCCATACGTGATCAGGCATTCCTAATTTCATTGTATGATCCTTAATTATGTCTAGATTCACTTTCGGAGGAGATTTGTGTGCGTTTTATATTCTTTGCTACAACTTACAAAGATGGAGTACACACAGTTTTTGGTCATCATCTCTTCTGTCTTAGACTTAACTCGGCCGAGAATTCTCCGTAATATACAGGAGATATTTTGCACAGTGTTACAGACATTGTACAATCCATTTTTGTACAGTTTATGGATGGTGGGAATTAGAGTTGAGGTATTGTTCACTGAATATTGGCTTGTGATATACGGATGTCTAGCTCATTATTATTTTCTTCTGTCATTGTGAACTGGATCGAAGATCTTGAGTTCACAAGGACCAGCGTTATTTGTACACCTTTCTGGCGAGTCCAGATCATGAAGGTGTCATCTACATATCTCAGCAATCCGGTCGGCTTCTGTGGTGCTACTCCTAAAACCATTTCCATGAAGTATTCCCTATATATGTTCGCCATCACTGGTAACAAAGGCAAAGGTAACATAGCCAAGCCTCCCTCCTAATTGTATGTCAGATTTTACGTTAAATAGTATACATGGAACATTAATATTGGATCGATTATACAAAGTATTTTGGGTTCCTAACATATGACGAGTATTTCCCTGCTAAGGGGTTGACTATATACTAGGAATATGCTCAGCAGGTTAAATGTTGAGACAATAGGTCTCAATGGAATAACATCTTTGTGAATCTTTGGGATTCCATATATAAGTGGCACCTTGGTGTAACGTTGAGTCAACGACAGAAGTGAAGCTTCAGCGTGTGCAGCAGCAGCAGCAGCACTCGTCAGGAGGCAGATTAGGTTTTAGTTTTTCACTCAGAATTGTCTGACATTAGACTAGCGGATTAAAACGTTGATTCATGAAATTGATGGCAAGCTAATTATGAGTTCAATCCCCGTGACTCAGCGGAAACTGTGAGAGAAATAACTGAGCAATACTAAATAAGAACTAGACGAGATAACCGAAGATGTGGACAGCGGAAGTAAAACAATCTACCTCCATAGATTAAATAAAAGATTCAGTTCGAAATTCCTCTGATGAAGGCTGGCCGGCATAATTGTTGAAACAATAAAGATGGGGACAGTAGTCCGCGTGTGAAATATGTCAATAATCTGTCCAAATGTCTTACGATTCAGTTCGAAATTCCTCTGATGAAGGCTGGCCGGCATAATTGTTGAAACAATAAAGATGGGGACAGTAGTCCGCGTGTGAAATATGTCAATAATCTGTCCAGATGTCTTACGATTCAGTTCGAAATTCCTCTGATGAAGGCTGGCCGGCATAATTGTTGAAACAATAAAGATGGGGACAGTAGTCCGCGTGTGAAATATGTCAATAATCTGTCCAGATGTCTTACGATTATTTGTGGCCATGTTTATAAGCGATTCTACATTCTACGCAATACTAAGCATGTTTCGCAAACCTTTGACCACGTTAGTGTGTATATAAGAATTTATCATGTTCTGTTTGCCTGTCGGATTTGTGAAACACCTAGGAGTAAGTTTTACTTTGCCTAGAAAAGAAAGTTAGGCAAGAAAGCAATCAGATTCTGAAAAGAATAAATGTATAATCAATATCCATTGATTTCATTTGATTTTTGCGTAAAAACTTTTATCGATATTTAACTTACTACACACGTGTAGCGCACGAATAGAGAATTGAATTCCCTCAATAGTAATGATCTGTAAGTCGATCTTTTTAACCATTACACTAAATAGACCGTTAAATTGTTTTTCCTTTTATCTGTCAGTCGTTATTTGACAGAAAACGAAGAGCGATTGAACAACTTTAGTGGTACTCCTTAATTGAACAATCATAAAAAAAAAAGTAACGTCAACTTGTCACAAGAAAAACATAAAATTTACAACATTGCGTTTTAGTTCTTGAAAACTCACAAACAATTTTAGCCTATTAATAAAAAAATTAAAAAAAAGTTATTTTATAATCGGAATTCACTTGTATTATCGAGTTATATTTTCAAACCAGAATGGTAAATGATGTGTGAAATTTTTAGCTGCGCGGTTAACCTACCTGGTCTACCACTGAACTTAAAACGCCCGCTAGGTGGAGCTGCATAAATCAGTATATAAAGAAAAGACAGCAGGGTTTCTTTTTCTTACTCTTTTTTCAGTCTTTATCCACGGGATACTGTTATTTCAAGACTTGTCACTTTTCCCCTTGGAGGGACTTCTTAATGTCATGATATAAACAATACAACATACAAAGGCCCTAAGCTGAAAACTGTCAAATCTTCAATAGGACTTTACACACACTGTACGGACGAATAAGGTCACTTCGAGAGACAGATATTGTTCACCTCTTTATATATCCGTCTTCTCTTTAGTTTTCCTAAAGCAATAACTTGTTGTTGTTGTTGTTGTTATATGTAGAGTATTGTTTTATGTTAATTCATATCTACTGTTCGAGAAAGCAACTCCTAAAGCACAACCCATCGCTAAATACCTTCCTTCGTCATTCATCAATAATTAATAAAACAACAAAATATCAATCCCGCTACAAAGGGTTATAATGATTAATTCCTGACTTATGAAAACCAATATTCTCATATCTTTTCCTGTTAATGGATTCTTCGGCCTTCCTTACATCTGTGAGTTTCAATTCTAATTTTTAAATCAGTTTCCCTGCCACACAAAAAAAAATAACTTATACCAGCATCATACACCTGAAGCAGACCGAAGAACACATCGGCTTAAAAACGATATTAAAAATAATAAAAAAGGGAGTACTAAGAATAAAAGTAAAAAATAAAAATATTCCACGTTTTTGTTGTTTTTTAAAAAGTAAACTACAAGGTGCCCAGTGTTGTGGATTCTGCGGATGGAATCCGGCACAAATAAATAAACACGCCAGTAATAGAAATAGGAAAATATATGTATTAATGTAAAAATACAAAGTGAAATGAAGATTAGTAGTCCAGGAATGCGGGTTAGTAGCAAAGCATATTTACAAATCTCTGTAATTGAAAACGTAATTATCTCTCTTTCCAGACTCTCGTAACTCTGAGTGAACACCCTGTGTCGACTTATTTGTCACGCTATCTCTCCGTAGTATAAGTATCCTTTGGATGAGTCCATTTTGTTTACAAGGGGCGTGCCGCACAATACCTAGCAATAAAGCTGTACATTGATTTAGCTATTATGATACATGCACAAACTGAACAAATAGCGTAGATGTTCGAAATGTTTGCCTGAATGTTTAATAAAAAGTTGTAAGCCTGGTAACCAGGAGTCAGTAGCCTTGCAGATAGTGTCAAGAGGAATTTCATTACAAGCTTTAGTTAAATTCTACTTCAATGAATCAATACTGACAATGTCACGACGACAGTTTTACAAGTAAGATAGGAGTATACTCCAGATACAGTAATCCACAATATTCAGATCTGGGCATTTAGAGATCCACTGAGATAGACCAATTAGAGTTGGTGCATTTTCTCGAAAAATAAATGTCCGGCTTCTTTACTGGGTACCCTGTAGGGGCAAAGTTAGACACAAGAAATTTCACTTCAATACGCATATAAACTCATCTGTGAAACAGCCGCTATTAAATTATATTACAGGTTTTGCGTCAAGTAATTTACATTCGAGGCCATGTCGTAGCAACAGATATTATTGGCAAGAGATTTACAATTGAACATTTGGAAGCCGTAGCAATGAATAGGAGATCCGGTAGACTAATGGATTGTGGAAACGGGGAACTGAGTTCGAATTCCAGTCGAATCCATTACATTCACTTACGTGCTAATAGCTTTAGGAAATGTATGAATCTAAAGATGTGTAAATAGTAAATATTGGGTCCTATAACTTTGGGCGGCATCCGGTCTACTGCAAAATGGAAATGGCAGGAAAATATTCTGCCTAGAAAATGGCGGGAAATATTCAGCCTAGAAAATGGCGGGAAATATTCTGCCCAGAATGGCGGGAGATATTCAGCCTAGAAATAACATTTGGGAATCGCACAGTAGAGTAATGCATTGCGGTTCGGAGAGCCGAGTTCGAATTGGGAAAGAGACACGATCGGTCAGGCGTGTATCACATTTAACTGACTGAACATTGAATAGCTTCTTGAATAATTAGCTTCAAAGTCTTTATTGTCTTCAAATGTTCAAACGACAAGGCGAATCTTTGTTCCTCTGCAAAAATTTCCCTTCCAAATTCGTACTTGGTAACAATGATGACAGCAATTCTTACGATGTCCATTCATTTTTTCTCTGTATTTTTACTAAGTTTTATTCTTTCTTTTGCAAAGAATGAGGCAATATCACAACGATATTTATTAATGATGTTGTTATTGGTATGGAAATACGTATACTTTTCAAATATGGCAAGTAGTTGCATCATATTTGGGAGGCTATGCAAAACACCTGTTTTCACAGCCATTGCTGTAGGTATTACAGTGAGAATCTAAATTGGTTTGGTTTGTGGCATATCAACCTCAATGGGTCATTTAATGCCGACAACTTTTTTTTTTCCAGGTAATATTTTTGTTTTGTCAAAAATTCATTTCTGTTAATATTTTTTTTTCTCAAAAATGTATAGCTGGTAATATTATTTTTTCAAAAATGTATAGCTGGTAATATTATTTTTTCAAAGACGTATAGCTGTTAATATTATTTTTTTCCAAAAACGTACAGCTGGCAACATTATTTTTTCAAAAACGTATTATCAGAGGCCGTAGTTTATCGTCTTACCCAGGACGTGGATGTAGTTTATCGTCTTACCCAGGACGCGGATGTAGTCTATCGTCCTACCCAGGACGCGGATGTAGTTTATCGTCATACCCAGGACGCAGACCTCATTTGGTATCTCTATCAAATATATATATTCTTAACTATGTCAGCATTATTTATTTCTTACCCACAGTAGTAAAATATAACATATGATCTGATTTCAGCCTGATAAAATCGCCAATCTACCTTTAGCTTAATTTTGTCCAAAAATGTGGCCATGCTAATAATTACGTCTTCCAGGATGTAGCGAGGTAATTGACTGCTTGACGAATTGTTACTAGAATCGAATGAAAAATTGAAGTAGTGAAGTGAATTAATTGAAGAAGCTAAGCAACTTATTAAGAGACAGGAAAATCTCGTTAGAAACGAGGAAAAGAGTACTGAACGCTTACGTGATATCTTTCTTTCTATGACAGTAAATGCTGATTCAACAGAAAGATGCTGAGAAAACGATGCACTGAACATGTGAGAAACGATGAGATTTCAGAGAAAATGAAAACAAAAAGGAAATATGCTTAACATCAGAAAGACGCAGTTGGAATTTCCGGGTACGTAATGAGGAAAGGGGGCTTGAAAAATCTGATACACACAGGACATATTGGAGGAAATAAGTAGAGAGGAAAACAGGGCCTGACATACATGATGGGTTTGATTAAATGAATGAGACAAGAGGGTCCGGGATAAATAACGAAACAACAAAACTTATTAAGAGCTACAAGGGATAGGGAGATGTGGAGAGCCATGATCGCCTGAAGGGACACGTCACATGAGGAAGATCTGTTTCTTCTCAAATTAAGTGTACGTTTGTTATGCCTTCACAAAATAATACACTTTAGAGTGTACAGAGAAAGTAGTTTATTAAGGTGAAAATGTATTGAATGTGCTGTAATTTCAGAAACTTCCGCAGTTGAATTTATGCTCAGAATCATGTAAATTATCTTCTTTTTCAAAAACATTATTACAATTCGTGCTGTTTAAATACGACATATTCCTGAATTGAAAATTTAAAGTTAAAATCGAACATGTTTTATCTTCAGCATTTTTCGATGTAGAAGTTTAACCGACATTTGTTGTGTTTTCTTGCCTCACCCTACATATATCTTTCTATCTATAACAAAAAAAAAATGATCTAATCTGAAAAAGTCTTTTCAAATATCAAAACGCATAACATATATTTGTTTTCCTTTTTGTCATTTAATTACACACTATACTTTATTGTATTGTGAACATTTTAGTAGATTATTTTGCTAAAAAGACTACATTTGGTTAAATATAGTTAGAGGAGGTATGCCAATTGTACGAGTGAGGTTCGCTTGGCTTCTTCACTCTATTTGCACCACTGCCTTTTAGCCTGGGTTCGAAAGCCTACCAATGACACTGATTGGAAATACGCAACTACTTCAGCCAACAAGCTATTAGTGTATAAGATCAAATAATAATTTCAAAACATTTCAATATCTGACACTATCGCAATTTATTCATATCTATTTCATGTCAATAATTGCCCAGCCTCAGCTCTCTAGTCATTCATATCTCATCAAGGGAGATAATAATAGAACTAGTAGTAATAATAGCGTAAAACTCATCAGTTAAGTTAGTTTGTCTAAACACAGCTGTGAAGACGAGAGCATTGCTCATTTCTTTTAACCAATGCGTTATCTGGCGTTACTCAATATTTGGATGGGATCCAATTGAGGATATCAGTCTGAATAATTCATGGAATCTTTACATTGTTTCACGCCAAAATGGTAATATTAACCATTTCCTTACTTGGAAACATTCGGCAATGGTTGACCGAGTAGTTGGTGCTGCTGTCTATTGACATGATAAACTCTTTCTTTTAAAACAATTTTTCAAGAATATAGGTTTCCCAAAATCAGTAGAAGCTAATGCTCTTTCCAGTACTGATAGGTGTTTCCTTCCTTGTCTTTTGTTTGGAGTTGTGGGAAACTGTTAATTTTCGATTATGCTATTATTCTCTCTTCGTGTTACATGTGCTAAAGATTTTAGTAGTTGAAAGTCCTCAAGTGATGTGTTGTCCTTTATTTCGTACAATGCTTTTTTTGTGATTGTGTAACGCCGGTCCACGAGGTAGGATCGCCGTCGTTGAGATTTACACATTTTACTCACCTGAGGCCATTTTTAAATATTGATCCGAGAAAACGGTTGTATGCAGCTGACAGTTTACACACAGTCTGAATTTATTATGCAAATCATATAAACTTCAATAATTCAAAATTGGTTTGAAAAAATTGTCAAATTTTAAAAACTCAATTCAGTTGTCAAAATAAAGCCTTAATTATAATTTTAAATAGTAAAAATAAGCTTTATTGAATTTATTGAAATTTTTTATGTATTCTAAAAACCTACCGTTGGAAGTCATTAGCCAAAATCAAATAATCACATTTGACTTCAATAAAAATCTAATGAGATCATCAAATATCGATCAACACCTGTAATAGAATAAATAATAGTCACATATGATGAGTCTCCGAATCTTTTACATTTTAATATAGTGACCTTTCTTTGCAATAACAGTTGATAATCTATTATCTATTGATTTTTTTAATGTTTTTATTTCAGCAGATTTAATTTCCCACATCGTAGTTTTAATTTCATTCCATAAACCTGCTTTGCGGTTATTCTGTTTGCCACCTACATATAATTTCATCTTTACAATTGACCATAGATTTAAGATCAGATTCAGATCAGGACTCGATGGTAGCCATTCTATTATCTTCTTTCCTGTAAATCTTTTATGCTTAAAGACTTCACAGGTAAGCTTAGATACATGAGAAGGAGCATTGTCAGGCATAAATATATACTTCACTTTGAAACTGCGAGACTGGGACTTGTACCATGAAAAGAAATTCTTGTTTATAAAATCACAATAGCTAGCACTATTCAGGTTAACTCCTTCATAGACTTTCAATGGTACAATAATGGTTTTGTTTACAATTCCACCGCATATCATTGCACCACCGTCACATTGATGACTTCCTTTAGCCACAGGCACGTCTGAATTGGTAAAAGGCCATTTTTTGGCCCATCCCTCTGGCCCATCAAATGTCACTCGAGATTCGTCCGTGAAATGTACTTTGAAGAAGTCGATTTTCTTGTATTTCTTGGCCCAATTTTGACGCTTTAAAATATTTGCTTTAATGAGAGGAGGTTGCTTAGGAGAATTTTTACAGATCTTAATTCACAAAGTATTCTACACCTTTTGTTCTCTGTGACTCCCTCAAATCCAGCCTTTCCAGAGATCTGAGCGCAGGCCAAAGATGGCTGTTTCACTATAACTCGAGGAAGCAAGTTCTTAAAGCCTTTTTCTTTGCTTCGTGTTCTCAACATATATTCAACAGCCTTGTTTATCGTTTGATTATCTCTGCAATGCTCCTTCTATATCTCCAACGTAGACATTCTCTCACTCAATAATTTTGGTATATTTTTTTTTAGATCCTTTCCTTTACCTGTGTCTCAAAATATATTATGGACAAAAAGAAAAAAAAAATATGTTTTTAAAACTAAGTCAGTCCGTTTTCTAAAATTCCAAGTATCTCAAATTTAACCATTGAAATGGCAGAAAATTGGTTAAATATTTTACTAAGGGTGAAAATGGATGAGTTTAAATTTGACAAATATTGCTTCAGAACTTTTTGAGTTATTGAGGTTTATTTGGTTTGTATAATAACTTCAGACAGGTTATTGGTACTTTTGAATGAGTTTGGCGCCATGAATGGCATTCATATGAAAGTATCGATCTGACAAGATTGTTTAAGAACATTAGTTGATGTTTTAAGTTAACGTTTTCGCTTTGTAGCAGCTTGCATTAATGAGTGATGCACCTTACAGTCTGAGCATGCGCTTCTGATTCCAAACTTCTTTTATGAAATTTAGAAAGTTGTTTCTAATTTCGGGAAGATAGTACACTACTTTAAAATATCCAGCCTCAATGACAAGTGATACTTTATTATCGCTTTTTAAAAAACTTTATTTAATTTCTTATCACTGGGTTCGTTATTGTTTATGTTTGGAGATAGGAATTGTAATGCTCGGATGTATATTGTGTGTATTTTATTTTCGAAGAAAATTTCAAGGTGAGAGTTGTAGTCGTGATTGTGATCACCGTAGAAATGTGACTCGAAATATCTTCCATTTTGATTTCCATTATAGGATGTTATTGTTGTTCATAATGACGGTCGTCTTGAGTAGAGAATCCAGAGGTTAGCAGGGAATATCTTGAAGACAGTAGGAAAGCGTTGTTCACGTTATCAGTGGATATTTTGGTAAAAGGTAGCAGAGCATAGATCGTCCTTCTGTTTCTCTTCGCCTGACAAGCTGGACTGGACATTCGGGTAGAGTGAACAAAAATGGCCGCCTTTATACACGACAGATTGAATGTTCTACGTCTTCTGATTGGTTAACCTTCTATTGGTGGACTATAAAGTGAGTCAGGGTATTTTGACTAACTCACTAGTACATATATATATATATATATACACAAAAAGAAACTGCAACAGTTATCATGATTTTTCTCTTTTCTCCACATTTCTGCACGGTGTCTATGGAGCTTGGCTTCAGTAAATTTGTTTCCAATTTTTCCAGGATATTAGTTTCTTAGAATGTTAACTAGATGTTTCTTAAGATGTACTACAGACGACACAAGACAGAATCAAAATAATAAAGATGGCAATACTAATCCGAATAACGTATGAATAACCTGCTTCGTCACTGAGATTATATTCATAAACAATGAGCGGATGGTCCGAAATAACAGGAATTACAGTTCAGACAAAAATATACTTAATCGAGTTCTACTGAGACCCAAGAGGTTACAGAGTGATGGAAGAATTAGAAAGCAGAAACATTACTAAGGAGAGCAAAGGGTAAGAAGAAGAATCAGAAAGACAGTACATAGCGATTGACATTGCATGTAAACTTTTGAAGATTAAAGTTGCCTGGAAAGCATTGAACTGGAAGATGGTTCCACAAGCGAAAACATAAACTGTTAACATCGTATTTACGGTTACAGCTAGCCATTTCAACTATAAATTGACGAGACCACGCCGCCAATCTAGTACTGCGCTTAAATTTATAAAATCTAGGTATCATATGGAAGAGCGAATCCGAACAATTACCATGAAAGCTTTTATGGAGAAGAATTATAGAACGGCAATGTTTTCGGTGATGTAAAATTTACTGATGCAGAGACTCCAGATAAGGACTAGATATTGCCGATTCTTCTTCGGATTTTGCTAAGAATGTCTAGATATATAGCAGGACCACCGGGTCATCTGTGGCAGAAATATTCTACGCATGGATGAAAGGTAGACATAGATATGTCAGATAGATTCTGAATAGGAAATTGTCTAGCCCAACACAGTGAACCAACTTTCTTAGCAGCTGACCTACCAATGGATTCAATATAGTCTTTCTACTTCATGTCAGCCGAGAACGTTTGCCTGAGTACGTGCAACGGTTCACTCTGCTGGAGATTAGCAACAGTCATACTGATAAAGGCAAAAATGGTTTCTCAGGTGATTAATGGAGAGTCTTGGAAGTGCTAAAATTAACAAGCCATCCTTTGCCCCGGTTAACAACAGACTGAATTGTCGTTTTTGACATCAGCCCACAATTTAACTTTATCGAACTGCTCAGTCTTACTGTCGAGACAGGAATAAATAGTTGTGCCATCAGCATAGATACAAAGTTGAAATCTGGTACCATCGAGGACTTCGTTAATGAAGATTAAAATCAAAGTATGGCCTGGAAAATCTTTATCTATAAAAGGCAGGATGTGTGTGTGTGTGTGTGTGTGTGTGTGTGTGTGTGTGTGTGTGTGTGTGTGTTGGAAAACACACCAAGCGAAATGAAGTGGTATTCAAGGATCTCTGGATTCAATTTATCCTTGATGTACACTCCACCTAAAATCCTCACTTCTTGTGTCGACTTGGAAAAATCCAAGAGCTGATTAAAGATCACTTTGGTTTTTTAACGCAATGTTAACATTAGCTTCTGTTGTCGTGGGCTTTCATAAATACAAAACTCAAGTCAAAAAATATTCTTCGTTTCCGTTACTCGCAAAAATTGAAGAATTACAAGCTCAAATCGACTTATTTATCCATTTCAATGTTACTAACAGAGGAGCTAGACAGCAAATTGGAATTTGGTGAGAGAAACAAGGCACATCGGGTCACCAATTAGAGTGATATGCTTATTTTATTAGTTTGTTGTTGTCCAATTAAGCTTAGCAAGACTGAAACTTTAAACATAAAATACCGAGAAATAGATAAACGCAAGTAATATACCTATTGGCTGAATAATGAGAACTTTTGTCATAAATTGCTACATAATCAAGATAAGTACGTGCGATAGACAAAAGCATTGTCTGGGTTTAGATAAAGAATAAATGATGCTTCATTGTGATGTGTTGTTGTCTAATGATATTGCACTATTAGGATAAATGCTAATAATACAAAAATAACACCATGAATAAAGAAAGAAAAGAAAGAAGAGAAAAGAAGAGAAGGGAAGAAAAAAAGATTCGACGCAATCTCTGTAAAAAGTTATATTTTCTGAAAGAAATGGTTTTAACGATATTAGTAGCTTTTTATGTTGACATAAACACATAGGAGGAGTTTTTTTTTTCATTATTTATAAATTAAAAACGGGTTTTAAATCAGAATCTTGTTATTCAAGTTAAGCTATACCAAAAATGTAAACATTCTATTGATTTACGCATTATGAATATCCTGGTGATAATTGACCCTGAATTAAGTTAGTATTACCTTTTGGTAATACGTGTCACTGAAAAATCCCGCAGAAAAGAATTGCAGGTTATCCTGATAAAGATTTCCTAATGTGCGAGACATCTTCAAAAACTATCGTGACATATAATGTTATTTAAATCCAGAGTAAGATCGCATTGATTCCTTTCGAATTACTCCCTTTGAAATCTCAGCACACTTGTCACAATGACCTTGCCACATTCCAGAGAGATTTACAACGTCCACTTTTGAAATCATGAACCACTGCCTCATCACATTCTCTTTAATCTCGTTCACAGCCTGTTCAGCGATTTTAGCTTTGCAAAAGAACAAATGTACGTAAGAAGAAGCAACCTGGACGAGGTAATGAATTGCCATAAGCATTTTATGTGACCTAACCAGAATTGGTCATTGTGAAAAAGACAAAGAGACGGTCAATCATATTACACATAATTTCGATTGATTCTCAGTGACAATTTATTAACTTACCGGAAGAGTTTATTTTTTACTGAATAGTAGAGAACACTCTGACAAGTTAAATGAAAGCCGCGCAAATGATTTTAAAAGATAATTGAAAATACCAGTGTGCTCACCAAAGAGACTTTTTACTATGACTGCAAGCACTGATAATTACTAAAGGGAAAGTTACCGGAGGTACGTGTGCAGTGAATTCTTGACTGACCTTTTGAAGAACAAATGCCTCTTGCTCATTTAAAATATCTGACTCTTGTTTAAGATAAGTTTTGTCTTACGAATCACCTTGGACTAAAATCTTGGAACGGATTGTAATCCTCTCCCGGTTGAAGAAAATTTTCAAATGTTCGAAGTAGGCTCTTTTTAGTGAATATATATATATATATATATATATATATATATATATATATATATATATATATATATATATATATATATGGTTCTATTTGCTTTCTGTGGTGTCTTTCCCGGCTTGCTACATGTATTTAATTGGGGCGTTCCCATACTATAAGAACACTTTCTCTGTTTATTTCTTCCTCTTTCTCGCCAGTGACCATTACGTCTCTCGAAAAGGTCATAGTCTGAAAGTCGAACATTGATTCACTTAAGTTCTTGTAATCCTATTTCCACTCCAAGTGCCACCAAGTCCAAGAGATCTGTGACAAGTTCCGCTCTGATGGTTACATTTCATGCTTCCAAGAGACCCATTTGCGGACCCAATGAGCACACATTCACGCACTGGCAGTCGCTGTCAGTCTATCTTATTCGAACAATGACTGAAATAGCCCTTTAGCTAAATAAGGATATAATCGACTCAAATTTTAGAAATATTTCTGGAATAAAGAAAGGCAGGCACTTTGGTTGGTGGAATATGCTACAGCGAATTTAACAAAGGACAGTGAAATTCTAATCGCAAACCAGGAGAAAATATCTTAAACTACTTGGTAAGTTTCTTCATATGCCAAATAATTGACTCCGAATCATGAAAAGAGACGCCATAATAAAATCATTTTATCAAATATGTGTGTGACCCTCAACAACTATAATCAATACAAAATGATTTACAAATATTTACATTTTGACTATGACTACACTATTTTCTAACAATATCTAATATTTCCTTTCCATACATGCTTCCCTTTACGTACCAATCAAGCAACCTTTGACTCCATCTGTTATCGTTTCTTATTACTGGGTGTCTTGTCAACATCAATTTTGGTCTTTTAATCAATTATATATTTCCGTCTGTTGACGTCTTTCTCCCTCTCTTAGTCCGTTCAGTTACGCGTAAATAAACTTGGTAAAGTTATGAATCCATCCCCCAGCTATGGATTAAATAGTAGAACATGAATCTGAATAAACCATTATTATTTTAAAAAGATTTTTAAACAAAAAAAAAAAGAATTATTCTTACATTCAAAAATAAGTGAGAAAGGGTTGATAGGCTTTCCTCTTTCGATTGATCTTTGTACATTTTTGAGTTTTCAACTGATTTTGCTAATTGCTATCTTTCACATCCATACAGAATTAATGAAAACGTACGTTTTTCAAACATTTTACATTTTAATCATGTTGTCTGGGAGATCTCTATTTTTAGTAAATGTTTTCCTTCCGATCATTATACGTCGTTTAGTCTGTTTCTGATTTTTTTTTTTATATATTATTACCTTCCCTAAGGACATGTATTCCATGCTTTCGCCCATTCTTCATCTTCTATTCTCATATAATTAAATATTACTTTATTTGATGTTTGTTCATTTTTAAAACTATATTTAAACCTTTCCTTATTTAGTTCATTTAGCATGGTTGCCAGCAAAAGGGCACAGCCCAAGATGCGAACGATGAATTAAAAACACCGAATAGATGTTTTCCAAAAGCGTAGTAAAGCATTATGATACATTTCCATTATGGTTGAAATAAAGAAAAAAGTTCTGAACTTTTATTTAATATCGGTTCTCCTATCTAGTAGTAAAGTCTGGTCAATCTCTTTCCATATGAAGGACATGCTTGAAGCAGCAGAAATGTGATTCTACGGACGGGTGAACATATAAGTAAAGAGGAAGTTTTAAAAACATGCAAACAAAAATGACACTTATAGTTAGAATCAGAAAAGAGGCAACTGAAATTTAACGGGAATATAATCAGGAAAGACGGCTTGGAAAACTTGACACTCACGAGGCATATTAATGGCAATGATTCTGTTTGGTTATAGGTGAAAGTTTATGACAATGACTTGGATTCTGTATGAGCATATTTCCGAAATAATATAAAATGCAAGCGGTTGGAATTTTTACAAGAAATAAAGGAAACTTATTATTGTGAAACGAATATAATTAATCCTCAAATATTTACAAATACATACGCATAGTTTTTTTTATATATATTTAATAAGTTACCCTTCTGTTAAATTGTCGTAATTTATCTCCTAATTTTAATTTGATATCCCTGAAAAATGTGCGTCTTGCAAATTGATATGGCCCGGAACCAAGTAGCTAAGTGGTTTTGGCTACTATAACCAAGTAGAACACAGTAGCAGTAATAGACTGGCACGCGTCGTAGTCGCAGGTAAGAAGTGTAGATCAATGGCGTAGTTCAATGGGCGTCGTTATAGACTTAGCTCTCAGACTAAGGCTCTCTTGACTCTGTTCTACCTACACATCCGTTGGTATTTATGACGGACACCAGCCAATCATATTCCAATGAGAGGGAACACAGGTGTATGCATATTCCATTGTATCACAAATATACATTTGGAAACGCAGATTTAGCTACATCTGAATGACATGAGCACATGTTACATTCAAAAAGATTCACCACAAAATATTAATAAAATTTAAATTTTTAAATGTGTAAGAATATACCGCAAAAAAATTCATATATGAAAAATTAAAAATAATTTTTATTTTGTAAAAATTTCAGTAGAGAATATTTTTTTTTAAATGAATTACAATTTAATTACAATATTTACCTTATTTGGAGTATAATTCCTTATCGTTGTTGCCATATTTATCACAACGTTCGTTAGATCCAGTGACAGGACCCAAAGAGCTATGAGTTCAATACCTGGTTAAGGCAGTGGAGAACTTGGAGAGGGAAAATTAACAGGAGGTAGCTGATAACTGACATCCATTAGACACGGCATGTGGAACTAGAACAGTCTACCCCAGCGATCAAAATAAAGGGTTCAGTCCGACATTCCAACAACCTGAAGAAGTCAGGGGCGTACAACGGCCGAAACGTTGTGATAAATATGGCGACAAAGATGAGAACATTAGCCCGAATAAAGTAAATAGTGTACATAATACATCATCTCAGAAATATAGACAGATACTATTTAATTGATATCGCATTTTAGACAGATCAAAATTTTTAAAATTAAAAACAAAAAAAAAAACTTTTGCAAAGATAGAACTTGAATTTATTAGGAAAGGAATGTGTCTGAATACAACTCAAAGATTATATGAAAAAATTCTTGGATACATTGACCGGGCCACTGAAATTTAGAGCATCTCAAACCAAAATAAAAATTATTGTAGCAATATTTTTTAAAAGTTGGGTCCAGTTATTTCGATACTTTTATGATAAATGATAATAATTTTTTATTAAAATAATATTAAAAGAAACTCTAGTTATTTATTAGGCCCACATAAATATATGTTCAACCGATCCATGTTGAAATATCTTATTTATGAGACAAGATCAATAGTAAAAGAGAATATGCATTAAATCCATATTAAAATGCCATATTCGTTAGATTCACACTGAAAGATCATGTTCATTAGATCAATCCTGAAAACAACATGCCCATTCATTATATCCACATGAAGCAAATAATGAAATCATTGGATCCTTATTAAAAACATATTCCTTAGATCCATATTAAAAGAATATATTTGAACCCCAGTAAAAGAATATCTTGGACAAGTAGACCTGACAAAGACCTATCCTTCTCCTGGTCAAATTATTGCTCAAGTCGTTCAACATGCAGGTTTGTCTTTGTCACAGACATTAGGCAGTTGAGTCCATCGAGAGAACCCTCCACCTTAGATCTAAAACTTCATTCACAGAAGCCCTCAGCTCAGCGATACCTTGTCACTGTCCGCATACATGGCTATTATGTCCAGTTTACACCCTACTATGCAAGATGGCCGTTGACCCTACAAGTAGGCTTAATATCCGGCCGGCTTTCAATGCTAAATTTGATGCCAAAAATAGCATCCCTTGATGTATTATTTCACAGGTCGATCTTCCATATGACAGGGATGGATTCAGATGCTACATTACAGAATCTCCTGTAACACTTCTCGACGTTCTACTTGTTTAAGTTAGGGAATGTTACCATCATCATGGTCTTCAGTTCATCTTTGGTGTTATAATAATCAAGTCTGGGGAGTTAGGTATTCAGTTGTAATAAGTGATGTGGCAGCAGAAATTGCTTGTGTGTTATGGTGCAGTCCCGTTCAGATATATGTTCTTTCAGCAGCCACCCTGTATCCCAAGGCAGCACTACCTCCCCAAAGTATTTGATAAAGGCCTCCATGTTGAATCGAGGGCCCTGTGGGAAGATGAATCGGGGCATAGCTTCTGATCTCTCCAAACACTTTCGTAATCACCATTAGACTCATCCAACTCTTTTCGAATCATCTGCACTGTTCTCAGATTGACACCCAAACACTCCGAACTGTTCGTATTTGAGATTCAGACTTGAATGCCAAGAAATACAGAGTGCCATTTTTAAATTCCCGGCAGAGTGAATGGCGTCAGGATGCCATTTTTCTCATAGACGATGCCCAACTGACCCTACTATATTTTCAGTCGACAAAATCAAAAACAAACAACGCGAATGTGCATAATTAACAATATAATATAGCGAAAATTTACCCATCGTAACCTATATATATATATATATATATATATATATATATATATATATATATATATATATATATATATATACACATAGTATATTTGGGCTACAATCCCTCTTTTATTAAAGTTTCATCATAGACGACTAAGAAGGCCCTGCGATTGAGTATTTCATTTAATTTTTCTTGTGGGCGTACAGGTGTTTACTTTTCTGATATTTCTGCACATCTGACCGCTTTGAGCTATTCTTTTAGCCATTATCAAGGGCTATTTAATTGTTTTTAATTTGAAATGAATATGTCATTTTTATGTATGTTCCTGAAATTATAGGAATGCTTTATATCCCAAATTTTATATATATATATATATTAGGTTGGTGACAAAAATAATGTCGTTTTTTGACGATATTTTGATTATCGTTCACCCATTTATCCAACTTTTTTGACTTCCCTATTTGCTTTAAATGGCGAACGACTGTTGAGTGCTCGACCTCGAGTTCAACAGCAATTTCTGGTGTGGTTTTGCGAGGATCGGCTTCAATTAAGGCTTTCAAATGTTCGTTATCAACCGCAGTCGGCCGGCCGCGACCGTCTTCATCTTCGAGGCTCTCGTCACCATTGCGAAATTTCTTGAACCACCGTTGTGCCACACGTTCGTTAGTGGTTCCTGGGCCAAACGCATCATTGATATCAGGAGCTGTCTCGGCAGCTTTTCGGCCTAGTTTGAACTGGAACACGAAAATCGTGCGGATTTGAATTTTGTCCATGCAGTCGAAAAGCCTGCAAAAAATGAATGAAGAGATTGAGAACGGTAACGAATAACACGATTCGATAGAGCGAAAAACGCGCTTCAAAATGATATATAACATGGCTATATATATCAATGAATTAATTCAGAAATCATATATAAAAGTAACATATGTGAGAAAACGACATTATTTTTTGCACCAACCTAATATATATATATATATATATATGAGATAACAATATATAAATGTTTATATACCAAGAACGGTTTTGGAGGAAAGATGACAAAGTGGAAAAGATTTCGTGTGATGCGTTTCGTCCTTTAGAACTTCATAGGACTCGGTTTGTTTACGCTGATCCGACTAGCCATCACACGAATTTCAGAAAATTACACACATATATATATATATATATATATATATATATATATATATTATGACGCAAATGTAAATTTAAAAAATACATGTGTTGTTTCTTCAGTATATTCTTTCTGGCAATCCGGGCACGTGATAGAGTGTATTCAAGAGAAAATGAAAAAAAAAATCCCAGCATCTCTCGTTCGTGCACATGTGTAGTCGCATCAACGAAAAACAAAACACATAGTCCAATGAAGTCCTAAGTGATGAAACGCGTCACGGGAAAACATTTTCCGCTTAATCATACATCTTCCCTCCATATATATATATATATATATATATATATATATATATATATATATATATATATATATATATACATATATATATATAAAATAAATCCTAGTGAGCCAGGTACTACCTACTTAGGTTTCACCACATGGGATCAACATGTTTAACTGACTGATGATCCCATGTGGTGAGACCTAGGTAGGTAGTACCTGGCTCTTTAGGATTTATTTATTTTACTTTTGCTCTAATTAGCGTATTGATCACTCTTCGTTTTAACTCATTACTTGCTATTTTTTTTTATTTTTGTTTTATTTGAAAATAGTGCTATAAAGTGCTATACAGTTTTTTTTCATCCACCCAGTTTAAATAGATTTACAACATATATATGTATGTGTGTGTGTGTGTCTATATAAGTTTATATCTCCTTACGAAGCGATTACTGGATGTTCAGTGTACAAAACTCTAGAGTCGAGATGCTGATAATAACATCTATTAGCTAAATAAGTAACAAATTTTATATTTGTGTTAATCATATATATATATATATATATATATATATATATATATATATATATATATATATATATATATATATATATATATATATATATATATTCGGTGGCTTCCTTTCTATTCAAGATGAATAACAATCTTTGTCATTCGTCGTTCGTCTTGGGAATGTCGTGGATTGTTTAAAGCAAAGAAAATTTGAGCAAATGATACGATTCCTAAGGAAACTCATTGATTAAAACAAAAGCAACGAAAAGTGCGGGAAAACGAAATGCTACTGGATAATCTACTTTATCCACTGGAGATCTTTTGTGGAAATGTAGGGATTTAGACATAGGTATTAAACAACACTATATATATATATATGGAGAGAGAGAATGAATAAATATACTCAGAAACTATTATTATCGATTTTTGCACTGTGGTTTCGGTGTGATTAGTTAAATCAAAACCTAGCTTAAAGTAACAGCTTCTTACAAGTTACGTGTGTGTCTTTTTCGAGTGATTTGGGTAAAAAGTGGCTTTAACTTCGTTTTGTAAGCAATGAACAAATATGACCTCTTTGGGAGATACTGCCTCTTCGGGTCGAATTTGTTTCTGCGAATTATTTCAGATAAACTCGTAAGTTTAATCTTAAAAAATCTGCTTCTAAAATATTATAAACTTTCAAAGGAAGTGGCAGGGTGCTTATTCCAATGAAGAATTCTAGAAATACATTTATAATATGGGGTAGAATCAATGGATATGTTATTCGCTTAGTCTCTGACATTTTTGTTTGTATACTGCAAACTGCCAATAGAAACGGTTACCATAGATAAACAACTCGCGATACACAGCTATGCTATATACATATTACACTTTGTGGAGGATCTGAATACAGAGAAATTGTGAACATTATGCCAAAAGGTCTCCAAACAACCCATCCGCACGTTGGAATTCACTGTTGCCAATTAGACCGGTTGGAAAGCACGGCCATAGAACAGAGCCTTTCTCGCTATTTAGCCATAGCTGGCGGAAGAAGAGGGTATTTGCACGTAAGGGAATTTAATGAATTTAAGTAGAATTCGAAACTAGGTTTTCCAATTCATTACTCCAACGTGCCTCCAACACACACACACACACACACACATATACATATATATATATATATATATATATATATATATATATATATTACAGTTCAAATTTTAAACCAACCCCCAAAAACTTGTGAAAAAAAAAATGAAAAAGATCTCTTCGAGCCTTGATAAAAATTTACTCCACGATGCCTCCAACACGCACGCACACACAGACACACAGACACACTTGCGGGGAATTTTAATTCCCTTCTTTATTCAAAAGAAGCTTGTGACTGAAGGAAACAATTCTTGTTGGGACTTAGGGCAATCATGCTCTGTCGGAAACAACATCCAGAGAATACTTTATACGCTTAAAAATAACGATGTTGATGTTGAAGATAAAGAACGCTGTTGCGCACCGAAAAAGTTTGAAAACGAAGAATTGGGGGCATTACTTCATGAAGACACATTACCAAGCGCAAGTTGAATTTGCAGAATCATTAGGGCTTGATCACACAACAGTTTCGAAACATTTACAAGCATTAAGAATTATTCCGAAGCAAATATATTGGGTGCCGTACAAGTTGAAACCGAGAGACGTTGAATGGCGTCTTGTCACGTGTGAACAACTGCTTCAACGGCAGAATCGGAAAGGTTTTTTACATTGTATCGTAACAGCCGATGAAAATCGGATACACTACGCTAGCCCTAAGCGTAGAAGTTCGTGGAATAAGCCCGCCCATGCATCGACATCGGCGGCAAAGCAGAACATCCATGGTTCGAAACTTCTGCTCCGCAAATGGTGGGATCAGCTGGGGGTAGTTTATTATGAGCTGGTCAAACCGACCAAAACCATCACGGAAGATCGCTATCGACTACAATTGATGCGTTTGAGCCGATCATTGAAGGAACAAACGAACACTATACGAGCAGAGACTCGACAAAGTTATTTTGCAATATGACAATGCTAGGGCACGTGTTGCAAATTGGGTGAAAACCTTCTTGGAAAGGCTTAAATGGGAATCCCTACCCCACCTGCAGGATTCACCAGACATTGAAGCCATCCCCAGAATTCGCATGGGATGAACTTGACAGAAGAATGAGAGAAAAAAAAAACGAAAAAGAGTGATTGATAAGAAGGGGATTGAATTATCAAACTTATACTTTGAGAAACTTCTCTATCGAATGACAAATATTTGAGTTGCAATAATCAAGGCTGAAGGAGGATATTTTGACGCGAGCATAAATTAATAATAACATTTCTTTTTTTTTCTTTTTGTCATAATAAAATCTCTAATCACAAACCACGTATCGCTTTCTTTATTTACAATGTATAATATTTTTCTCTTATTTAAAGTTCAAAACAACTACTTTTGGGACCAATTTACAAAATTACAATGTGCGTTCTCAAAATTTTGAACTGTATCATATATATATATATATATATATATATATATATATATATATATATATATATATATATGTGTGTGTGTGTGTGTGTGTGTGTGTGTGTGTGTGTGTGATTTCGATTCAGGCAAGGATATAATGTCACACTAGACACAAGGGGTTATTGGGAGTAGAAGAGAATGAAAATACGTTAGTGGCGAGAAAGAACAACGAACGAAAAAGGATCAGGAAGACAAATGATGGCGATTGAGGTTGCATTCCAATTTTTGAACATCGTAAGCGGCAGGGAATTAAGCAATCGAAACAGATTTCCACAGGTGTTAACTGCGAGAAACGAAACTATTAGATTAGAACTTACAATCTAACTATATTCACAGTAAAACGACGATTAATTCCTTCTGTCGATGTATCAGGGAGGTGAGCTCATCAGAACAATTGCCACGGAAATATTGATTGAAAAGTCAGAGGGAAGTTAGGAAGAAAATGACTGCTGTAAGGATCAATAACATTACAGACCCTTCTGTGAATCATTGTATTTCTGTTTCACATATTCATTCATTTGCTAAAACACTTGCCAGATATTGAAACTTCTGTACCTGCTTGATTTTGACACCTCCATTTCGTATCAGACATTTATTTCGAGAATCTTGGGATACGTAGCAGGATCATCGGACCAAATGTTGCAGGAATTTTCAATACACAGGCGAATGGCATATAAAAGTTCAATGTTGATTCTGACGAGAAAAATTGCCTTTGAACTAACCAGTTAGAAGCAGGCCTAGCAAACGATTCAATATAATCGTTCATTTTCATTTCAATAGAACCCTTAAAGCCAAGAAGACGTAAAGAGTTGGCACCATGAAGACTACCATCAGCCATGCTGGTGCCGCGCAAAAATGGTTCTGGATGGTGATTAAAATATAGCCGTTTCCCTTTAGAGGAGATAAAACCTACAAATTTCTTGTCACAGTTAATTATATATATATATATATATATATATATATATATATATATATATATATATATATATATATATATATATATATATATATATATATATATATATATATATATATAACGCCATCCACAGACAGACTGTTTCGCTGTATCACAGCTCATCAGTGCAGCTAGACATCCAGTTGCCTCTAGCTAGGATCGAAACCCGACTGAATTGGTATCAGGCGGATATTCTACCACTAAGCTGTCGGCGTACGGTTGGGACGAAGGTGGATTTTTAGCGTATTTATTTTTGGAAACACGCCCAGTGACCGACAGTGACTCAAGTCTCGCTATGTAGCTATAATAACTGGAACAATAAATTTGTAAGTTTTAACTCCTCTAAAGATATATATATATATATATATATATATATATATATATATATATATATATATATATATATATATATATATATATATATATATATATATATATATATAGAGAGAGAGAGAGAGAGAGAGATAATATTAGTGGTAAATGTACACATACATATGCAATCATATATCTAAAAGATATAAATATATATACATAAATACATACACATACATATATATTTGTATAAAAAATAATTCCAAGAGGATAGAATCCAGGTCGAACTCAATGTCCAGGACAGAGTAAGGATATAATAAAAAGGCTTAAACACTAATATTCCATGGTCATAATTTATTCCATTGGAATCGTAAATACGATCCAATTTATCAGACGTACAAATACAAATTCAAATTTTGAATTTGTAGGTCTGATGAATTGGATCGTATTCCAATGGAATAAATTATGACCATGGAATATTAGTGTTTAAGCCTTTTTATTAATATAATAGAGAGAGAGAGAAATGAAAAAATAAGAAAAAAATGAAGACATATATTATAACTGACTTTAAGTTTCCTAACAACAATATTATAAAATTTAAAAAATAAGAACACAATTAAAAATTAGATATATTTTCACGGAATTAATCTAGAACATATTTGAATTATCTTTGAAACCATCGATTTTCATAAAATGATATGTATATTTATTACTTCAAACATTATTTTAATGGCTGCCCGTGTTTGAGAAGACGTTCCGTTTTTATTTTAAGCAATATTTTCTTTCGTCTGCGGGCCTGTATGTTTAAGAATCTAATTTAATATTTAAGTTGTTGTAAACAATTCCATTTGTCATTTTATCGGATCAAAATTTTCAAGTACCTTTCTCAAACGTGTACAGATATTTCTACATTTTTTTTCATTCTGAAAGTATTATGACCATTATTATGAATATAAAAATTGCATTTCTTGTTCCAGTGTTTTGAAGACACCAATATTGTTCTTTTACTTGTGGTCTTAAGCTGCTACGGGTTTGTTATTGTAATAATAATGATTATTATTGCATGGCTCATTAAGTTGTTTAATGTAAAGGGGACCACTCTGCGGTATTACGAATTTGTTAATCATTACTCTACAGCGAGTTGTCTATACGCATATATATTCATATTTGTGCATAGCTGTGTATTTTGTGTTCATACATACATACACACACTTTGTGCATACTGCTATTTTAATCAGTGAGCAAAGAGACTACTTTGAAGGAGACTTTGGAAACAAAATTTCACTTTAAGCCTGGTATGTTTAATAAAAAGCAGACGAATATTTAAAACAGGCAAAAGAGCTCAATAATTTTTATTGAGGTTGCAATGTGTTCTGCCGTATAGATTTGAGAATTCTGTTCACAACATAAATATACTTAGAAATTCATTAACTTTCGGCTTTGGTTAGAAATTAATTATCCCTTCATAATTACAGGTTTCTCAAGTCACTGACTGTATTCTTTAAGTTATATTAAAAATATTAGATCAAAATTATTAAGGGCGCAATGAATTTCTCAGTTTCCTTCAGAAAATAAGTTATTAAGGATATCTTATAATTTAATTGATTTTCTATTAAGTCTATACACTGTCAGAGTAATGATCTGCACAGTGTTAGGGAATTCTTAGAAAATCTTTAAGGTTTTATCCTCTTTACTGCTGTATCCTGCATACACTGTTGTTTGCGTAAACATATTTGGTGGCTAGATATAAAATAGATATGTAACGTTTTTTTATCTACATGATATAGAAAAAAGATGTTGCTGTATTTATGTAATGAATCCATTAGCTTATAGTCAAGTTGCAATTGGTGCAAACACCTTTTCTGAATAGCTTCCGAATTTGAAACGATTTTGAGCTCAAGTCAAATTACCTCAAATGAAAAGATTTAAAGGAAGAGGAAATGCAAACACATTTGATTCCAAAACAACTTCGTAGTAAACCAGTCGAAAATGTCAATTAGAAAAGGAATCACTTTTCTGGACAGAGAAATCGATCTTTTTTTTTTTTTGTGGCTTGACAACGCTTGTTCTAATATTACAAATACGATCTAGCAATCGATCATGCAGCTGAAAGGGGATTTCTTCAAGATGAGACGAATTCAGGCCATCACTTATTTCCTTCCAGGCAACACTTTGTCTTGTTAACGGTTATACATGTCAAGATATTGAAGAAAATCATTGAAGTATTCATAGAATAGAAGGCGGAATCATTTTGCGACACACAATTTAACGGAACTTGTAAGGTTATCGAAAGTCAGCAAAAATTCTTCAACAACTGAACAAGGACGCAATAATTGCCCACAAAGGAAATGTTTAGCAATATTCCAAGAAAGTATTGCATCAGCGTAACATTTTATGGCGATTAAACCTCGTAAGTTTAAAGAGATTTAATTGCCATAGCAAAAAAACATATTACTTTTAAGAAAATATTAAGCGAGTAATCATTTCTTTAAGTGTCACTAGAAAATAAATCTTAGCAATTAGGAAAATCCAATGAATAATGTATATTTGTTCCAAATAAATTAAAAGTCTTCAAGACTGGTATTGTACTGATGTAGAAAAAGATATGTATCTTTTCAGAAAGATATACATGAAGAGACAGAAACGAAACACATTTACAGTATATCAGTAGAAATGTTTATAACATATCACTTTCCTCATCTATTTCTCTCTCCCCTTTTTTCTTTACAAATAATACTTTAGTTGTAACCATAGGCTTTCATGGTTTAAATACAGAATCGGGAATCTATTCTACGTAACTTATGTTCTAGATATGTTCATATTCCCCTCCACCTCCTCCTCCTCATTATCATCAGCAGCAGCAACATTCGCATGACCGGATGTGATGGTAGAGTCACTGCGCAGCTAAGCTCCTAACAAGTTTGGTCATTTTTTTCAATACTAATGTTCTCCCAAGACAAAACCGAAGACCCAATTAAAAATAGAGAGTTACTGCGTGGGATATGCGAATCAAAAAAGACAAGAAGTGAAGCTTATGGGCTTATGCAGGGGTGATAGCTGTTAACTCTACAGTTAAAGAGGTCAAAATTGTTGTTTGGAAGAGTCGAATACAGAGAACTTGTGCACATTATGCAACAAGGTCTCCAAACAACCCATCCGCAGGTTTGAATTCACTATTGCCGGTTACTACCCAAACCGGTTGCCACTAAGACCGGTTGGCAACCAAGGATATAGAACAGAATCTGCCCTGTTATTTAGTTATAGCCGACGGGGAAAAGGGTATTAGCACGAGTGGGAATTTAATGAATTCGACTAGAACTCGAACTGCTCTTTCCAATTCGATATTTCATTACTCTAGTGTCTCCAATATATATATATATATATATATATATATATATATATATATATATATATATATGACGTATGGGTAGAGATTGAGTACCAATAGACGTTGAAGAAAATAAATATCCTTGAGAGAAGACCCGTTTCTGTGTCTGTTGGTGGACGTTTACTAGTTTTGGCTTTTAGTCATATTGAATATATATATATATATATATATATATATATATATATATATATATATATAGTTGAAATTTTGAAGCCACCCCAGAATTACGGAAACATCCTGCCGCAAGTCTGTTCCACAAAGTAGCAATTCTTGGAAAGAATCTGTCTGAAAGGATCTTAATAATTACGAAAGAAATGGGATGATTCCCCTCCGAATATGTGCCGTGGCAGGTCACAGTTATAAATGCCAAGAATGGTGGAACAATGAATGTGGATCGTTAGAACCCATGTCATGGAAATAGCGATAAAGTAACGAGAGTCTAACGATGTTTCGTCTGTGAGAAAGGAGCTGTACGGTGGTAAATATCTCATTACTCACAAGGTCGCGTAGTCGCTTTTGAACTTTATCTACACTGGCAAATGACGTCTGGACATCTCCTGTTCACATTCACAATTTAGAAAACTGTTAGTAAGCAAAACTGTATGCTTCACCAAGAAAGTAATAATCAGAAACTAGAAATTCTTAAAGCTATCATTATTAAAACATTCAAAAGCAAAACTTAACAAAATTAATAATGAATGTATAGTACAAACGTTCTGAAATGCTTATAGTATATAGTTAAAAATGTCTAAGTTACAACTAAGTTTAAAAACAAGTAAATTATAAATTCTCACACACACACACACATATACATACAATACCCCCACACACACTCACACACACACACATATATATATATATATATATATACATATATATATATATATATATATATATATATATATATATATATATGTATATATATATATATATATAATTAAGTTATGAAGAACATGGTAATCCGTATGGGTAATCCCAAGAAGGATGAAATCCTGAGATCTCAATGTAAATGGAAAGCTAATATTTAAAAGAAAAACAGACCACTTTATGGTACCATTATAATAATTCAAACATTTAAATTCATTGTTCTCCGAAATAAAATTTGATCAGTTTAAATGCATCTAAACCTAAAAATAATGTTCAGCTCCATTAGACATTATAAAATACTCCTTAAATTTCGTTCATTTTGACAAAAAGTTAAAATTCGGACAGAACTTATGGGATGACCTGATATATTTCGGCAGAAACCTTTCTTTCAAATATATTTCGTTGAATTTGACATACATGGAAAATTTTATTAATTTTTTATTTAGTTTTTTTAAAATTCTTATTCGATGGGAATGTAAGGGCGTGTAAAAATTTTCGTTTGTCCATCGTCCCAAGAGTATTCCGTCACGTGCTTAACGATTTTCTGGAAGAGGGGACTTGTCAATCATATATATATATATATATATATATATATATATATATAGATATATATTATATACAGCGTGTATCAAAAATACTTAAAAAAAAATTGGAGGCGGTTTCCTGATACCAAATCAAGGTCAAATGTCCATATAAACATATATCCAAAAGACCAACAATGTATCTCAACACAGCAGCTCATAACAAATGTTCAAAATGTCTTCCACTTGCTTCTACACACGCATGCACCCGTTGGATCATTGACTGGTGGATCTTTCAATTACACCCACTCGGTGTCGAATGGTTTTTCAGACCTACATGACACAAAGATGAAGCGTCCAAAAGATTGAGTTTGGAGGAACGCACAGGCCATGGAACAAGTCCTCCTCTACCTATCCGTCTTTCATAGAAAATGTGAGCCAGCGCATCGCGAATACTGTGGCTAAAATATGCTGAAGCCAAATCAGGAATGAACCACATGCGTCTTCGCATTATCAGGGGTGCATCCTCTAGCAGATCTGGAAGTGTGTCCTTGTAGACAGCTCCTGTAAAATATGCTGGGAGAACATATGAACCCACCGGACAGTCACCTACAATTCCAGCCAACACAATCGTAAAGTAATACTGGTATCTATCCTGTATTGTACCATGGGGATTCCGACCGCCCACAAAATTTAGGTGTATAAATTTGTTATTCCATCTTATCGAAATGTTACTTCATCCGTAAAAAGATTGAAGAGACAAACAACGGATCGGCAGTTTATGCAATAAACAATCGGCAAAAGTTCTCCCGTCGTGAGGGGTCAGAGGGCGAAAGACTCCGCATACGTTGCAAATGATACGGATAGAGGAGCTGCTCTTGATGTACTCTCCATGCGATACTATGAGATATACGACATGCTAGCGCCATACATATAACACAATGCAAGTGTTGATCTTTATTTCCACATTGTTTAAATCTCCACAATTTCCAACCCCGATATTCTGCCAGCTTTCCTTATAAATATAATGATTCGTTTTAATCGCCTGAAGATTGCGAAAGAGGGAATCTTGAGTAATGAAACAAGCTGTTCTTCATAGTGTGTTTACGTTGAGAAAGTTTTTGTGGGTGATCTGTCTAGAGTCTAGGCATTGAGCACTTGAATTTACTGCATAGGTATATGTTTGTCTTTTGGTCAATTTTTTTTTATTTTTAACTTTCTTTGTTCGGCAAATATTTCTTATCTAAGGTATTAGGTGTTATTCAGATGACGGTCGTCTTCGAGTATAGAATCCAGAGGTTAGCAGTGAATATTTCGGAGACAGTAGGAAAGCGTAGTTCAGGTTAGCAGTGGATATCGCAGCAAAGTAGCAGAGCGTAGTACTTCCTTCTGTTCATCTTCGCCTGACAAGTTGGCACTGGTCATTCGGGTAGGGTAAACAAAAATGGCCGCCTTTATACACGACGGATTGAATGTTCTACGTCTTCTGATTGGTTAACCCTCTATTGGTGGACTATAAAGTGAGTCAAGGCATTTGGACTAACTTACTAGTTACATATATACACAAAAAACTGTAACATTAGGTTTGCTGGCAAGTTTTCTATCGGCCACAACAATATCTGTTTTTCAGTATATAAATGTGTGTGTGTGTGTACACAGCCGCTGCGATGGATAAATTGTCGCCATTTTATATATTTAATTTCGCACATGTGCATTGTTTCCTTTTGAATTTGTCGACTGCACAATATAGTAGGATAAGTTGGGCACTGTTTGTGAGAAAAAAAGCCCCCAAAACGGCATGCTGAACGGCTTGGCATTTGTGTCGGAATCTCCAGTACGAACATTTCAGAGTGTTTGGGTGTCAATCTGAGGACATTGCAGAGGATTCAGAAAGACTTGGATGTTATATCCAGACAACATCATGGTGATTGAAGTGATTATGGCGATGTTATGCCTCCGTTGATCTTCCCACAGGGCCTCAGATCAACACGGAGGCCTACATCAAGAGTTTTGAGTATATAGTGTTGCTTTGGCAAGAGGGTGTCTACTGGAAGACGCTAGATTCGACAACAGTACTCTACATCATGCCACACAAGAAGGAGTACCCAGTCATGGCTGTAGGATAATTTCCTTACATCTGGCTACTGAAATTCCCAGACTACAACCCACTTGATTATTATTTGAGAGGCGCAGTTGTGCGAGAGGCCAACAAAGATGAACTGAAGGCAAGTATTATGACACCACTCACCAACTTAAACAAAAGATTACCAAGAAGAGTTACAGGAGATCTCGAATTCGTCTGGAGGCTGTGGTTGAAGTCAGTGGTGGTTTTATTGGATAAATTAACTCTCTGGTATTCCATGATATTTTTGTGTAGTTTTGGTAAATATATATGTTAAAATGAAATTATTAATGTTATTTTCATTTTTGCATAATTAATTGAGAACATAATTTATCCATCACAACTAGTATATATATATATATATATATATATATATATATATATATATATATATATATTGCAGATATAAGGTTTATGGACGTCTAAATCGTCGGTGTACACACACACACACACACACACACACACATATATACACACACATATATATATATATATATATATATATATATATATATATATATATATATATACACTTCGTGTAACAGGAAAATGGTCTAAATGGTGTAATCACATAGTTATCCCATTAAATTTTTAATATATAAAAAATCACTAAACCGAATTTCTTTTTTCAAGGTTTTTATATGAGACGTTTCGCCATCTTGACACCATTTTTCGTAAGAACCACTGACATTCTGTTATTCAGATAAAAAGAGAACAAGTTAAAATCCTTTTGTGTCAGTCCCACCATCTTCCCAAATGAACAATTGTGAGAGGAAAAAAAGATCGTTCAGGCTTTCAGTAATGGTATCAACATTCATACTCTGGCTTCCATCTTCAAAGTTCATTCAAGAACCATCAAGAGAACAGTGAATAAGTTTTAAAAAGAGGGGACAGTTGAGTTGTGACTTACTGATCCTGTCTTCAACTGGATCAGGAAGTCACAACAGGAAGAGGGATCATAATTTCAACTTACAGCTAAAGAGATCAATTACAAAAGATCAAACTCAATTGATAAAACTTTTGTTTCAGCAATGACAGTCCAATGAGCAGTGAAAAAAGACTTGAAAATGAAATCCTGCATGAACTGTGTGATGCAACGTTTTACTCCAGGACAGAAAGATAGAAGGTTAGAGAGGGAGAAGCTCATCTTGAATAAGTTGGAAAATGATCATATATATATATATATATATATATATATATATATATATATATATGAACTTTATTTCATAACTTCATGAGCTTCCGATCCTTAACTATGATTAATTAATGATGAACATGTCGTTTTCGTTTATGATCGACTACATCACGATTCTTCTATAAGCTTGGAAAATAATAATACTTTCTTATTGCTTAAAGTAGAACCCAATAGTGTTATAAAACCCCAGAGAATTTCAGTAAGATATATTTAATTAATTCTAAGGTAGAACGTGTCAGAGCTTAATTTAATAATTTTGAACAATTTTGCAGTTATACGATTTGTATAATTTTGCAGTTACACCCGGTATCTCTCTCCCTCTCTCTCTCTCTCTCTCTCTCTCTCTCTCTCTCTCTCTCTCTCTTTCTCTCATATATATATATATATATATATATATATATATATGCTGGAAATTTTTAGGCATGTCTGATTAAATAAATTACAGACATTATATCTGCTTATTTTTAATATAATCCTTCATACTTACGAATAACCTTCCGAGTATTGTAATTAAATGATCTGAGAAGTGTTCTATAACTGTGACAATCTCTTTTATTTCACAATTACTTTCGATCTTCCTCCGATATAATCAGTTCAGGGGTGCATGTAGTAAGGCAAAACTATGTGTTTCTATTCATTACTGTATTTTTTTTATTTTGCTTTTACATGCAACGGTTGAAAGTCATGCTTAATTTTTTCTTCTATGTTGTAATGTCATGGTTATGCGCGCATTAAAGCGTGAAAAACTGTTCCTTTTATAAGAATTTTAGTACATTATTACAGTATTCGTAGCTGATTCTATTCAGTCATTTAATGTAGTCTGCTTCGAGGATCTTTAGTTTGAATTTGTTATTTATTCATTTTTTTTTTTTTGGTGTAGGATAGTTATGTTATTAATCAGTATTTTTATACTGTGAATGTGGATAGGAATGTTGGGGTAGATGTCTCGGAAAGAAGTCTTGTTAATGTAGTTGTCATATATCCAACATATATATTTGTTTTTCTGTCGGAGATACATTGTCTCAAGGGATATTTGAATTGATATATAACGTTAGTTTTACGTAATACATCACTTGGTGGAGGAGGATATTGTGAATAATTAAATTGCTTGTATTGTATTTTTTTATAATATATGATTAATTTTATTTTTTATTAGGATCCATGGGAAATATATTAGTACGAATGAGATTTTTATGTGATATTTTGCCAATCAGAAATCAATGGATTAATATTTTCGCAGTTGTTCCTAAAGGTCTACTTGACATAACTTCATTTCCTAGATTATTTTACCCTCTAAACTCAGCAGCCGAATTGGTATAAACTGCTCATTCTTTTTTCCGACAAAAATCCGTTGTGCAAATGCCAAATAATTATCCCTCCCATCAACAATGGGATTAGCATTTACCAATTCCGTTATTGCTAACTTATACGAACTTAATAATTGGATTTCATAGGGTTGTGATGAAAAGAATTAAGATTAAATAAAAAGGAGTAAAATGTTTGACGGTGCACCCCCCACCACCTCAATCAAGAAAATGATATTTATTATTTCAGAAATTTAATTATAAAATAAACAAAGATATTATATTTTTCGTGATTTTGCGGGACACTTTGTCTATAGATTAATAAGACGGAAGAAAATACCGTGTAAAAAAAGGTTTGATGCCGCATACACTATCGTAGAGATTACTTTTTATTGTTTTAACCCTGCTAAGTTAAATGACAGACAAAAGCCATTTGACAAAAGAAAGTGATAAAAAAAAAAGCATTCATATGAGTAAGAAATTTCGTCAAAAAAACGAATCGACTTCATGCCAGAATCAAATAAGATTATTCTTTTTCTCTGCGATGTGAACATTCATAAAGTAAATGTATCAGTATCTGTCTTTTTACCCTCTCTCACGTTCTCTTTTCTGCTATCCATTTACACAAACTTGTTAGGTAGGATATTCGCTGTTTCCCTCTCTTTCCTATTGCCTTCAGTATGTTATGGGGAGGGTCAAATTTTCTATGCCTTATTTTCCCATTATCTATCCTAGTATTGTGAGACCGTAACATATCTACAACTTGGACTCTTCCAGGACTATATAAAGTATGCGACATAACACTCTAGAAGAAGAAGAAGAAGAAGAAGAAGGAGGAGGAGGAGGAGGAGGAGAAGAAGAAGAAGAAGAAGAAGAAGAAGAAGAAGAAGAAGAAGAAGAAGAAGAAGAAGAAGAAGCACATAGTAAGCTCCGGTTACACTATCTTTGTAACCTTTTGTTTAATATATATTTCTTACCTCTAATCCGTGTTCCTTGTTTTCCTTCCGTGGTCCCGACTTTGGGCTCACATCACTTAGATATATCGATTATCTCTTTCTGGTTCTAAGTCCTTGTCCTCGTTTTCCTTAAAACTTCCTCGCTACTTACATGTTCCGTCCATGGTATTCTCAGCATCCTTCTGTAGAATCACATTTCTGTTGTCTCAAATCTCTTCTTCAGCTGGAAGGAAATTATCCAGCCTTCATTTTCATATAGGAGGAATGATATTACATAGCAACAATATTGTACTTGTTTCTAATGAAATTTGCACGTTTCTTAATATTTTGTTTAGCTTTTGGAAGACACCATTTGCTATTCGAAAGCTCCTTTGCATTGCTGTGATATATGTTCCTTCATCTGTTAAAACCCTTCCCAGATATTTGAACTTCTGTATTTGCTTGATTTGGATATCTCCAGTTCTGTCTTCTTACGATTAATGGTCAGTCTTTTCGTTTCGTTTTTTTTTTTTTACTGCCTTATCTGGGAGTTTCTTTCAGTTCTCTTTTTGTGTCTGCCGTCAATATGGTGTCATCTGCTTAACTTATGTTGTTAAGATTTTTCCCAGTGATAATAAATCTTGGTAATATTTTTCTCCTACGAATATCTCGCTGTAAAGTTTGAATACATCCAGTAAGGAGACACATCCTTGTATTGCACCGTTTTTCATTTTTGTGTACTAACTTCATTTTCTATCCGGTTTTCTTCCTGAGAACGTCCTGCTTCATTCTTTTCGCATATAAATCAAGTTTTCTTTGCAGTTCAAATAGCAGTTTCTGTCGTAATTTATCAAATACTTTGGCGTAGTTTATGAAATACAGGCATACGTCTTCTTGCATTTATTTTGCTTTCTCTGGTATTATTCCGATTATAAATATCGCATTTCTTTTTCTATTTTCTTCAACAAAAACTCAATGTTCTCGTCATATATCCGGCGTATACTTCTACATCTTCCGTTCATCAGAATCCGGATGATGAGAGCAGTTATTACTCCTCTTTGATTTTTCGATGGAGATCGCATTGCTTTGCTTCAGGCTGCTGAGGCAAGGCCACAAAAATGGATCTACTTCATACGGTCGGTATGCTACCACCGTTGCATATTTCATTATTTCCCTAGTCGAAAACAAAGTTGTCTAAGACTGAGAGTATTCTTATTATATTCCCATCTGGTCGTGCTGATTTCTTTCTATTCATCGTGACCAGAACTGATTATTTTCATATTTCAATCATTTCCATATTTTGGTGTATTTCTTTCGCTCAACTTTAATTACCGGACGCATTTCTTCCATCTTTGAAGTATTTTTTCTTGTTGCATTATGCGTTTTCCTTCTTTTGATTTTTTGCACTCTGTTGATGGGCGCATCTTTTGACGTGTCTAATTTCTTATGCATATCTACCTTATCCATGATGCTCATTCTATCACTTTTCGTTGAGTCGCTCCTCTTTTGCTTGCCTGAATTTGTTTATAATTTATGTTTAATGTTCTATAATGTGTATCGTTTTCTTGACATTGTTTGATCTCTCTTTCTAATCACGGCGAGATATTCATCCGTCCTCCATTCCTGTTTCAGTCATCTCGTTTGCCTTGGGATGATCACGTATGGCGATATTACTAAAGCTTTCCTAAAGTGTTCCGGTTTGAATTTCCCATTTCGCTTCATTTATTATATTTGCCTTTAAATCTGTTAGAAGATATCGCTTTGAACTTTGGTCGTTCAGGAGTTTGTTATATTGTGGCTTTGGTTTTCTTTAGTTTTCTTTAGTTTTCTTATATTTCTTCTAAGTTTGACTATGTCTGGAAGAAGGTGGTTCCTACAGTCGTAACTTGGACATGTTTGACAATACGGAGAGGAATTTTAATTTTATTGAAAAAAGTATGTTATTACATTATTAGCAAAGTGAAACATTAACATTTTCAAACAATTGTATCATTAAAGACGTTACAAACTGAAAAAGGTGGTACTCGAGTGGAGGAACAGCAACACGCGCGTAGAAGAAGAGAGGTCTATTGTAACAGAGAATACACTACTGAAAGACAGGGAATCGGGTGGCAGGCTAATAATTTCCAAAGCAAAGGCCCAGGTATATCCTGCGCTCACTATAGATAGATGCTGATATAGTCAGTCCACATAGACGATAGGGAGTGTGGGACATTCCATTACAACACAAAACATGCTGTGACTTTAAAGACATCTTTAAACCATGTTAAATGCAATATTTTTCAAATCTGTCTATGTTCTACTAGAATGCGAAATTCCATAAATATTTTTAAGAGTGATCTATGTTGTCTTGAGTGTTTCAACAAAAAGATCAAGGCCTGGTTTTCTTAACAAAGCCAGTCGATGTTCATCAACGTGTCATGAAAAATGATCATGAATCAAAAGAGAGATGAAAGGCTGATAAACAATTAAGCAATAGATTTCAAACTGAATTAAGGCAGTAAGGTTATTATTTATCCCCATTAAACTGCGAAAAAAAGCTGGTATTTTCTAATTAGCACTTTCCGTTTTTATATATAATTCAGATTGAAATAATGTTTTCTTCAAATCATGAAACACGTGCTCTTAAAATGAAGATATATACCTTTTAATTTTGACATATTTCATTATCATTGCAAGGAGTGTAAACGATCTGGGATTGCAAAGGAAAATATTTGTCGCAACTTAGTGATTTATTCTCGGCGAAGTGGAAATCACTTCGCCGAGAATAAATCACTAAGTTCAGACTCGAACATCGGGGACAGAAAGAAAATGCTGAAAACTCGATTCGCAAGTACTATTTCACAAATCACAATGCACGCAACCAGTCAGAAAAATAACTCCCTCGGCAGCCAAAATCGCCGACTTTTTTTCCACCGATTCGAGAACACCAACTGCTTTTATCGGCCGAACATTTTTTTTTTCCATTCGTCGACAGCTAGGAGAGGATATTCAGTAATTTGCATATCAACATACTTTATAGCAACTCCTGCGACGGACTTGTTTTTTTTTTTTAATTCAAATATTCCATTTTCAGCATGTCATGCGCAATACGTGCCCTTTTGTTTGGTAAGTAATTTTCTTTTTCGCCACATTTTCCGTCGTAGAATACACGCGACGCGCCGTCGCTTGGTTTGACGAGGTAAGTCGCCGTTTTCTTCGTTATAAGGAGTTATTCATTTAGTTTTATTCCAACTATAACGTTTTAGTTGTAACAGTCTTCATTACAGACACAAGTCATCTGACGAAACCGAGCAAATGGTTGGCAAATAAAAGCGAAAGTTAACATATTCTTCAAATCTGTATAGAGATTCGTCTAAGCAGTCTTGCTCATGTAAGATAAAAGATTACACACGTTGCTATATCTACATATTTATACAGTTCATTTCGCATTTATCAAAAATGGGGAATATGTTTCTTAAGCCCTAAGCAAAAACTATTACTATTGATTTCGAAAATCTGAAGGACAATTTACTGCCTATAAGCAGTGTCCTTCCAGATACAAGAGGTCGAAACTTTGTGAGAATAACATTCAAGATGAGCAAGATGGCCCGAATAACAAGGTATATATATATATATATATATATATATATATAGTGTAACCCGGACATAAGAGAGTTGTCAGGGCCGGAGAATAGGTATCTTATATCCGGGTTTCTCTTATATCCGGGTTTTGTCTATTTTGTTTAGGTAATTATGGCTCTAATTTGGGACAAGAGAAAATCTTTCTTATATCCCGGTTTCTTTTATATCAGGGTCTCTTATCTCCTGGTTACACTCTATATATATATATATATATATATATATATATATATATATATATATAATTTATTCGAAAATTACAACATAATTATAAAATTTTGTTTCAACACTTCTGGTGTCTTATCAAGTGATGGTGTTGATAAGACACCAGATGTGTGGAGACAAAATGGCTACTTTTGTAGTGATTTTATAACATGTTATAATTTTCGAATAAATTATATTTGTTCTACTCTTTATTGAGCACTATTTTAAGAATAGTATTTTTTGGTTGTTGGAATTTGTTCTGTATACATTAATCCATACTTGTATATATATATATATATATATATATATATATATATATATATATATATATATATATAGTGAAAAGTTCCTTGAAGAGGTTTATCAACTCAAGTGTGGAAATTTTATTTGGTAACATGTATTTATCATCAGCTAAAGATACACTGTTCCTGACTCTATCGGAATGGAAGAAATACGAAAATAGGCTCCCATAGACGCTGCATCTGCATGGATCTATCATTCTCACACGAAGAGTGGACATCATAGAGAGATTTAGTTGAAGGTAATGTTACTATTTATGTAACGCCAATGTTATGAAATTAGATAGATAGATAGATAGATAGATAGATAGATAGATAGATAGATAGATAGATATAATACCTGCAGTCGTTTTGGAAAAGCATGTCTCTTCCACTTAGGCCTTAATAACAAGTGGATCCCTGATAGGTTGGGCTCCTTATATCATATAAAACATGCAATAAAAATCAAACACAGACAACTGTTTTAGTAAGAAAAAGTAATAAGAAATTTATAGTCTTCTGCATACTATCACTTATTCAACTCCAAAGTTAGAGGAGATTTTCAAAGCTAAAGATCATAAAGACAAGGTTGAGAAATTCCCTATCTGTGGAGAAACTGGTATCCTACACAATGCTATCCATTGAAATACATAAATTGTATGCACAAGCCATTATTGGCTGATGCGAACAACCATCTTGTGAACACAAACAATTGCTCTTAATATAGTGGACTGCATGCAATGTTGCATTGTGCGTTTAAACTATCTGTTAACTGTAACTTGTGCAATAAGCTATTTACAAATATAAACCGATTACTTAAAATTTAAAAAAATTCAGTTAAAACATTTTGTATTTACATTTGGTATCTACTGCCACTATTATGTGCAGTGGATGTACACTGCAATTATTAAGAAATAAACGTATCTTTCACAAAAAAATTATTGTATCTTTGTTTTTCATATGTATATTTTTTTAAATCTTATTTATTCGCTATGGAAATTAAATGACATCGTAGTTTTGAATGGGCCACCCTTGTCTCATGGCAACCAACAATTTTAGACCCAGTATGCTAGAGTTCAAAGGTTGCTTAAGAGCTTGCGATATTCATGAAATACTGCGAAATGTTTGTTCGCAAGGACAATCTTTGAGATTTCTATGTATTCATACATACATGGAAAGAGATAATTTTTTTGCAGAGAAACCTTTGAAGATATTTTCCTAATTCTTTTAAATTCCATTTTAATATTATTGTACATTTTCCCAACCGTTACTGCACTATAAAAAAAGAACGTTGCTTCGTTAATGTTCTTGAAACGAAATCAGCATCGCTTTTATGAATAATCATTGCATAAGCCTACCTTTTATTATTGACACACTATTTAATAGTATTTGTGAGAATCGTCTGCCAACTAGATGGGGCCATTTTGTCTGGATTCAAATCGTCAATTATCAGAAAACAGTGAGCTGTGTTGTTTTTTTAAAATTTATTTTTGAAAAAGTAAATATTTACAGAATGACGTCATCAGAGACGAAGAGTTTGAGAAGTTTTGCGGACGAGTAAAAACAAAAGTTAGTAGCCTCTATAAATGTCTTGTACGTTGCTCTTATTCTGCAAGCAATATGCATATTATAGTATGCCTATACTGAGATAGATAGATAGATAGATAGATAGATAGATAGATAGATAGATAGATAGATAGTGTTTAGGGGTCCACCCCTTTTCATACAAATGGACTCACCCAGTGTATACTTATACTACTGCAAGTGAAGACCCGAGAGTCGAGTCCAGAGTGACAGAGTAAAAGGTTGTAGGTAACCGGAAGAGTGAGGGGGAGGTAAAAGGGTTGTAGGAATCACAGTGAGCGAGCACGTAGACTCAGTACAGCGATACCAAAGACTGTTTAGATATTTTGCTACTAACCCGTATTCCTGGAACTACTAACCTGCTTTAACAGTTTGTATTATTACGTTAATACATTATTTTCCCATATTCATTCCTGGCGTTTGTTATTTATTGGTACCGGATTTCAACCCGGAATCCACAACAGACAGATTTGTTTTCTACTGACTATCAAACCATTGCAGGTTATATATATATATATATATATATATATATATATATATATATATAATAATTGCTGGAAACATCCCTATAGAGGAGTATTAAGTTGCTGTTTAAAAGCGAGCAAACTGCCACAGAAGTATAACTAAATTTTAAAAGAATCGCCTCAACCTTCTGAGAGAATTAAGAATTAACTGTAAATCTCGGGCTAATACATCAGCCCATATGACGGTCAACCCTTCAGTATGCCCTTCGTGTGGATTTGTTTGTGAATCACGTGCAGGATTGTTGTCTTATACGAAATATAGACATAAAAACTGAACTGAAAAACGACGGAAGAGTTCATTAGATAGATAGATAGATAGATAGATAGATAGATATAGTTTTGAGGTATGCTATATTAGAGGTTAAAGTGCTCTGTATCGCAGACAGAGCGTCAGGCATGACGATTGCGTTTAGCATGCAATTGACTGTCGCCTCTGGGTGTTCACCTCAATATATACACAAACTGTATTGGTTTATCCCCTCCTTTAGACTCTGCTAGCAAGGCCGAGAAGGGAACCTAGACATCCGGGCAGCCGTAGTTCTCCATATATCCCGCCCAGGCTCGTAGCGCACGGCGCTACTCCATCGTCTCTAGAGACGGACGGATGCCGACGAGGACGATATATATATATATATATATATATATATATATATATTTATGTTATGAAAAACTTGATAATCCGTATGTGTAGTCCCAAGGAGGATGAAATCCTGAGAGCCCAATGTAAATCCAGAGCTAATAATTTAAAGAAACGCAGAACACTTTTAAGGTTCCATTATAATAATTTATTTCACCAGAGCCCTTTTAAGGGACGCTGGATCATCAGTTTTAGAAGTGTTATCTGATGATCCAGCGTCCCTTAAAAGGGCTCTGGTGAAATAAATTATTATAATGGAACCTTAAAAGTGTTCTGTGTTTCTTTAGTATATATATATATATATATATATATATATATATATATATATATATATATATATATATGTGGGGGGGGGTGTTAATTCTATCATTTATTTAATCGAGGATTGAACAAAATATTAATGACAGATGCCATGGGGTAGCGACAGAATGATTCATGGTTAGACGCACTCGAAAGCCATCACATGACTTTTAGCGATGATTTTCTAAAGTACTGAATAATTCGTATAGAAAAAGGCATTGTATGTCTTAACTAGCTTTTTCTACTAAATGACGAATCGTATTGCAAAACTAGACAAATACTGTGTCTAACCTTTCGGACCGCCTGTGTCATCATCAGGAGTCATAGGGTATTAATTTATGACGGTTTTAAATAATAAGTGCATAATTAAAATAATAAAAACTGATTTTTTTTTATGATAGTCGAAAGCTATGACACGGCAGTTACATTGATTTGAAAAAAATTTTGTACATCTACAGAGGCGTTAGTTTTACGAAAGTTCACACGCAATTTACAAAAAAGACGCCTGTAACGTTTCTATTAGGTTGGTGCAAAAATAATGACGTAATACTGTCGTTTTTTGACGTTAAAAAATACGTCAAAAAACGACATTATTACGTCATTATTTTTGCACCAACCTAATATAATAATTATTAAGTACCTTAGAAAATCGTCGTTAGAATCGATCTGATGGATTACGAGTGTGTTTAACCATGAATCAGACAGTCGCCATTCACTGATGCTACCTATCTCTACAATGCTTATATTTACATACGCTCCGCCACTTTATATATATATATATATATATATATATATATATATATGTGTGTGTGTGTGTGTGTGAAAAGTGTGTGTATACAAATGCGTATGTATAGACACAAAACCACCCGTATACATACATATGTCATATCCGAAACTGCCCACATATGTTTATATATGTATGAGTCCGGACGGACGACCAAGTATGTATATGTGTCTGCATACATCGATGTTTGCGTCAGTCCGATGAAAAAACGACAAAGTTTCCCCCACCACTTCCACAATAACACCAATACACGCAATCTACACAAAACCAAAATTTTTTAAAAAATTAATCAGTTTGTCTGACGATCACTAAAGCGTGAAACCCAGAGTCACAAGCTCACAACTATCCAACCATATATATATATATATATATATATATATATATAAAATCAATAACAATATTGGGGAAAATGTAAGACAATGTGTAAAAAGTTTTCATGTGACGCATTTCTTCCTTTAGGACTTCATAGGAATAAATTTGTTACGTTAGTGTTACGATATAACCGTGTATATATATATATATATATATATATATATATATGGAGAGGGCAGAGAGAATTAGGTTTTAAATTTGCTATATTCATGAAGGTAATTTTATCTATAAACACTCTTCTCTTACATTGAGATCTTACCTCATAAATTTACCAAATTTTATACAATATATATATATATGTAAGGTGAACATTGAATTCAACGCCCAGCGGCTTGAGTCTGTCTCCTGGTTAAACGCAATCGTCAGGCATGAAAAATATCAATATCCACATTTATGAATCTATTTAAATTATTACGAGTCTTTCGGATTACCCTTCCTTTGAATGGGCCCCTTAGCTTCATTGGAGAGATCCTTGTAACTGACTGACTGACTGGAGCTGCTTCGTCCTCATCTGCTCGCTATACTTTCTTCCTCTTTTCCATCTTGGCTTTCAGTCAGTAGCCCGTACAAAAAAAAAACTTCTTTCGAGAAAAAATTCATCAACAGATATGTAGAACCCGGAAATTGTAGTGCCTACTCCACGTAAAGAAACATTTTTCAGTCCTCAGGACCAGACATCGAAACACTGCCGTTACGCCAAAACAGCAACAAGAAATCATAAAATTTCAAAGAACTGTTAACAGAACGTTTCTTTTTTTGTAACAAGATAAGTCCAAAAAATAACATTTTTTTTTGCAACATCATTATCGTAAATCTTCTCCTTTCTTCTCGTTCTTCGTTTTACTTATAAAAATCTCAAAAGTTTGGTTTCGTCCTTTTTTCTCACGCTGTGTGAGGTCGTTGAATTATCCTTTTTTTTTTTTATCTACAGCGGTAATTACTTATCTTTACGAATAAACCTAATCCTTTTAGCCCTGCGTTCCTGGACAATTTTAACTCATCTGCCGGAGCTCCTCAGCCAAAATTCGCAAATAATTGATATATAATGTTTAACAATAGGTATAAAAATTGTTAGACGTATTTACCCACAGTTGAACCGGTAGCTGGAAATTAAGTCATTTTTTCTCTCTCACTGTTCAACCGGTGGCACGGCATTACGTTATTTTTCTCTACCACCAGTAAAGCGGTGGTCAGATCTCAAAGAGTTAAACTATTGAAATAGCAACACAAAAAATGGACTAGCAGTTTTTGCTACGAAAATTAGGGGCGAGTTAATAAGGCATTTGCTTAGTCGTGATTCAATTGAGGAAGATATTCGATAGGTGTATTAATTTTGTATCTGCTCCGGACTTTGTAGCAGTTTCTTACTTTTTTTTTTTTACACTTGTGAATTTTAATTGTGCTAAAGTCTTCTTTGCTCAAAATGGACGAATTTAAAACTGTAAAAGGTGTAAAGGCTTTGCTGTTTAATCTGACACCCTTAAAAGGAAAATAAAAACTTTATTTCGTAAAACAAGAGAACCTGGTAAATAAATGGTTAGCACAGTTCGACTTAATAAATTCAAAAATAATCGAAGCCCGTGAAAAGGCAGATATTATTAGGTTGGTGCAAAAATAATGACGTAATAATGTCGTTTACGTCAAAAAACGACATTATTACGTCATTATTTTTGCACCAACCTAATAGTTTGGAAAAGTGGTCTTTTACCAGACGAAGTATAAGAAAATGGATTTGTCTCTAACTTATATTAAAAAATGATTGCAATAAAAACAAAATGGTTTTCTCCAACTCCCACTATGGGATTACCACAAAAGTCCAATTTGGCAGATCAAATACAATTTCAAGCGCCTGGACACAAGCTGCAGTGCGCCATATCTAGCGGCAGTGAAGTTGGTCAATTGGAATTTAAGAATTTATTTGTTCAATTCGAGAACTATGTTGCCTCAGGAAATTCTGAGAAAGCAAAACTCATACTTTTGAAATAATTTTTAACCGGCTACGAGTCGCAATTAAAATCTTTCACTCGAAGATAATAATTATACCGTAGCCATCAATTTATTGAAAAGTTTTTTTTTTTAGATATATCCTTCATTATTGACGAAAATTTCAAACAATTACTGGATAATAACCGTAAGTATGATCCGACTTTATTAATGTGAAAATATATTTGTCAGAAATTAAAGCTGTCTTATCCGAATTGAAGCAGGCTTTGAAAATAGCCATATTCTTTTTCAAAAATTACCCGCTAATCGTCAAAAAGAATTAATTCACAAGTTTGGTGGCAATTATCCAAAAATCAACCCTTTTTAAATAATTGCAATGAGATAATAAAAACCTTAATAAAAAAAATACCCTGAAGAAAAATAAAGGCAATTCATAATGTCAAAACAATGTTAAGTAGAGGGAAAGAAATTACAACACTAACTATAATAATAAAGGAAGTGTTTCTACGCTAGAAAATATTTCAACTAAAGCCAGCAGAATTGTTATACATTGTAAGCAGTGTAACCTAAACATGCATTTTATAAGTCGTTCTATTACGTCTTCTACCTTTTGAGCCGAGTGGTTCTAGATGTAAACAAGTTGACTTGTGTCTTCTCTGTACAAATGCTAATCATAGAACTGATGACTGCCCTGGACAAAAAAATAAGTTATCCTGTGATTTGTACAATCACAGGATAACTTATTTTTTTTTCAAATCCAGCGGCCACGTTAGATCTCTTCGAAAAGGATCTGTTAAAAGTAAAAAATATTCTTCTAACTTGTGTACCAATAATAACATGCAGGAACGACCACTTATCTTGCCTATAATGTGAATTACTGTATCAAAGGGGAAAATAAATTCAACTGTCTATTTGAAACAGGCAGTCAGAGGTCCTACTTTTCTAAACACGTGATAAGAAATTAAGATACGAGGAATTTTTCCTAACTCCTGTAGAATTTGACGTTACGACCTACTTTAGGTCTAAGAAAAAATGCTTAAACCGTGTTGCATTGGGCATTGAAGTAGGAAGGTGTAGTTCCTTAACATTACCTGTTCTTAATGATGACGATTTCGATATAACTTTTAAGTTAGATAATTTTGAAACCGGAAAAAATAATTTAATCGACTTAAATTAGGAATTAGCATTTACTGCATGAAAAAAAACATAATATTCGTATTCATGGCCTCTTTGGTTTGGACATTATTCATTTTATGAAAAATAATGAAATGGTGAAATGCCTGATAGGATCTGCTTGGAAGTTTCCTACAGGCATTTCCCCTTTAAGGAACTATTAACACTTATTTTTATATGGGAACCAAATAAGCCCAATGAAATTTAAGGGAAAAACGTTTTCAGCTTAACTAACATACAGTGTAACCCGGATATAAGAGAAACACGGACATAAGAGAAACCCGGATATAAGAGAGATTTTCTCTGGTCCCAAATTAGAGCCATACTTACCTAAACAAAATAGACCAAACCCGGATATAAGAGACTTCTTCTCCGGTCCCGACAACTCTCTTATATCCGGGTTACACTGTACTATAATTTCTGGGTATTCTACATGCTCAAATTATAGAATCAGTTTTGTCAAGAACCCCGTAAAAAGTTACCCTGACCCTTTCGTTGAAATTTTTTTTTCAAGTGGGACGAATTTTAGAGAAAATGTTCGATATTGATTCTCTGGGCATAGCTCCGAAAGATGAATCAATCTCGGACTACGACAAAAGAAAATGAAATAATTTGAAGATTCTATTGAATATAAGTACTGGATAATAACAGTAAGTATGATCCGACTTTATTAATGTGAAAATATATTTGTCAGAAATTAAAGACATCTGATCCGAATTGAAGCAGGCTTTGAAAATAGCCATATTCTTTTTCAAAAATTACCTTATTTTTCAAAAATTACACTTATTTTAAGTACATAACGGCCATCACATTAAGCTTCCTTGATGTGACGATAGGATCAAGTCTGTACCTTCTAACAACCGAGTAGCTTTTTCCGTTTTAAACAGAGTTGTTGAGAAACTCGAGCAATAAAATTTATTTATAGATTGTGCGGAGGTATTCTAACAACTGGAGCATCAAGGTATTATCGAACGTTTTGAAGTAGCGCCCGAAAATTTTGCTAATTATATTTGGATACGTCATAGGTCTGTCATTAAAACGGAAGAGCAAACTATAACAAAAATTAAACCTGTTTTTAATTGCTCTTTAAAAACTAACAGGAGATACTTCCTAAACGAAGCAACCTATCCAGGTATCAATTTAATGAAAGATATGCTAGATTTACTGCTATTATTTAGATTAAATAACTATGGCATGCTAGCAGACATACCTAAGGCCTTTCTCATGATAAAGATTAGCTTACTTGAAGATCACAACAGGTTTTGTTTCTTTAAGAAAGGAGGTAAGTTTTTTTTTTTAGATATACAACCATTATTTTTGCTTTTAAGGCAAGTCCCTTCATCTTAAATTTCGTAATAAAACAACAGCGCAAAAATGTTTCCCGATTATAGTTTTACTGTTAAAGAAAAATTTCTATGTATGTAATTTGATTAAAATGAGTAATTCTGTTGATAAGTTATCAAAAATATATAAAGTAGCTAATGAACGTATGCAAAAGGATAATTTTAATTTTAGATCGTGGAATACAAATTTTGAAAGACCTACATGATGAATGATCAAAATTGGATCAAATGTTTGTGAAGTCGAACAAGTTTTAGGTTACAAGTATTCTGCTCGAGAAAACACACTTCAGATTTTTGGGTCTTCTACTGACTAAGCTGTTAACAACAAAATGGGAAATATTATCAAAGACTGCTAGAGTTTTCGCTCCCTGCCTTTTTCATTCTATTGTTACTTTCCTCTCTTGGATGTTTTTTTTAGTGCAAAAATAAAACATTGAGATATGTTCTCAGTTTATTATTGCGTTTCATCCCTGGAACCATTTAAAAAACAAAGATCACTTCATCTCTTGTAGAAACATAGTTTCCTCGTTGTAGCATTTTGAACTGGGCGGCCAATTACGTTGCAATCCATATTGCAATCTTGTTTTGGGGAAGAATATTGAAATTATTCATTGGGAGTAAACCCCATTTGAACGGGCCACTTAGCATTGTTACAACAATCCCTGTGACTGGATGAAAAGGAACCAATCAGAAGGCCGTTACTGGCCCCGATCTGCCCGCTATATTTGAATCTTTCTTCCTCTTTCCCACATTGGCTTTCAACAAATAGCACATACAAAAAAAATTCTCTCGGAAAAACTTCACTGACAGATATGTGGAACCCGGGATTGTAGCTCCTACTATACGTGAAGAAATATCTCCCCCAATCCTCAGGAAGACTAGACTCCGACACATTGCAGTGCCATCACAACAACAACAACATGAAATAACAAGATCTCAAAGAACTGTTAACAGACCGTTTCTTTTCTGTGGCAATATATGACTGAAAAATACCATTATTTACAATATCATTATTTTAAACCTTCTAATTCTTCTGTTATACTCATAAAAGGTTTGAATCTCAAATATTTGGGTTCGTTCTTTTTTTCTCACGTCACTGAATTATCGTTTTTTTCCCTACAGAGGTAATTACTTATCGTTTTGAACAAACTTAAACGGATGAAATAGCAACAAAACATGAAACACACCTCAATATTCACAACTCAATATTCACTTTATATTTACGTACGCTCGTTCTCTGATATTACGCACTTTCACAAAGGAATATATCATACTATAAAACTGTAATTTTCTCTTATATATAAGATGAGAACGAATGAAGTAAAATTCCACATTTAATTTAAAAAAGAGCTCAATACAGAGTAGAGCTGAATGTTATTTATTATGGTGGAGTAATTTTATATACATATATATATATATATATATAGAGAGAGAGAGAGAGAGACAGAGAGAGAGAGAAAGAGAGAGAGAGACGTAGGGTTATAGGTTTAATTCACAGATACTGAAATGGAACGCCCAAATCGATAAACCTGATTTCATTTTTATCATTAAGTTCTTGCAGAAGAGGGCTCAATACAGAGTAGAGTTAAATATAATTTATTATGGAGGGGGAGTAAACACCTCTAATATATATATATATATATATATATATATATATATATATATATATTCTTTTTTATAGATAGAAATATTTAAGTAAATCCTATGTTTATAATAAACAGTATAAACAACATTTACCGGCCTGAATGTCCGAGAAATTGTCAAAGAAAACATGCGTCCTCCGACAGCAATCGAACCTGTATCCTATACGGAACCGTTATATAGCCTGACGTGCTTTTACCGATTTCGCACTGTTTTTAAACTACAATTTTCAATGATTCTCTCACGTACGTTCATATCTGCTCAATGCATATCGAAATGTAAACAAATGACGTCACAGATTATGAAATGTACAAAGTCCGACAATTATTTTAAGACATTTTTATACTTATACATTCTTTTTTATAGATACAAATATTTAAGTAAATGTTCTATATATATATATATATATAGAGAGAGAGAGAGAGAGTCAGACAGAGAGAGAGAGAGAGAGATATAGGGTTATAGATTTAATTTACAGATTGAGAAACCTGATTTCCTTTTTAACATTAAGTTCTCCTCGCAAAATATTATTAATAAAATATTTGTTTAAATAAATTTCTAATCGATAAAATATGTCTAAGAAGCCTGAATATTTCTTAGTTTGAATAAAACCGTAATTAAAATTTATTTCGTATTTAATATTTTGACAATACGTCACATCGAAGCAGAATAGTGAAAGGCTTATTTTCTCCTTGTCATTTAATCAAAGAAATATTCGTAAGTTTCGGTTTCTATAAGTTTTAATTGTCACACTTTTAAATTCGACTTTCCTCCAGAAACATTTATCTCCCAAGTTAATCTTGAGTTTTCCGAAAATTATTTCGCAATTTGCAGCTATGCGAGGAAATATTGACATTAATATAAGAATTATTGGTTAAAAGAGAAAAAAATACAAGCCATCAACAAACTTTTATTTGCTGGATGCAGTTTTAAAATACAGCTATAAACATATGGTAGCCAGTAAGGATCCAACTAACTACTAAACAGTTATCAAGTGTGAAACGAGGTTGTTGACAGTTTATAGCGAAGGAAATGGCGAATTACCTCGGCAAACCAAGCGACAACGTATCGCGTGTACCCTAAGATGCAAAATGCGGCGAAAATATTTGCCGAAATAAAAGGCATGTATTTTGCATTATATGCTGAAGTCGGAATATTTAAATTAGAAACAAGTCAGTCGCTGGAGTCACCATAAAGTTTTTTGGTATTCTAATATTGTGCGTCCTCTCTCAGTTGTCGGCCATTGAAAAACATGCTCGGCCGATAAAAGCAGTTGGTGTTCTCAAATCGGGAAAAAAAGAGAAGATTCGTATATTTAACGACCGTGGCGATCGTCGGTGAGTGAGTTTTTATTCTGACTCGTTACGTGCATTGTGATGTGTGATATAATACCTACAAATTGAAATTTCGGCATTTTCTTTCTGTCCTGACCGTCGAATCTGAACTTACAGTGATGTGTTCTCTTCGTTATGGAAGTAATTTGCGGCAAATATTTTCCTTTGCAATCCAAGAACTCTTCCGCAATTACGCTACAAGGCACGGATACATTTGATGTTTTCCCACGTGTAGATTCAGCCAAAAACTAACAACAATTACGAGAAACACCCGTTGTTTTCATCATAATTTTTTATTCATCTTAACTAAGTTCAGGCACAAGGCTACAAAAATGGAGCACCAAATGGGTATCGAAGTAACTGTACTGATAAATCCATAGTTACCTCCCTGTAAGATCTCGGTGGCATAAAAATCACCCTGTTTATTCGTCAGTAGACGAGTAGTCTGAGTAAAGTTCAATAAATCTTTGATATAAGTTTATTCGCTGGTTCTGTTTTTACTACAGTAACTATTCCGTAATGTTGATAGTTTTGTTAAGAATATCTTTATATTTCTAATATTGAAATTTATTGATACAACACAAAAATGACACGGGCCAAAAATAAAAAGAAAACAATGTTAAATTTTCTAAGTCTTGCAACGTTGGAATACAACATCATACTTTTTGCCTGAACTCGAATACTGACCATTGGCGCCTGCATGAAATGCATAATTCTTAAAAAGTCAGATTAGTGTTTTATCATATACAGGGTTTCTGCATAAATACCTCCCACATGTACCGCCCAGAATTAACTCACGATAATGGTAAGACATTAGTGAAAATAGTGTCTTCATCTAACTAACGCCTTACCATTATGTGGGAGGTATTTCTGGGATGTATACGTGGGAGGTATTTCTGCTGCAGCCTTTATAAGCAGAATATTCCTAGTGTAGTATCAAACGAATCATTGTTTTCATGGCTGAAAATGCCAATTGACATAAGCAGAAGTACTTTTAAAGCATTTTGAATGACATGAGGGATTCTTATTAAAGATTACAGAATATAATTTAATCCTGTGAAAGGTGGAGAAAACAGCGGCTTAAATATAATGACCAAAACAAAGATGAGGATTGCAGTCTGAATAATTCATGTAATAATATAACAATTTGTTTTCCCTGTTGCTTGTTAGTGTTTGAAGTATTTCTTCTTGGCAGATTATCGTTCGCTTCTATCACCTCTGAATTGTCTTAAACACAATAAGTGGTAAGAAAAGTACGTTTTCGATATACCATCTTCTGTTTTAACAGTGAGATATATTAATAAATATACAAAGATAATTGTAGGGGAGACTTCTGCTTCCAAATGTAACTACTGAAGTAGTAGAAATTTACAGACAAAATAATATATAAGGAATAATGACACGAAGAGAAATGTAGGCAGGTATCGATCATGATGCACTTGCCGTCTGCGGGCTCAGTCGATCGTTGCTGCTGTAGTATTTGATTCTGTTTCTAAATGGAAACGGAATTCCGTGAAGAGTGAAAAGCTTTCATTTTCAAACTCGTACAAGACGGAATATGGGAATGATTGTAGCGCTCTTGATATTTACTAATGTAAGAGGCAGATGCTTATACTGACTTCCCACACTTTTATACCTAGACAGATAAGAAATGAGTACTGCTTGCGATCAATATTTTCTATGGTGTTTCACCTTGAAAACCAGTACGCACTTTACAAATATTGCAATTAATTCCATATTTCTTGAATATTGCCGAACTTTTCCTCGGTAGACGACCGATCTGAATGTTTTTGGCAGCTATGACTGATGGAGGAAGTGCGCGGACGAAGCTTAAATCACTACATTTTGTGCTTCCCATGAGCATATTAAAGTTGATTGACTTAATATCTATAAATCTCCGTGCAGAAATGCAACGATGCTAGGAATATTATTGCAAATCCCGCCCCTCGCAAAAAAAAGAATGATTCTGCGGGCAAAGTTCTCTTCATTAGTTATCCATTATTCATGATTCTCCTGCACATAGCGCTGCAGTTTTGCAAATCCGTAGTCATAAATAAAACCGGATCAATTCATTTGTCTTTTTTTTTCATCTTTATTATTATTTTATATACTGAGACAAAAGTGTTATAAAAAGCAGAATATGAACTGGTATCTATAAGACAATAACCGCCTAAAAACTAACAGTCTCTTTGAGCAAACGTATCATGGCATTTCAAAGAATATTGCTCACAAAAGTGGAGGGGCAACATCCAGAAATACATTCAGTTCAAATTTGATGCATAAATTTCACGAAAATTTAAATACAACCACGTGGATATATATATATAATACAATATAATATAATACACACACACACACACACACACACACACACACACACACACACACACACACACACACACACACACACACACACACATATATATATATATATATATATATATATATATAGGGTGACCCAAAAAACGGGAATTTTTGAAGTGCGTATTGCCAAGACATGAGCAAGTGGAAACACTGCGAGACAGTGACCTTGAGCAAGTAAACATTTCGCCATTTAGAATTCAAGATGTAATTCACAGTATCCCAGCTGAGATGTTGCAGCAGTCATTGAGGAATCTCAACAGCAGATTTCAAGAATGCATTCGTACAGGAGGACGCCATCTACAGGACGTAATTTTAAAAAAATGAAAATTCCATCATTGTTTCTTAAATGGCATGTTTTAAGGTTTCAGTTACTATGAATAAAATATTTTTCTTCCAACACACTTGGATTTATTGGATTGTTAAAAGGTCCCCGTTTTTTGGGACACCCTGTATATATATATATATATATATATATATATATATATATTTATATTATACATTCTTTTTATAGATTCAAATATTTAAGCAATTGCTCTGTTTATAATAAACAGTATTAAACAACATTTATCGGCGTGAATTTCCTAGAGGTTTTCATAGAAAATATTCGTCCTCCGACAGGAATCGAACCTGTATCCTATACGGAACCGTCATATAGCCTGTCGGAGGACGAATATTTTCTATGAAAATCTCTCGGATATACAGGCCAGTAAATATCGTTTAATACTATTTATTATAAACAGAGCATTTACTTAAATATTTGTATCTATAAAATGAATGTATAAACATAAAAATGTCTTAAAAAAAATATATATATATAAATATATGTGTGTGTGTGTATTATATGTATATACAGTGTAACCCTGATATAAGAGAGTTGTCGGGACCGGAGAAGAAGTCTCTTATATCCGGGTTTGGTCTATTTTGTTTAGGTAAGTATGGCTCTAATTTGGGACCAGAGAAATTCTCTGTTATATCCCGGTTACACTGTATATATATATATATATATATATATATATATATATATATATATATATATATATATATATATATATATATATATATATATATATATATATATATATATATATATATATATATATATATATATATATGTTTATAGATAAGTATATATATATAAATGTTTATAGATAAGTATATATATATATATATAAATATTTATAGATAAGTATATATATACATATATATATATATAAATATTTATAGATAAGTATATATATACATATATTTATAGATAAGTATATATATATATTTATATATATATATATATCTACATATATATAAATACTTATCTATATATATATATATATATATATATATATATATATATACATATTAACATATATAGATATTCAAAGTGCTCATAAATAAGGTAAATTGCTTACTTTTCAAACAACCCTATCTTTCCAAAAGTATACTTTGCTATTTTTTCATTAAGCATTTTTTTTCTGAAGCTGAACTTGTAGAAGCAAAATGTGATTTTTATCTCCGAGCATCGGCCTTATTCCTTGGCACATTCTACTCGTCTTACAAAGCACCTAAAGGAAACTCAATATAATTTCTAATTTTCATTTCAGCTATTCTGTAAACTTCATGGTTGCTATCAGATACTTCGAATAATGCTTAAACGGAGAGTTTCTGATTAGGTCTGAGAGCACCGATGCTCATAGGATTACGCATATCTTGGACAGGCGCCGATTCCTGGCTGTTCAATGGCAATAGTGAAATTGATCGGTTACCAAAAGTCTTTTATGCCTCAACTAATTCTGGAAGTGAACATCAGATTGAAAAGAAGTCTAACTCTATTATTAAACTCTCCCGACTGCCGTCTGAGAGCGAAGTTTTAATGTTAGTATTCAGCAACGTTGAATAATTATTCAGTCTCCTCTTCGACTGTGATCGGTCGACTTGATTCGGAGCCTATCTTATTATGGTGCCAGCTTTTAGCAGATTGTGTTTTAAGGTTTTATCTGAGTGGAATTGGTCGGAAATGTCTCATGATTATCATCACGATTCAACACAAAGGAGTAACGTTAGAGAATAGAAAAAGCATTAAGAGTGTTAGCGCCAGAAAGAAATAAGAAACATATTCAATTTTAAGACACAACAGAAATAAAAATCCTAATTCTTTTTATTTTTATTTATTTTATTTATTTTTTTTTGTCCTTTTTCTGACAGTACCTCAAAGGAAATTATTACAGCTCTACTAAGAACGATTTAAAATCTTTAAATGCACAAGAAAATACCAGTTAGTATATTATCAGCTATATTTCTCGGTTAAGTACAATTTATGAAAGAAAAAATGCGGGAAGTGTAAACTTATCGGCATAGGAGAGGGAATCATTGAGCAGTGTCCATAACCGGGCGTCGTGTGTTACGTTAACTTTCATACGAAAAGGAAAATTCTAAAACCGTAGGGACTGTATAGAAAAGTCAATACACAATCTATCGCAATAACAATCATGGCTTATGCGTATTTTACAGATAATGAAAACGGAATCCGAGCAGGTCTATGTTCGCCTACGACCTAAAAGTTTCAAGCCCATGAAAATATATTTAGAAGACCTAAAGTTTTAGAACACACGAAAATATATATTAAATGTCCTAAAGATTTATTGGACACGTAAATACATTTAAACGATCTAAAACTTTATGGAGAATTAAAATATATTTAAACGTTGTACATGTTTATAGCACATGAAAATATATTTAAACATCCTAAAGATTTATTGGACACGAAAATATATTTAAACTTCCTGAATTTTCATGGGACATAAAAATAAATTTAAATGCCCTAAAGATTTATTGGACACGGAAATATATTTAAACGTCCTAAAGATTTATTGGACACGGAAATATATTTAAACGTCCCAAAGGTTTATGGCACATTAAAATAAATTTAAATGCCTTAAAGATTTATTGGACACGGAAATATATTTAAACGTCCTAAAGATTTATGGCACATTAAAATGTATTTAAAGGATTATAGTACATGAAAATATATTTAGATGTCCTAAAGATTTATTGGACACGAAAATATATTTAAATGTCCTAAAGATTTATTGGACACGAAAATATATTTAAACGTCCTAAAGTTTTATGACATCATAAAAAAATATATATTTAAACGTCGTAAAGTTTTATAGCACATGAAAATATATTTAAACGTCCTAAAGATTTATTGGACACGAAAATATATTTAAACGCCCTAAAGGTTTAAGGACACGAAAATAAATTTAAATGCCCTAAAGATTTACTTGACACGGAAATATATTTAAATGTCCTGAAAGTTTATGGCACATTAAAATACATTTTACGTCGTAAAGGTTTATAGCACATGAAAATATATTTAGATGTCCTAAAGATTTATTGGACACGGAAATATATTTAAACGTCCTATAGATTTATTGGACATGAAAACATAGTTAAACGTCCTAAAGGTTTATGACACATTAAAATATATTTAAAGGTTGTAAAGGTTTATAGCACACGAAAATATATTTAGATGTCCTAAAGGTTTCTAGTACAAGAAAATATATTTAAACGTTATAAAGTTTTATCGGGAGGGTCCTAACTATTTATATCACATTAAAATATATTTAAACGTCCTATACGTTTATAGGATCCAAAAATATATTTAAACGTCTTGAAGTTTTATGGCAGGTGAAAATGTATTAAGAAGTCCTAAAGGTTTATATCACATGCAAATATATTTAGACGTCAAAAAAGTCTTGAATACACGAAAATATATTTAAAAAACTTTATGCTTTATAGGACATGAAAATATATGTATAAGTCCTAAAGGTTTATGGCACATTAAAATATATTTAAACGCCGTAAAGGTTTATATCACATGAAAATATTTTTAGATGTTGTAAAGATTTATTGGACACGAAAATATATTTAAACGCCCTAAAGATTTATGGCACAGGAAAAGAGTGCATGTAGATGAAATAATATTTTTAGCTTTTTGGGGGCGAGTTTTCAGAAAGCTGAAATTTAAAACTTAATGATATTTATAAACTGATTCCTTTATACGTAGTTGAATTAATACGGAAACATAGACCAAGAATAAAAGTCATTGTTGTGATAAAAATGTAAAAATATTATTTAGTTAATCTGCGTTAAAATTGATATGAGTAACAAATGCAAACCTACTTTTCTATTAAAATAAATTGAACATAATCTTACTGCTGTTGCTAAGACTACCTGTGTAAAAAAAAATAATCAAATATGTTATCAATAGAGACAGTAGAATGTATTGTGAGTTTGTAGATCAGACTAGGTCGTCTACAAAACCGTTAATTTCTCATAACTCAGTCGGTAAAAGCAATTGATCCTTAAACCAAGTTTCACTTTGTCAAAAGAGACATTAGATTGAGTCTCATCGAAACTTATAAAAATTATTGTCGACCTTGCACTGTCTAATTACAGCCGTAGATTGACAGCCTGGATAAATGTTATAATCTCTATCTATAAAAAGCAGGATGTGTGTGTGTGTGTGTGTGAGGATTGCACGGTCGCAATTTTCGACGGATTTGTACCGAAATTTACATGCACATGCTCCAAGTTAGCGGGAAGGTCAAGACCGACATTGCATTTCCCAACTCCCATCGATAGTTGAAATAATCGATTTTTTCATGCTTCTACGACACTTTTCATGTAGTTTGTGGCTATTTTCTACTGGCTAGATTGAGAGCCTATAGCTGGCTGTCACGAATGGACAGGAAGATTCTATTGGCCAGCGTGAGAGCCAACAGCTGACTGACACGAATGTTAACTAGCATGCAAAAAAATCGATAGCTACATTCGTCCCAAGTGGGAAAAATTTAAATCTCCATGACACTTTACTCCAGTTGGCTCATTCGCTTGCTTAAACTCAACGTTGATTCTGATTCGGCAGAACTGGGTTCGGTGTGAAAAAGTATTTGTTGTTAACATTCTTTTTTCATTCGGTTTTTCCAGTGACAAGTCCTTTTTTAAAGCTGATCGTTTTGTGTTCATTTTGTTTAGTTCTTTTTTTCGTAACATCTCTAATGTTCAGTATAGAGCTTAAAAAAATTCGCAGTGTGAGATAGACAAGAAGTAAGGCATGTAGCAACACCAGCTCGGCAAAGGGCACTCCTTTAAAGGCAAGGAAGGGCAAAAATATTTTAAGTCAAGTGATAGCGATTGCTGTATGAGTCGTACGATTTTTGAATCAAGCATGGGCAACGCCGGGCCATGCTGCTAGTACTAAATAAAAACAAATAAAGAATTAAAATGAAAATTAATGCTGTTCAGAATAATAAGAAAGTATTTAGCTTACACAAAAATAATTATTCCATACTATATTTCCTTCTCAATGTCATTAATACAAATCTTTTTCATCGATTACAAATGTAAAACATTCGTTTCACTAAAAGATAAGGAAATTCTTCCTTCAGGATGTTCTCGAAACTTCCTGTTTCTTATTGCTTATATGAGATATTATGATTACTTGCATTATTTATATTACTCGGACTGTTATCTTCATCTTCATTGCTACGCTCCAGCCTTCTTTAGGTGATTGGAATTTTGAACCGAACAGATTATATCGTCCGCCGGGTAGATTTTTCTAGTTCCACATGACATGCCTCTTCCGGATGTAGCAGTTATTTCACTTAAACTCAACTCTCCAAGTTTTGTTTCACCACTGCTGTAGCCTGGTATTAAACTCACAACTCTTTGGTTCTAATCACCAAGGACACATGCCCAGTGGATAAAGACGGTGGTTAAAAGAAGAGGGTTGTAAATATGGCAATGAAGATGAGGATGACAGCCCGACTAATGTAAATAATGCAAGGAGAAAAAAAACATGAAAAATAAGACTTCTGTTCTGCCCGTCATGCTCCGTGGCTGAACTGCTATATGCGCGCCTCGTTCTTAAGTAAATGGTTTTCCTTAGGCAAAAAATCGACGCAGGTTGGATTCCATTCGGGGACAGAATTTTTCTTTAGTAGTACTCCTCAATTGAGGCCGGTTGTTTAAGAAAATAAAATAAAATGCAGGAGTAAGTAATCAAATACGTGTAGCCACTAAAAATAATGCTTATCGAAATAAGAAATAATGTATGAAAAATCTTTATATATATATATATATATATATATATATATATATATATATATATAGTGTAACCCGGATATAAGAGATCCTGATTTAAGAGAAACCCGGATATAAGAGAGATTTCCTCTGGTCCCAAATTAGAGCCATACTTACCTAAACAAAGTAGACGAAACCCGGATATAAGATAAACCCGGATATAAGATAAACCCGGATATAAGATAAACCCGGATATAAGAGACTTCATCTCCGGTCCTGACAACTCTTTTATATCCGAGTTACACTGTATTACAATTGATATTTTACAAATAAATTAAATTAAAAAATATCCCATCTGAATGCCCATTTCGTTCAGCAACCTCTTGCAGAGTGAAATGGCGATATATATATATATATATATATATATATATATATATATATATATATATTACAAATAAATGAAATTAAAAAAATACCCTATCTGAATGGCCATTTCGTTCAGAAACCTCTTGCAGAGCGAAGTAGCCATTCAGATGGGGTATTTTTGAATATATATAAAGTTGTAAGTGCCAAAATTGCTGGGTTTTTTTTCCGTAGTTAACTGGTGGGAAAGCACTTTAGGCAGGCAGTTTTTTATCATAAAGTGTTCGATATGAAAAGGTAACATAGAGACTTAATAGAATTAATGTGGAAAAACTCATCATTTAACTGAGTGGTATTGGTTCAGTGATGCCGACTTCCAAATTTTGTGAGCGCATTACAGTAATGCTTTCACTCTTCAGGTCTGGTGGCTTCTCTGAAACAGCCACAAAAATCCTGAAGAGTGAAAGCATCATTGCAATGCGCTTACAAAACTTAGAAGTCGACATGTGTGAACCAACACCACTCAGTTAAGTGATGAGTTTCTCCACATTAACACACACACACACTCTCTCTCTCTCTCTCTCTCTCTCTCTATCTATCTATCTATCTATCTATCTATCTCTATCTCTCTCTCTCTCCATATATATATATATATATATATATATATATATATATATATTGTGGTATATTTTCTTTTCTTACTTGACATGCGTTTGAATGTGAATGATTTGGAAGCAGTAATAATTACATTAATTTTATAAAAAATAATCTACAAAAATAAGAGATATTCCAATTGTGTATCCTTGTTATTAAATAACGACTTGTGCCAATGAAACAAAAAAAAAACGTAAATGAGAATAAACACTAATAAAGAACACTTTTAAAATACCGCATCCCATCTAAAGGACACAAAGGAAGGAATATGCTTCAAATGTAGACTTATTTGAATTTATATTCCTCTAAATGTTTTTTTATTTTATTTATTATGGATATAATTGGCCTTTTCGGCATATTCTTCCGGGCTTAAATTTCTTACAAAAATTTCTCAAAAGCTCTAAAGATTTAGCCATTTTTTTCGCAGCATTCATTGTCATTCTTTTCCATGTATTCTTTGCTTGATTTCTCAATGTGTTTCGACTCGTTACCATGTCGAAAATTCCACGATCGGCATATAACCTATTGTAATTTTTTTAGATGCGACTTGCTATCTAGCCTACCTTTAATTTCCAACAATTAGCCAAAAATATTTCCTCCCATTCAACCCGACATTATAAAACCTTTTTTTCCTCTGTATTTAACCTTTGATTAAAAAGGCCAATGTGGGTCGTACTCTTCATCTAACCTTCTTCACAGGCGCTTCCTTCCGACCTTACGATCATAGAGTTTTAAATTTTTATTCGATACTCCTAATCACTCTGAAAGATTTCATGCTTTTTGGTAAAATCTGTTGGATACTCACCTTTTCTTAAAAAGATTTTCGCAAACCAGGTGTCTAATGAGACCAAATCACTTAAGGAATTTTTCCGTTGTAGTCACTCTGACTTTCCAACCAAATTACTAGCTTACAGAATTTTATGGACATCAGAGTATATTATTATTGCTTGACAGCGGCACCCATCATATATTTGTAATATTCGGTAAATGCAACTATCCATTAATGTTTTTTTCCGTTTTTTTTTCTCAATTTTCAGAGGTATGGGCTTATTAAAAGAGCTGCAAGGTGTGGATCTTTATGGCATTGCAAGCAACACATTTCAAACAGCGAACTTTAAAAGCTAGTACCTTATACGGCCACTTAAGCTTATGTATTTGCACAACATCTGCCCTCTGGTGATAAACTACGATTTTTCGCCATCGCAATTATCAAATTATACTAGAAAGTGCGAGTGTATAATAATTCCTTCCGCCATATTGTCTATAGGTACACACCAAAAGTTAAAGGCAAGCATTGTTTTCAACTGTGGGACATACGAAAAAAAATGATTAAAATAATTAAAAAAATAAACGTCTATATATTACGATATTGAAATTATTCCATTGCACAATACGAGGAAGATCATGAACCTCTTAAGCAATTTTGGGATCATAGGGACACAACTTGCAAGCATCGCAGCAGTGTGAGTATCTATAACAATATAACCTGACGGAGCCTCTCTTTCTTCTGGTTCGTGTTGAACAGAGAGTTGTCTTTCTCTTAGACTGATTGCTTTCTCAAAATGAAATAGCCCAGTTTACTTTGCTATTTAAGTCATAGAAGGGGAAGATTGATTTTTTCTAGGGCGAAATGAACCCTACTGGATCGAAGGGTTTTTTTTATATTGCCTTAGTGATTTCTATCCGTACATCCCGATAAAATATACTTCAATTAAAAAGATACATTATGGGTTTCAATTTTTAATGATAATACCTAGACTTTATAAATTTAAGCACAGTACTAGATCGGCAGCAAGGTCTCATCATTTTATAGTTGGTATGGCCAGATGTAACCGCATGTTCTATGCTAATAGTTTCTTCTATCACAGTTGCAGAGTTCTATGCGAACAGTTTCTTCTATTACGGTTCTCAATTGTGGAACTGTCACATTTCTTTTTGCTTCTCAGTCAACTTTGATCTTCAAAATGTTAAATGCAATGTCAATCATTATCTTCTGTCTTAATTGCTGTTCTTTTATTGTTCTCTCTCCTTAATAGTAGTTTTTCTTGTATTCTTTAACATTCACTAACCTTACATCCTGGTAGCATTATTGCCTTAGTTGGGGATGAAATGATTTTATATATTAGGTTGGTGCAAAAATAATGACGAATAATGTCGTTTTTTGACGTAACGTCAAAAAACAACATTATTACGTCATTATTTTTGCACCAACCTAATATATAAAATCTATTCATGACTATATATCCATCTAACAATTTACATCGTCCGGACTGTTGTCTTCATTTATACTGCCATATTCACGACGTTTCTGTCGTTGTACTCTCCAACCTTCTTCAGGTGACATTTTTTTGAAATTCTGAATCAGAGTGAACTGTTCTAATTCCGCGTGACAAACCTGTGGATATCTCAGTTTTAGTTAACAAAAAACGCCCCACGTTTTTGTTCTGTTTGCTACGGTGAGGATTAAACTTACAACAAGTCACTTTAGGATTCACCAACCAACGCTTTTATCCACTGGGCGAAGTGGGACATCAGTGAGTATTATTGGTTCCCACATTGTATTCATGAATTCTGTAGAGTATATGCGCTGATTCTGTAGAAAATTCCGCTAATTTTCGACGGAGATGGGTCTAGCTCTGTCTTTCAAAAATAGGAAAGACGTCAAGAACTTCCAGGTAAGAATTGGTAGATTTTCGAAAAAGATCCTTTTCGTTGAATGGTTAACAATAGTAGTCTCTTCGTCTGTTAACGAATAAGCCTAAACTAACTTATAAGCACCAAGCACGATCACATTTTAAATAGGAGGCAGAAAACAAGAATATTTAGTCAAATCTTCTTTTTTTACAGGGAGAGTTCATTGCTGGTAACTTTTATTTTCCACAGATGAGCTGTTCTCTTTAGTACCTCGACTACATGAATTTAAACGTGTAACTAGATTGGCAATTAAGTCTCATCGTTTTGCTGTTGAACTACCTAGATGCAACAGCCATTTCTAATAGTTTATTTTCTAACACTGTGGAACTCCCACTCGTTTTATTGTTTCTCTGTACAATCCTCAAAAATTTAAATGCAACATCAATCGCTATCTTCTGTTTTCCAATAACCTGCTCTTTTTTCTCACTTCTACTCACGAAAGTTTTCTCATTCCTTTCCACTCTCTGTAACTCCCTCCTCCGAATCTTAGTGGAATTGTCGCCTTGCTTGGAGTGAAATGAATAAAAATATCCATGGGGTGAAGAGTAATTAATTTATTCAGTGAATTACTGAAACTAGGAATTTTCGGAATTGTATCTCGATGGCATATACTTGTATGATTGATTTATCAATTCTTCTAATGTGCCGCAAATTCCACTAATTTTCGACGGAGATGGGTCTAGGTCTGACTTTCAAAAATAGGAAAGACTTCTAGAATCCCCAGGTAAGAATTGGTAGAGTTTCGAAAAAGATGCTCTTCGCGACAAAGCAGAACAGATTAGGAGTAACCAAAGTAGCCGCTTTTCTATCAATAGTGCCCCTTTTACGCCCAAAGCACAATCACAGTTTAACTAGGTGGAAGAAAACAGGAAGATTCAGTCAAATCTCCCAAGAAACCAACAGCCGTGCTGCCACCCCTACAGGTAGAGACCATCGCTGCTAACTTCATCCTTTTTCTCTTCATATATGAGAGAAATGTCCACTTTGATATTTACGTACGCTTTATCCCTGATACTGAGTACTTTAAGTCATAAATATGTAATTCGTCAAAACTATATTTTATCATATATATATATATATATATATATATATATATATATATAGTCGACTATATACATATATATATATATATATATATATATATATATATATATATATATATATATATATATATATATAGTCGACTATATATATATATATATATTTAAACTTAGCGCCCCGAGCAAGGCATGAAGCCACTAGGATGCGGGGGGTGCAGAAGATTTGTAGCAAGAGCAGATAGGAGTGATAGAAGAAAGGATGAAGGGAAGGATAGTGTGTAGATCAAGGTAACTGGAGATTGACATTACATTTGAATAGTTGGAGATTATAGCTATCAGGGAAACAGTAATTGGGAAGGGTGTTCCACAGGCGAGAGGTGCGAGGTATGAAGCTATTGGAGTAGAAGAGACGGCTACATTTTAAATTTTCTACAGTGTAAGGGTGAGAGCGGGATGCCAGCCTCGTAAGGCGCTGGGGATATATATATAGTCGACTATATATATATATATATATATATATATATATATATATAGTCGACTATATGTATATATGTATATGTATATATATAGTCGACTATATACATATATATATATATATATATATATATATGTATATAGTCGACTATATATATATATATATATATATATATATATATATATATATATATATATATACAATGGGGGAATAAATATTCGTACAATTGAAAAATTGTATTTTTATAAATGTAAAAGCCTTAACTAAAACAAATGTTGATACATCCTATGTGTAAAGATACATTTTATTAAAAAAATAGTAATTAATTTAATTAATTCTTATTCCAAAGAGACAAAATGTGTTGTTTTTGTGAAATAGTCAATTCTTTACCTTTAGGCAGTATTAGAAACTTGTCGTAAGACTAGAAATTGCAGAATGCTCTGATAATGGCTAACAGCGTTAACTATAATTACTGATAACATTAATAGAACATTCCAGAATATACTTTTTTCATAATTAATTGATTATTTTATTCTAATAATTGATTTGTACGAATACTTTTTTAACCAGTTAGAATTTAAAAATACATGAATTTCTGTTAGAATACGAATTAATTATGTTTATTATTATTTTTTAATAGTATGTGTCTTTATACATAAAACGTGTCGAGATTTGTTTTATTTAAGGCTTTTATATTTATAAAAATACAATTTTTCAAGTGTACGAATATTTATTTCCCCCACTGTGTGTATATATATATTATATTCGACTCTCCCGTCGAATTCGATGTATGAGTGTCAAGCAGATCAGTTTGACAAATCAAACAGCCCGACAACAGCACATGAGATTTGATTATAGTGGTGAAAGTTTCGTGCACGACCATCCACACTTTTTGAAGGGCCGAACACAGAGACTGGGTGCACTACGTGCCACAAGGTTCCCAAACGACCCTCCGCAGGTTTTGAATTCACAGTTGTCTTTCTCCTAGACCAGTTATAGAACCCAGTCTGTCCTGCTATTTACCCATATCTGGAGGGAGAAGAAGATTCACGCCTTTCCCAAGGGTATTACCACGTAAGTGAAAGTAATAGATTCGACAAGAATTCGAACTCGGCTCTCTGATTCCTCAATCCAAGCCGCTATCCATTACTCCACCGTGACTATATATGATGGACTCTCTTGCCGTTTGCGATGTATGAGTGTCTTTCAGTTTAACTTTATGTTTATGTTTCCTCTGAAACAACAATCCTGCACGGGATTTGCAAACAAATGTCCACGAAGGGCGTATTGAGTGGTTGACCGTCATATATATATATATATATATATATATATATATATATATATATATATATATATATATATATATATACACACACACATACATATATATATATATATATATATATATATATATATAGAGAGAGAGAGAGAGAGAGAGACAGACAGACAGACAGACTGACAGAGATAGATAGATAACCCATCAAGATTTGTCTGAACCGGCAGAATATATATATATATATATATATATATATATATAATATATATATATATATATATATTATATGTATTATATATATATATATATATATATATATATATGCATATATATATATATATATATATATATATATATATATATATATATATATATATATATATATATATATATATATATATATATGTATATATCACCTGACGTAGAACGATTTACCTGAATGCCTGGTACTTTTGCGTCTTTGTAACTAAAAACTTGTGAAGTTATTCTTGAATCAAACCAATCAGAGGACATTGATGATTGTATTTAAATAGTTATTTTCAGAACCACTGCCGATAGATATTTCATCTTTGAAAGAAGAAAGGTTCTGTACTTGGTCTAATTATAAGGACATTTGTTGTGTAGGGAAGTTCCTATTTAGCCTTGATTACAGATAGAAAAAAAAAGTTGCAGTTGGAATGATTTAAGTTACGAGATTAGCCAGACGGGAAATGAAAACCAAAATGCTCGTTTGAATTACCAAGATAATTAACCAAGAAGAACAATAATCAGAGCCCAACAATATTATCTACCATTCTCTCCTTTTCCTGAGATTTACTAATCAGTATTGATTTGCAGATTGTGCCAGTTGATTGGATCAGTCGTCTTATTTAGTTTGCGGATAATCAAAGAAAACAAGTTATACAGGATAGATTTTAATAAGTTCAAGGTTATATACACTTTTGAATATCGGTGCCGCATTCATGGGAATTTCAAACTAACGACAACCAGAATAAGGCAACCGATACAGAAATATCCCAAAATTTCACAGGTTTTTATCTGACCTTTATCTTGATTAAACCATTTTTTTTCATAATATAATTTGAGCTGTTATTCGTTGTCGGTAACATATTATTTTATTATGTGCCGACATAAAAAAATTAAAAATTACTCTTATCATCTCTCAGTTGCGTCTCTGTCCTTGGACAGAGTGCGCACAGGGGCTTCTCTGTCAAAGGACAGCGGGGCAACTGAGGAAAATTATAGTGAAGAGGTGTCCAGCCCTGGGGAACAGCTGCCCGATTCCGCGCCCTCCCATTACACAAGAGGGAGGGATCGGTGCTCGCACCGAGGCCAGCGCAACCGACGGTTGCGGAGGCTGAGGGGAATTTTTGTCCCTGCCCGAGCGTACGCGCTCGGGTCCCCACATTAATCCAACCTTGTGTCACATTTCATTCTCGTGGGGGAAGGAATAAACACCATTATGTGCCTACATTTCTATATGGAATGTTTATATTTGATTTTTTTTTTTAAAGGAAGTATTGTGACACTTGCATGTTTTTTTTGTTTTTTTTCTGCTTCGGACTACTTTCTTTGTCTTTATGCGTTCCTAGAAACCGTTTTAGCCACAAGTACAAAAATAAATAAGTCATTTTCGGTGTTCCAAAAAACCCGATACCAAAAATTAGTTGTTATAAAACTAGTCGTTTTTCACCTGATGGCCAATGCTCATTGCGTAGGTGAAGGAGAAAATTTCCGGGGTTTCGCGCCCGGGTGTGTACATTCTCTCACATCAGAACAAAGTTAGATATTCCAAAATAAAACAGACATCAGACAAAAACCGAAGCATAAAGCGGCCAAGGTGTAGTAATAAAAGAAGCCTAAGAAAAATGACGAAACTATTTGTATGTTGGAATTATCAATTTATAGAGGTCGAATCGAGTCGATTTAGATGTGAATTCAACTCAGATCACGTTCGTATAACTTGATATGATATTTATATGGTTGCTTGTTTTGTACTGTGTGTCGAGACACTCCCTAGACAGACATAATGAATGAAACAGAGAAAACAAACAAGGAAACAAGTAGTGACAATAACAATGATTAAAAATGGAATCGGGGTTCCAAAGATTCGGCCTAGTCATTCGTATTCAATTCCGCCTTTTTCTCTTCATGTCTATGAGAAGGCAACGGGAAACATTTATCCATAGAAATCATTGAAATTCTTCTTTTTTGTGCCGTGTTCCTTCAAGACGTTGGCGATTTTGCCTCTCCATAATTTATTGTTCATTGGAGCTTTTAGTAAACTTTGTATTTTTACACAAGCTCGCCAGGCCGGGGTTATGCGTTGTTTTCCTCTGTTAAACTAGCCTTTAATGATTTCTTAAAATACCACGGTATGCTAAAGTGAATCGATGTACAATATCGAAACCATACAATTGTATATACGTTCTTACTAACGTGACTTGGAAAGTTTATCAAGTTTTATAATAATATTGAAGTAATATCGAGAGTCAAAGAATCACCACATGACTAATATCTTATATAAATTACTACACCGAAATGTGTTGATAGATTCGTGACTTTCATCGATGGCATTGTGATGACTGAAATTGTCAATCACTAGCTGAATATGTTGCATTTAGGGACGAAGGTAGGCTTCAGACAGGATTTCGAAAAAGAAAAAAGGCCTCAGATTTTTAATGTTTTTTCCGCCACTTTTTATTAGCAAATGAAACGTTATTTTAACCGGATCTGTTTCGACATAACTACTTTTGTCATTGCGAAAATGAACGACGCTATCCTTTTAAACACATGTATTATTTCTTTGAAGCATTTTATTATGTTTAAACTCAGTTCAGTATGGTATAAGGCTGTAATGCTGGAAGTGGCTATTAGAATAAAATTTAATATTTTAGCAATTTCGACTACGAACAGAAATGATATCTACCTGTAGCTATAATAATGATAGCAGTCATTTTCTTGGAGAAAAAGAAGAATCTATAGTGGTTATGCTTTTTATATGCTTCAGGGTAAATATTTGCTAGAAATAAAATTACTGTAGTAGACGATATAATAAAAGTGCCGGTGGCGTAACGGCTATCGGCGCGAAAAATGAAATCGGGGTTTCGAAGTTTCGACCTAGTCATTCGTATTCAATTCCGCATTTTCTCTTCATATCTATGAGAAGGCAACGGGAAGCATTTATCCATAAAATCATTGCAATTCTTCTTCTTTGTGCAGTGTCCCCTCAGGACGTTGGCGATTTGTATTTTTACACAAGCTCGCCAGGCCAGGGTTATGCTTTGTTTTCTTCTGTTCCATTGGTTTTTAATTTGCGATAAACAAATTTCCCAAAATCTCTTTCGTCATTAACTTAAATTTTAACCCTATGTCCTTGTTGCTAATTTTTTGTTTCCATTTTCTTAAAACATTGACGTTGCTCGCATATTCTTTCCATGGTATTCTCAGGATACTTCTGTAGAGCGACATTTGTACTATCTCAAGTCTCCTCTTCATCTGGGAAGAGATTGTCCAGCATTCACTACCATATAAGAGGACTGATATCACGTAACAATTCGGTACCTTTTCTGTGTTTCTAATGAAAAGTTTGCTTAGTTTTTTTTTTAAGGCTATCCCAATACGCCTTCACATTTAAGCGTCACATCTTTCGTACTTTGTTAAAACGCTTCACAGATATTTAAATGTTTGTACTTGTTTGAATTTGTTATCTCCAGTTTGTAATTTGCCTGTTGGGCTGTCGCTTTTGCTTAACAACCATGAATTCTGTCTACTTCTCGACTAAATAAAACAAACCTAGCAAAAGAAGTAGCACATTTGAAGAGCATCTGCATATCGATCTCTCCGTTCAGCGAGGGTTTCATATATAAATAGATAAATGAAAAGGATTCTTCTATTACGTGTCGAACATGCATCTCTGGATTCATTCACAGTTTTTCTTAACTGCTCATATTTGAACATTTCTCACTCCAATAGTCAGGTGTTTCATTTCAAAACCTCCTTTTGACTTCCTTTAATCCGCCATCATTGCATACATGGATCCATTTTGTAGGCAGGAATAACAATTGAATAAACATTCCAAGCCGATAAAAACGTTACATTTGTATTGTTTGTTGAATTTTCTTGTATATTTTGTTTATATTCTCTGCCTTTGCTAAGTGGTTGGTCTGTTGGACGGTGCCGTCGACTTCTGACTTCATGTTTATATCAATACTTTGAGATGTTTGAAAATTTTACTTCACTCAAGAGAGCAGCAAAACGATTGTGCGCGCATGCGCATGCATTCGACTGATCGATTTAATTGATTCGGGTGAAAATCAATTATATTATAGCGACAAAATAAAAAAAATCTGAAGCGAATTTGTTTTGAAGTTTTTGATCTATGAACTTTTTTATTTTTTATTTTTGACACCTCGCTTTCCCTCCTCCTCTTCCCCCTTCTTCTATTTTTCTCTTCCTTTCTATTCCTCTTCAAATTCATTCTTCCTCTTTTTAACTTGTTAGAGCTGATAATTCTCTAAAACCAACTTTCCAGTGTATAGCACTGAAATTTTTACTGCCACTACTTCTCTCTGTCTCTCTCTTTCTCCGGCTTCCTCTGTTTTCTTTCTCTCGCTTCCATATTTAAAAAAAAAACTTGTTTCCTGAATAAATAAACAAACTTTTTGCTCGTTAATTTTTTTTGTAGAATTCTTCTCTCGACTGACACGTAACTATCCTCATGAGTTTTAAGGGTTGAAAGGTCGGTAGATTTTGTATGCTTTTTTTTTTTCGGAATATGCACCATAAGACGTTTGTTGAAAATGCAGTCGTTTGTAATAAAATGCTTTGCAAGCTCCATTGATATCATATTGTTGCATCTGACATCATACCTGTGTTAATTAAATCTTTTATTTAATTTTTCCATATAAATCAACAAGTAAATTTTGTACAAAACTTATAAATTTTTGTAGATTTATATATTTTTATACTTGAAAAAATGGTCTGAATATAAGCTGAAGACAGACATACTCTCAAAATGTTGTTTAAGACTGCAGTACAACCTGACTTTATTATTAGAAATTTTGCCCTTCAGTTGGAGCAGTTTAAGTTTAAAGTCAGCCCACCAGAAATTCAATATTAGTAATAACAATTCAGTGTAACTAGGGTATATCCCCAAATTGAAGTGGGGGTTAAAAATTTGAATGAGGTGGGGTGGCCCTGAAAAGGGCCGTTTTTGCGTTCTCGATCTTGTTTCAGCCTCACCCGCAGCAGCAATTGAAAAGGTGTTTCTCCTCAG
>OZ010585.1:90329408-90344408 GCA_963932145.1 Acanthosepion lycidas | reverse complement strand
GCACTAGAACTATCATCATCGCCATCATCATCATCATCATCAGTTCCAACAACAAAATCAGCATCCTCCTCTTTCTCCTCCTCCTCCTCATCATCATCATCATAATCATCATCAATGCAAGCACTAGAACAATCATCATCGCCATCATCATCATCATCATCAGTACCAACACCAGAATCAGCATCCTCCTTTTTTTACTCCTCCCCCTCCTCCTAATCATCATCAGTACCACCGTTAGAATCAACATTTCCATCAACATCATCGTCGTCATCATCATCATCAGTAGCAGCAGCAGAAGCAACATCATGATTATGATCATGATCATCAGTTCCATGACCGGGTTTGATCGTAGGTTATAGCTGTGCAGTTGAACACCTGGCCAGCACCCCACCACCACCATCGCCACACATATATCTGCCAGAAACGTATCTATTTAATGTGTAGCGTGTTTGGGGCTTAGTGGGGACCCTTCACAGCCTATGTTCTTCATCTTAAAATCTCACCTTAGTAACCAACACCTGGCTGTTGATTCTATCGGGGTACCCTTCTCCAGGCCTGGACATTGACTTCAGTCCAAGAAGAATGCCATGTCATCAGCAAACTAGCTTCATACCCCGTTGTACTAGACGGCCGTTGACCGTAAACAAAGGTTCGTCGGTGCTTTGACAGGGCTTGTTTTTAATCTTGCTGAATAGAAAAGTTTGGTCGGGGAGCTGGTTTAGACGCTGATGACCTGACCATTAGTCATGGTTTTCGTTAAAATATAATTCTTCTCACATGACACAAAACCAACTGGAAAAACCGGAATAAAGATGGAAACCTTTTGTCACAATCATCGACGTGGCGTGAGCAAGATTGTTTTCATTTTCGAAATGTAAGCTTTTATTTGGGTTTGAACTTCGAACACTGACATCACTGGTATTGTTGTTTAATCTTTACGAAATGGTAGGACGAACTTTAAGCGAAAGAAATTCCTAACTTTTAACTTGAAGTCAAGTTTTCCTCATCATCATGAACAATCTGAAATAATATCCAAGGTATATGTCCTTACAGAAATATTCAAATATGTGAAGATCGCTTTCATATCTACAAGTACTCTATTTCCGATACTGAATACTCTTCCGTTATAGATAAATAAATATTAAAGATGATGTACACACACACACACACACACACATATATATATATATATATATATATATATATATATATATAATCATTTCACCCTAAGTAAGTCGGGAATGCCACTAGTACGTAGTGGGTTACAGAGAGTGAAAGTGAGGGAAAAACAATATATATAGATAGGGATATATATATATATATATATATATATATATATATATATATATATATATATATATATATATATATATAATTTTTAAATGTTATTTTCTAGTAGATAATCGTATTTTAGTAGGCGCTCTATTTATTTATTAAACAGCATTTGTTTTTGTCTACGGGCCTGAATGTTCGAGATTTCATATTAAAGAAAATATGCAAACAGCTGTCCTATACAAATCGCAGATAATGTAAGATACTTTTGACACATTCAACACTTTAAACTAAACAGCTATGATACCCGCCGAAAAAATTAAAAAATTAAAAATAAATAAATAGACAAACAAAATAAGTAAATAATAAACAAATTAACAAACTGTAAATTCACGCAGAAACAAAAGTAAATGTAATACTGATGCAACAACAAATAATAAAGTAATCAGTAATAAATAAAGAGTAAAAAGTTAACAAACAACACCATAAAATACCTACAATATGGATCCACAATTATTTCTACTCAATAATATCTAGAATGATCAGAAACATAACCTTTACTGCCTACCCAATAACCGTTTAGATTAATACCTTACTACGCATAATGCACCATTGGCCAGCATATATAAATAGTTAAACCAAAACACATCCCACACAACCTGAAGATTGCTTTCTAGCATGAAACGAACTGATGCCTGTTGGTGTTGACCTCAATATGCACTTTTATATTTACATACACTTTATATCTGATATTTATCACTTTTACCCATAAATATAGCATACCATAAATGTACATTTTAATCATATATATATATATATATATATATATATATATATATATATATATATATATATATATATATATTATTATTATTATTATTATTATTATTATTATTATTATTATTATTATTATAGCATAGCATCGCATCTCATCAGGTGGTAGTAAATGAAGGTTCTCATTTACTAATTCCTGATGAGATGATATGCATCGAAACATGAATGCATTTATGTAGCGGTCTTACATATGTTCAAATGTAATATCCTATAATAAAGAATTATCATTCTACTATTGTATTAAGCCCTATTTTAAATTAATGTTGTGACTGCGTGAATTTATATTTGATTCGTTCTTATTTCATTTGCATATATATATATATATATATATATATATATATGTGTGTGTGTGTGTGTGTGTGTGTGTGTGTGTGTGTGTGTGTGTGTTTGTTCGTGTGTGTGAATGTCTGTGTGTGTGTGTTAAAAGTAGCTCAGACTGAATAGAGTAGCTTTGGCTAGCAGTCACTTTTTGAGGAGAACTATTTTGAATTCAGAACTAGTTAGGTGAAGGATTACAATTCAACCATCTAAATATCGACTTGCTACGTCAATCACAGCATCATCATTTGGCGAGGTTCGGCTGTGTCACTAAGAAGAACGATGAGGGTTTAGATCTGGACACAGTAAGTGCACGTTAGGGCGTAGTAGATAATAGGATAAAGCTTTCGAAATTGTCACCTTTTGGGTGTGCATAGCCTACACACGAGCCAACTGCGATGAGATTCAGTGTGTAGAAAAAGCTCAAGGTAATCAGGCCTCTTTCCATGCAGATTCATATGTAATACTTTTTTTTGATTTAGAACCGTTTGAATAGACAAGGTTATGTGGGCCTCCCAACTGGATGGTTATTTCGAGCACTTGCTACACGTTGGATATAAGGCGTGAGTGATGCTATGATTTTGGTAACAGTAATGCAAGAAACATTCCTACAGCCGTGGACCAGACTTAGCCACATTGCACAGACACTAGTCAGAATTGATGTATTGTCATGGGAACACAGTGGCAGAGAGCACGGCGTCCGCAGCATGATACTTTGCAATTATTCAGGGTTAAGAGTGGTTTCCACCTTTATGCAATTAATGTTTCCTTGCATGTGCGCTTCAATCCCCGGGGAAGGATATAGATAATCAAAGAGGGAGAGAGAAAGAGAGAGTCAGAGTGAGAGAGACAGAGACAGAGACAGAGAGGGAGAGAAAGAGACAGAGAAAAGAGGGTGGTAGAAATAAGAAAAGTGTATACAGAGAACTCAGCATTGCATTTGTGACTGGGAGTTATACAACGCAAGTCCATGTTCTGATGATAAATGAAGCCAGCCATAGGGCAGGAGTTACTCTACATGTCCACACTGTCCACACTGTTCATATCTACATACGCTCTATGCACTATTCCCTTATATATATATATATATATATATATATATATATATATATATATATATATATATATATATATACTTTAAAAGTTATATATATTTTTGTATATCAAAAATCTTTCGAGGAAAGATGTATAAGAAAATGGCAAAAGCTTTTTTGTGACACGTTTCGTTTTGATATATTTATGAGTTAATGTGGTCAATATCAGGGATAAAGCGTATATATATATATATATATATATATATATATATATATATATATATATGTCTGTGTGTGTGTATGAAAGATATAGATAGTTAAAAGGGATATATATATATATGTGTGTGTGTGTGTTTGTGTGTGTATATACAGATTTCAGATCGAGTATATCTGTAAAAGAACAATATGAATACAAATTCATCTTAGCGTCGCTTAAGATAAGTTTTCCTTTTGTCTTTACATATATATATATATATATATATGTGTGTGTGTGTGTGTGTGTGTGTATGTCACATTTGCATATATTTGATGGGAGGTTTATATACCTATATTGGTTTCATTTATAATATCGATAAATGAGAAGAGAAACAACGTCTCTCCATCTCTTTTAATAAATGCAACGGGAGATATTTTTTCCTTATTTTATTGACAACCCTGTCTGTTCAGTGTAATCACCTTAGTGATGTATGAACTTCAGAGATGAATAGGTGCCATTATTGTTTGATTTATTCTCACTGTAACCACATTATCCTTGTTACCTTCAACAAAGCATTTCAAATCTGCTATGCCTCGTCTGCCTTCAGATCGATGCTTTATCTTGTAATCATTGTATACCTTATTTACCATTCGAGAGTTCATTTTCTATCTCCTACGCAATTAAACCACTTCTCCATTGAAGTTATACATCAAGATTGAATTAGATGTTAATGAATCTTTAAGTAAGACTGAAACTAGACAGTGGCAGATATCAGTTTAGTCAAGTAATTATCTCCTAAGCATTTCACATGATGTTAACGAACAAAGTTGTTCTTTACGATTACGAAACCTCTTAAATAATTCTAAGGTCAGGAAAAATAAATACAGCACTTCTCATAAATATTTGGAGAGACAGTCTCCTTTTAATCTCTTCATTTTGAGATTTAAAAACTGTTTCTTCTTGTGTAATGCTCCTGTTTCTAACTCTAACACTAAAGCGATTAAAAACAATATATCTTCCTCTAAACACTATGTAGATATATATATATATATATATATATATATATATATATATATATATATATATATATATATATATATATATATATATATATAAACTGTGTATATGCCAGCACTATTTGTATTTATATGTAGCACTATTTTAAGCAAATATGGGCGAATGGCACATCGGAAACTAATGTTTACTTCCTGTGATATCTAGCAGGCTCTTCTGGTTGCGTAGTATGAACATAATCTAATCATTTCTTTTTGATCATTTCACCATAAGCAAGGCAATAAAGCCACTAACACGCAAAGGGTTACTTGGTGTGAAGGAATATGAGAAAATATTATTAAGGGGTGAGGACAATAAAAGAACAAGAATTAAGAAGACAGAAGATAATGATTGACATTGCATTTAAATTTTTGAAGATCAAAGTTTTAACTGGAAAGCAAGAAGCCGGAAGAGGGTCCCACAAACCAGAAATCTGAGAGAATAAACTATTAACATAGAACTTGCGATTACATGTAGCCATTCAGCTGTAAAATGGTGAGGCCTTGATGTTGATCTAGTACTGCGCTTAAGTCTAGGTACTAAAGAGAAATGCAGTATTTATTTTGAGAAATGCAAACATGTGACACAAGGACGAAAGGGGTGATAAGGAAAGGTTGTTCTTCAATCTATCTTAAGCTAGCCACGATTACTGATACAAACACACTGTTCTATAAGAGTAAATGTCGTTGCCGACGCTGTGGTTTGAAACTAGATCACCAGCGAATAACACTGGCGATTACATTAATGATTAGATCACGTGTCATAAAGAAAGTGAATAAATAGGAAGTAGCGTGAGGACTATACGATCACTGTTTACTCTTCTTGTCTATCCACTATTGCTCACACTGCTCTAATACTATACAGATTACGATTCTCTCCTCATCGTTATACTATTTGGCGATTACTGCTTGAACCAATATTACTAGTGCGAATATTATTGGAAGGCATTACGACTAGTACCGGGGTCATCGAAATCTCGAATATAACGGCCATTTTGGGAAGTGATAACGAGCTATCGCTTGACATAGAAAGAGTGACAAGCGAATCCGTCTAACATCACAAAACATACCACAGTATTTCTTACACAAAAACAGCACATTTTTACTTACCATTCTTACTACAGACACCATAATACATCCCAGTCTCTATGTAGTCCTAAAGAGTTCTCATTTCTACAATTTGTTTCTAGGGGTGGGGAGTAAATATAAGAACATTTAAAAATGAAACCCCATTAAAGAGTTCTCATCAGAACATTTTACCATGAAAATATTTATAGAAAATGCAGAGGGGAGACGTTATTGCGGTGGGAAATCGATTGAATTGCTTACGAATTTAGTGTCAAAATACATTGAAAATATAGAAGAAAGAAGTAATCAGTTGTGAGGAATTAAGGTAACTGATACTGGTAGAATGGGACTGTGATATGAATAAGGTAAATTCTTTACTCATCAATGTTACAATAGAATTGTGTTGGAATCCGGAAGACAGGAATTGTCAGTGATTAAGAATGAATGCAAACGTTACTAACAAAATGGAGACATTACATTTCTAATGATTTTTTGTAATTTTAATTGTATGTTATATTGATTTTGTGGATACATGAATCGACAAATTGGTTTAATAATGAAGAATTGAAATTAAAAGGCAATTGAATTCCTGGTATCATTATTAGCAATCAAAAGCCTAAAACTGAATATTTTGTTCCACAGATAAAATATTAATCGTCATCCCATCTGAGGAATTTAATTTACCAGCCACCAATTGTCACTCATTCGTTTCTATCGTCGTTTAAAATAATAAAATGTGTACGTAACTGAGTGGGTATATTGGTCTGGATATCCGTATATGAGTGTGTGACTACCCGTAAGGGTCTTCTGTCAGTTCAAGAATAGAAGAAAAATAATGTAAAAACCTTATTTTTAGCGATGCAATGAAGAAAGGACAAAGTGTCAGAAGTCAGAATGTATGGTCGTTATCAAAAGGGATGGGCTAAGATTCGAGCTACGATCGAAATATATCGAAATCAGTACAGAAGTTTCGATATCTGAGAAGTGTTTTAACAAATAATTGATTGAACCAGTCCTATTGTAGGGATCAGAAACTTGGACATTATCTGCTCGCCTTGAAGGACGACGAGGTGGAACATATACAAACCTACAGAGAGCCCATGCAATATTTAACACAATTTACGGAGAACAGAGATCAATCTTTCTTAAGCTCAAACAAAAACGATTACAGTTTGCGGACAGGGAAATCGTCCCCATCCTTATTCCTATGGCATCCTTCTGGGAGTGTCTTCTCACGAAAATTGACAGATACCATAGCTCGGGACTCGGAGAGGGACATTGGAGATCTGGGGACAGCAATACAGGACCGAACAGTGTAGAAAGATTCTAGTACAGTGTTTAAATTTAAATGCTCTAGGTACCATAGCTGGGAGCTAATCCTAAAAATTAACATGAACGTATTTGTAGAAAAGGTACAGGGAGACAATGGAGTTCCGACCAAATATAGGAAGTTCGAAGGATTATAATGATGATGATGATGAATGAAATATGACATCGAAATCCGAAGGCCCATTGGAACAGTGTAAGATACCTTCCAAATTGTAAACAAAATATTGAGACACGAAAAATCTGTTAGAAACAGAGAAAAGAATACTAAAATATAATAACAATCCGGCTATATGGGTGTGTGGTCGAGAGGTTAGAAAGTTCGGTTTCTGACCGTGAGACCCGGGTTCGAATCTTACCACTTACGACTTCCTGGCATTATCTGGAGGTGGGTACGATCACAGTAGCATGTTTGGAAAAGGAAAAGTGCCTGAAAACCATACCACAGGTTGGCCAAAAACTTGTGTGTAAAATTGGGTAGCCGTCGATAGCACGAAGTCACAAGTCATCGTGACCGAGGGTTTGCGGGTTCTGGCCTTGTTCAGATTCTCCCAGAACCTGTAACTAAGGTCTGCTCAGAATAGTATAAACCAAGGGGTGGGCTCTGTGGGTGTTGAACAAACACAGATGTACCTGAGTACACGGGCTGGACGGATCAGGTGAATAACGATGAAGTTTTACGGAAAATGGAGACTAAAAGCACTTAGAATCAGAAAGAGAAAACAGGGAATTTTAGATTGATATAATGAGATCTACAAATATTAGGAAGTTGTGGAGAGCCTGATCACCCATATCCTGAAGGGAAACATCACATGGAAAAAGAAGATCTATATTATGGAATCTGTTTGAAAGTCTGTTGAGAAATATTTTCATTCGATATATTATTCAACCAAGTATCCTCACTATAGTTGTATCGATCGATGTTTCGTCCGTTAGGCGTTTTCAGCTTCAGTTGCATGTCACAGTCACTAATTTGATGCATACATAAATATATAAATATATTAAAAATTGTTTATCTTAAGAGCAGCCATTTGTTTAAACATTATTTTAATCAAGCTCACCCCAAGCAAGGCAGTAAAGCCACTAAGACACAAGGGGTTAATGGGTGTGGAAAATTAAAAAACAGGAACATTACAAATGAGAGATAACAAAAGACTAATCAGGAGGAGGAACATCGCGATTAACGTTACATTTAATTTTTTTAAGATTAAAGCATGGAGCCAGAAGGAAGTTCCACAAGCGAGAAGTGCGAGCAAAGAAACTGTTGGTATAGAACTTACAATTACATGCAGCCAACTGAGCTGTAAATTGACAAGACTTCGTCACGATTCTAGTACAGTGTTTAAATTTAAATGTTCTAGGTACCATAGCGGAGAGCTCATCCTAAAAATTAACATGAAAGTATTTGTAGAAAAGGTACAGGGAGGCAACTTTTACGGTGATGGGAAAGTAAATGAAGCCTAGACGGTAGTTCGGGTCCAATAATATTGCTGATGCTTCTTTGGCTTTTATCAAGGAGGTCTTGATATATAACAAGAGAACAGGACCATATATCGCGGCAGTATTCATATCAGGTCATCCCATAAGTTCTGTCCGAATTTTGAATAAAGAAAACAAGTGACCAAATGTTACATTTAATTACAGATTCAATCAACAATGTATTTTCCCTGATTATCTATGACTTCCTTCCATCTATTAACAAACTTACTAATTCCATTACTGTAAAATTCTTTTGGCTTTGATTCGAAGAACTTACAAATGTTAGTTTTAACCTCTTCCTGTGTTACAAAAGCTGTTTCTTCCAAATGATTCTGTAAGCTACGAAACAAATGGTAGTCTGAAGGAGCAAGATCGGGAGAATAAGGTGGATGAGGAATTTTCTCCAACCAAGTTCTTCGATCTTTTGTGACGTGATTCTTGCTGTGTGAGGACGCGCATTGTCCTGATGAAACATCGCCTCTTTTCGATTCACTAGATCAGGTCTTTTTTCCTCAAAGTTTCGTTCAAACGCTATAATTGCTGACAGTATATTTGAGCATTAATTGTTGCATTAGGTGGTAAGAATTCAAAGTGGATTATTCCTTGGCGATCCCACCAGATTGAAAGAAGAACCTTTTGCCCATGAACTTCCCTTCTCGGCTGTGGCTGGGGTCCTTCCCCTTTACCAAGCCACTGTCTACGACGCTTAACATTTCGATAAAAGATCCATTTTTCGTCGCCAGTCACAAGTCTCTCCAAAAAAGGTGAAACAATTTGGCGAGAATGGAGAGAAGAGCAGATGTCAACTCGGGATTTGAGGTTGTTTTCAGACAATTCATGAGGCACCCATTTTCCAAGTTTAGGAACTTTTCCAAGTTGTTGAAGATGACGATGAACAGTTGTATGGTTTGAACTGAGAACCACTGCCAATTCCTCAACTGATAAATCAGGATTTTCTTCAAGGGCTGCGTCAATAAGCTTTTCATCAAACTCAACTGGACGTCCGGTTCGTTCTTCATCTTCAAAGGTGAAATAACCACCTCTGAATTTTGCAAACCATCTTCTGCAAGTTCTTTCATTCACACATTCCTCTCCATAAACTGAGTGACTGTTTCTCGCCGCTTCAGCTGCTGATTTTCGTTTCTCGAACTCATTTGCGCCTCAAATGATTCTTGGGTACTTCCATGTTAGCAGAGTTTTAATCAAACAAAATTTAATTTTATTGTTCTCTGAAATAAATTTGATCAGTTTAAATGCATCTAAACATAAAAATAATGTTCAGCTCCATTAGACATTATAAAACACTCTTTAAATTTCGTTCATTTTAACAAAAAGTTAAAATTCGGACAGAACTTATGGGAAGACCTGATAAATATGGACACGGCGTGTTTGTTAAGACTGTGTATAAGTTTCTTCTGGTGTCGAAACAGTCGTTTTATTTTCGAGTGAGAACTCGTAAAAGGGACTTGTTGAAATTGTTTGTAATTTTCTGAACACTTTAAAATATTCTTCAAAATATTAGAACGTTTATGTTTTTAAGGGTACGTAATTTGAAATGAGCGTAGGCGTGACAGTACTTGCTAGCAACCGTTTACTACAGGTCTCGTACAACGAATCCCTCTCCACTCAACGTTGTGAGTATTTAACTATGAAAAGGTACCTCGTCGTCCGTGTGTATGTTCGTGTGTTTATGTGTGTATGCGTGTATTTGTGCGTGGGTGTATGGAGAATTGTAACCAAGAACTTGAGAGTTTTGTAATGTTATACTATGACGAGTCTAGGGCGACTTTTACAGTACACACGCACACACACCCACACCTACACATCACACAACCCCCCACATATATATATATATATATATATATATATATATATATATATATATATATATATATATATATATATCAATGGATTAGATTTTCGACCTTTATTCAACTTCCATATCATGCATCTGGTTACAATAAATTGGTAGGATTTTTGTCGTGGTTTAAATAATGCTGTAAAGATGATTTTGTATATAAAAATACTTGCATATAGACGATATGGTTAGCAAAGCTATAGTTACAAATATATATATGTGTGTGTGTGTGTACCTCAATTAAATGGAAGATATATTTCAGTTAATTTGGTTACCCAATTATACGAGACAACTTTGGCGATCCAATTAAAAGATTATGTTCAGTTATACAAAAAACGCTCATTACGATCCGTTTTGGACCTGGTATTTTCGATAACAATAACCAGCTGATAATACTAAATGGATTCAATAAAATAAGGATCAATTCACATAAATAATAACAATATGCTGGATTCAAAAATAAAATTCATTAATTCTACAGAAATTGCTTTGTTTACGCTCGTAGCCGGGCAGTTAAAGCACGCCGGATGCGATATTGCTTTCTTCCATAGTGTTGAGGGGTTCTCCCCTTTTTACACAAATGGACTCACCCAGGGTATACATATACTACTTCTAGTGAATACCCGGAAGAGAAAGAACGAGAAAGAACGAGAGCATACGAAGGTAGCGAGCAAGAGTCACAGTGAGCTAGTGCGTAGACTCAGCAAGAAGTCATACAGTGATACGTCGATACCAAAGACTATATATATATATATTTTGCTACTAACCCGCATTCCCGGAACTACTAACCTGCATTTCCAGTTTGTATTATTACATTAATACATTTATTTTCCTATATTCGTTCTTGGCGTGTGTTATATATTGGTACTGGATTTCATCCCAGAATCCACAACACATAGTTTGTTTTTTTTTTTTTTTTCGAGTGAGTAGGCCGACATAAATACTGTTTAACATAAAAACGCAGCGTCCCCTCAAATACAGGTATCCATTTCTATAACGTTTGTAGATATAAATAAATATATATGCACACACACAGTAACACACGCGCACACACACACTCACACACACACATATATATATATATATAGAAAGAGAGAGGGATAGAGGTGTGATGGGTAAATTGTCACTTTTTATATTTTTAAGTTCAGTGTTTGGGTTTCACTTTGTGGATAGTGCAGAGGATTCAGAATGAGTTGGATGAATCTAATGGTGATTACGAAGGTACAGCAGCTCGAAAAACTCTCTCTGATAGTAAAAGTAAACTCCAGAATTTGTTGGTGAGGGCCTCAGACTCACTACGGAGGCCTACATCAAGTGCCTTCAGGAGGTAGTGCAGCCCTGAGTCAAGAGGGTGGCTGCTGGAAGACACTGTCTGGCAACAAGACTCTGCACCATGCTACACCAGCAAAAGAACCTAGTCATGCCTGTCAGACAATTTCTGCGGCCACATCACCCCTTACATCTGCCACCTTTGATTATTATATGTGGGGATCAGCTGAGGAAGAGACCAAACAAAACTCCTTGTAACACCAAAGATGAACTAAAGGCAAGGATTATAACAGCATTCTCCAACTTAAACAGGGAGACCGTCCAGAAGAGTTGCAGGAGATTCTGAAGTCGTTTAGAGTCCGTGGTTGAAGCCAATGGCGATTTTATTGAATTTGATTTTAGTATCGCAATATATTTTTGTGTAATTTTGGTAAATATATCTGTTAAAATGCGATGTGAGTGTTATTTTCATTTTTGTCTAATTTAGACAACTATTTGTCCATCACACCCTTTATATATGTGTAAGTTGATATGAAAAAAAAATAGGAAAAATTAAAATGCTTCGCTGTTTTCGCCTGCAACAGAATACGAAAACACATGACATCTTTTGTTTAAAGAATTTCAATCATTGTCCGTTTTGCAAGCGGATGCATCCCCACAAGTGGTCAGACTGCCGGTCGATGAATGTTTTTTATCGAGTTACCATCATCTCTATATTGTTAACCAAGTCTTAAAAAAAAAAAAAAAAGCTTCCATCTCGTCATTGGATGACGACTTTGAGACTACGTATTAGCACAATCATCGACGCCTTCCCAACAGTGTCGTCTACACTTTTTAACTCACAATGGTTGATCTAGGTTTTAGGCCTTTCCCATCGATGCCGCCGTATGAGATCGTCTCCCCATGACGATATTATCAATTTATTTATTCGGTTAATCGACCATGAAGAGAAAATAACATAATACATTTTTAAAAGAATAGGAAGCCAAGTGAATCAACCTCGTTCATAAGTTCCACCTACGTTTATTCATTTCTGTTTAAGATATTTCTAACTTTCTATTTCGTTTCGAAAAATTCCGGTTAACTGGGTCACCCTAAGAATATTACAATTTGTCTCAATTAAACGGCTGCCTCTGTTATGTAAAGAAACGTATACACCATTTAAATGCATAGTTTTTAGTTTTAATAAAGTGTATCCACGAGGGAGATTTTTTTATCATTTCAACCCAAGCAAGGTAATAAAGCCACTAAGACACAATGAGTTTAGTGGGTGTGACAGAAGTAGAAAAAACATTATTAAGCAGGGACAATAAGGCAAGAACAGGAATTGAGAAAGCAGATGACAACACTGAATTTGAAGTTTTCAAGATCAAAGTTTAATGAAAAGCTAGAAGCGGGAAGTGTGTTCCACAAGTGAAAGATACGCGATAAAACTGTTTTCATAAAACGTATGTTTAAATCTAGACATTTAAACTGGTACCAATCTAGAAGTGTACTTAAAGTCGAGGTACCACAGAGGAAAGCTTCATAATCACAATCACCATATTCTGATGTTTGAACCCAGGTCATCTTTATCCTTTCCTCCCCCCACCCATTCACAGTTTTGTCTCACCTTTCCCCAAGAACTCCTGTTAAAAAGTGGCAACCCCACAGGTTTGGTTTGGGGTGAAATGTTTTAAAAATTTTCTTGAAAAATTTTGTCAGTTAAAAATAATAAAATATTTGTTATTGAAGAAAAATAACTTCATTCTATTTTTCAAGAAAATTTTTAAACATTTCACCCCAAACAAAGTGGGGTTGCCACTTTTTAACAGGGAGTTACATGGGGTAAAGGTGAGACAAAAACTGTGAATGGGTGGGGGGAGGAAAGGATAAAAGATGACCGGGGTTCAAACATCAGAATATGGTGATTGACATTGCATTTAAATTTTTGAAGCTTGTAGTTATCAAGGAGGCAATAAACGGAAGGGAATTCCACAGGCGGGAAGTGTGAGAAAGAAGATATTGGATGTGGCGGTAACATTTAACTATTTCAACGGTAAAAGCGCTTAAATTTATATAGTCGAGACACCAGAGAAAAAAAAACTCGACAGAATAGTAGCCATTGAAATATTTATTGAAAAGACAGAGGGAAGCTACATCCTGTCTGTGAGAAAGTCACTGGAGTCGTGATGCCAAGTCAGGATCGATTACATTGCAGATCCTTCTTTGGATTGTGTCAAGAACCTCGATATAAACAGCTGAGCACCAGACCAGATTGGTAACAGCACTCAATGCACGGACGAATGATAGATTTGTAGATATGCAAGATGGACTCTAACAAGAAAAACCTTCTGGAACGACACGGCGAGCCAATTTTCCTTGCTGCATCGAAAAACATTTTCTTATTTTTATTGCCGATACTAAAAATGTGTTCACCATTACTTGATAGCATCATTTTATTGGTTTAATTTAATGGTAGATATAAGTAATGTAATTTATTTTAACCAACCGGAGTTGTGTTAAAATGCCGTTTTTTGTTTTTTTTTTATTTTGTTTTATTTTTTTTTTTTTTCAAAACGTTATTTAGTGAACTATTTTTATGGTTTGAAATTTTATACGTATAATTTTACTTATCCTCTAAAAAGATATACCGATCTTCACAAGGTCATAATTTGGCAGTGAGAAACTAAAAATTGATTTATTCTTCCTAACTTAATAGATAAGGCTTGGTATCCCAGATGGATGAAGAAAATCCTGACAACTATATTTGATTCGTTGGCATTTTTCAATGCGTGTTTCCAATAAACTCGTTTAAGCAGCGATACAATTGACCGGTATTGGGTATATATAATTATATATTTAATTATTATAACTGCCACGTTTCCATTCAATCGATAATCAAACATCGGCTACGAATATTGTCACTGGTTTTACGCCATTTTATTTATTGTTTATTATTGCAATTTCTTTGCCGTTCAGTTCTTTCCACCAACAGGCTAAATTGCTGAAAATCAGAATAAAAAAAGTAACCCGTCTTCATGGTCCCTGTCTGAAACTGAGGAATCGGATTTCCCTTGCGATGTTAGATTTGTAATATATTGAAAGTTCGTATATTATTCTTGTTCTGACATCTGTGACAGTAGAATGACAATTTCAAATGAATCATTTTCGTGTAATGCGAACATCACAGACAGACGTAAATTTGAATGTTCATTCATACATTTTCTGAACAAAGGAAACATTCATAACGAACGCTAAATTATCCAACCAAATATAAATGAAACGGCATTAAAATTAAAATTAGATTAAAAA
>OZ010585.1:90319408-90321908 GCA_963932145.1 Acanthosepion lycidas | reverse complement strand
ACGAATGTTTAATATGTTGTTAATACTTTTTATTATAAACAGAGCATTTACTTAAATATTACTTGTATCTATAAAAAAAGAATGTATAAACAGAAAAATGTTTTCTCATATATATATATATATATATATATATATATATATATATATATATATATATATATATATATATATATATATATATATATATATATATCACGCTGACAGTACATTTCATGCTTTATACAATAATCAGGTACTAATTTGAATTTACATCGTTTGGTTAGTATTTGTGGGTCTCGCGGGAATATGTTGCTGTTTGTATGAATTATTTCTGTTGTTAAATATTTAATTGCACTATAATCTAATCTTGAATTTGAATTTAGGCTCACACTTACATTTAAGATTGAAAATAAGAATCCTAATTCTAATTTTCGTTAAAAATTCTCATTAAAATACTTTTGAGGATTAATATCACAGTTATTTAACATTTAACACTGATTTGCTTACACCAAAGGCTATATATATATATATATATATATATATATATATATAAATTCATGAATCATACACACAAAAAACAAATATAGAGGTTAATGATTTAAATGGCGAGAATACATCGTCGCAAACACATAAATAAGATACCCCAACCCCGAATCTGTATATGAATGATATGATCCCTGTTTATAAATTCCAGTTGCATAAGCTCTTTTTAATTTTTTACACAAGCTTTCGCATTCATATACAGGTTCGGGGTTGGTGTATCTTATTTACGTGTTGCGACGATGTATTCTCGCCATTTAAATCATTAACCTCTATATTTGTTTTTTGTATGAATGATTCATGAATTTATAAGTTATAATTGCACCTTTTAATTGAAATTAAAATAACTGATCCAGCGTGCAACTTTCAGATAATAAGTGTGACATTACTGTAATTATTGAACAATATAGTTCATGCCATATTGACGGAAAATCTACCAGTAAAAAAGAATTCTCTCATTGCTATATTTGTACAAAAACGCACAACCTTAAAATTTAAATTCAAACTCAGCGTTGCAACCGCACGTTCCAAAACAATAACAGATTTCTCATAGCATTTATTCGGATTACATCTCTATTTTCGTTGTCCTCTTATTACCGAGTAGTAAAAACAAGAACAAAATCTACTTCCATACCTGATGATGTCTGTAGGAACAGACGAAAGCTTGTAAAAAATTAAAAAGACCTTATGCAACTGGAATTTATAAACAGGGATCATATCATTCATATACAGGTTCGGGGTTGGTATATCTTATTTATGTGTTTGCGACGATGTATTCTCGCCATTTAAATCATTAACCCCTATATGTGTTTTTTGTATGAATGATTCATGAATTCATAAGTTATAATTGCACCTTTTAATTGAAATTAATATATATATATATATATATATATATATATATATATATATATATATATGTCACTTAAAGTAATGAACAGTTTCAATTAAATATGCATTCTACATAAAACCCCTTAGCTGATTACTTTCCTGTAAACTTTGATCTTTAAACATTTAAATGCGAAGTCAATCGTTACCTTCTTTTGAATTATTTTCTGTTCTTTTATACTTCTCTTTCCTTAATAATGTTTTCTTTTTCTCATATTCTCTGACACACACTAACCCCTTGCGTCTTAATAACTTTATTACCTTGCTTGGGGTGAAATGATTAAAAAAAACTGTAAAACATTTTGAATTTTCAAAACTAATATTCTAAAAACATTCACCAAAGTCTCATTAGTAACAAAAGGGAATCTTGGATTTACATTTCTAAATTTCTCCAGGTTATGCGATAACATGCAAAAGGTAAAAAACAAAATTTTTATTAATCTGGTTCAAGATTATGAATAAAATCCGGGAACCGTTGTGGGCTTTCATCACGAACTGTACTTTCTATTTTGTTTCAATGATTCACGACAGGAGATAAAATATTATCCTTTAACTCCTATTATAATTAGTAATCGAATAATCGATAGGTTGCCTTATTTTTGTCCATGTTTTTATCAAAAAATGTATCAAGCAGAGAGAGAAAAACGTATTGAGATAGATAGATAGATAGATAGATAGATAGATAGATAATTAACAGAATGAGATAGATAGATAGATTGATAGATAGATAGAATAACGTACAGAATGAGATAGATAGATAGATAGATAGATAGATAGATAGATAGATAGATAGATAATTAACAGAATGAGATAGATAGATAGATAGATAGATAGATAGATAGATAGATAGATAAGAAGCAGAAGCCGTCATTCAACGGGTCCTTAATGATTTTACAGCGCGCCATATGGATAATGGATGTCTATTATTTGAATTTCGTGACTACCATCTTGGGATTTTGTTATCCTTCATATAATGAAGCGGTATGACCCTAGAAGCAACATATTCCTTCTCATAAGCAAACATCTTGTTCGGTGAGAACTATTGACCTAAAATTGTCTGCTTACATCGAGAATATGCTAGATTTTGAAAACATAT
>OZ010585.1:90291908-90314408 GCA_963932145.1 Acanthosepion lycidas | reverse complement strand
TTCTCTGGTCCCAAATTAGAACCTGTGTGAATGTAAACAAAATAGACCAAACCCGGATATAAGAGAAACCCGCATATAAGAGACTTCTTCTCCGGTCCCGACAGCTCTCTTATATCCGGGTTACACTGTATATTAATTATAATTTAAAAACTTTAATTATAATTTATAAACTTTCATCTACTTGGAATATCTTCCTGACTCTCTTTACATTGATACATTACGTCTCTTCATATATATATATATATATATATATATATATATATATATATATATATATATATATATATATATTGTAGGGGGTGTCGTTTTTAATTTCTCTTTAATTTTAAAATAATGTTAAATATTTGTGTTTTCCTCTAATATCCCCAATTTGTCGTTATAAAGTTAATATTCTGTTTTGTTTTTTGTTTTTTGTTTTTTTTTTATTTTTTGTTTTTTAATAAAACTTCTTTCTTTTAAGATAGATACCTACTACCCTCCTTGACCCCTGTCTTGTGACTAGCGTCTGGCTGAAACAGTGAAAAAAATGCTTTCGGTAAGTTAAAGTTTAAGTTGACCCTTTAGCTTTCAATCTCAATTCTTCAAAGTTAACTCGTACGTTCCGCTTCCACTAACCTTACAGGTATGAATTTCATTTCATTTCACACCGGTATTGAAAAAACAGACAACCACTTTCGTCGTCTGCCAAAGTAGCCTATTCCCCATATATGGTAAAAGAATTTATTTGATTATTAGTTATATATATATATATATATATATATATATATATATATATATATATACCACATCACATATAGGAAACACCAAGGTCAACACGAAATAGTGACAGTCTGTGAAACATTGAAACAAACTGTCGTCGCAGCTGTTGACCTCAGTGCCCACTTTTATATTTACATACATTCCATTTCTGATATTTAGCACTTTTACCCATAAATATGACATGCCCTAAACCTATAACTTATCATATATATATATATATATATATATATATATATATATATATATATATATATATTATTTATTTAAAAATATATTCCAACACGCTACATAAGAGTTCTCATGTTTCAAAACAAGAGCCAAAAACTTCAATATAATTATTTGAATTAAATTGAATTAAATGATTCCAAAAAAAATTTCGCTTGAAGATGGAAAAGAGCTTACTTTAATTCAATTTAATTCAAATAATTATATTGAAGTTTTCGGCTCTTGTTTTGAAACATGAGAACTCTTATGTAGCTTGTTGGAATCATATTTTTAACAGTGATACAGAATACAATTGAATATTAAAGGCTACTGATATGATTATTGCGTAACAGAAATTCCATATATGTAAATTCATATATACAAACAAGTCTACTAAAATCACAGTAAGTAACGATTATTGATGAAGTCGTTCATTTCTCGATTAAAACCATTATTATTAACAATAATTTTTCAGCGTAATAATAATTAAAAGTAAATAAAATAAATATATAAATATATAATTGTTTAAAATTCACTTAAATGTCTGACAGTTTTACTAAAATACATTTGTATGGGCAACAAGCGTCTACAAAATAATTTAACAAATTATATTCATATATTGACAAAGGAATATTTTTCGTTTTTTTTTTTTTTGTTTTTTTTGTTTTTTGCCGCATTGAAGTTCCGATGTAAGCCGTGATTTCGACCCTAGTGGAACTCTTAAGTCCTTTAGTCTTGGAAGATATAAGACATACAGGTGATCAGAGCCATTTTACTGAAATTTCCAAAACGGTAGGTATTAAAAGTTAAAAAAAAAATAACCGTTAATTCTTTTTACAAGAAGACTCAAGACTCACAAATTCGTTAAGAACCTAAATCTTTACTAAATTTCAGTTAAATATCTATCGGGCTTTCTTTTTTTTTTATACTATTTTGATGTATCATAATTATTCGTGATAAAACTGAAAGAATTTTAAACACAAATATCTACTTTCATATATCAAACAAAAATTTTGATCTCACAATATGGCGTGCAAAAGATTGAGGACAACTACATAAAATACTTTATATCTTTACTTTATGAGCATCACAAGATTGTTTAGATAGATGATTTAGGATTTGGAAAAGAAATTTTCTTAGATGTTCCTTAACAGAAGATACACCCGTTTAAATAGTTTAAAGCTGACAAAAAGGCAATGAGAAACAATTGGTCCAATGAAAAACCTGAGATGATGAAGTCATGATAATATACACATTTCTAAGTAGGAATTACGTCATCTTATTAACATGAGATAGCCAAGCAGATGGCAATTTCTATGGCTGGTAATTTCTAGGAACAGTGTACTAACCATCCAAAGGATGGTTGCTACTACTGAAAGTATTTGCTATTAATGAAAGTGTTTTAAGTGCAAATAAAAGTACAAAAAAGAGGATAGATGAAAGAAAGATTTTGAGTGTTTCGACAGACAATCCCAAATTAACAGCCATACCTGTGAGGAGTAAATTCTTTCTTAACAGCGAAATATCAGTTGATGCAGTATGCAGAATATTACAAAATAAAACAACTTCAACAGGCGCACTGTAGTAAAAACGCCATCATACCCAAAACATCGAAATAGAAGATTTAAGTGCTCAAAAGATCATCTAATCTTGGATGCTTGAAATAACTTTTTCTGTTGTATACAAAACAGAATGACGTTCCAATGCATGGGAGAATCTGTAAGAAGACTAGTGGCAAAAAGAAACGATGCAAAATAAACCCCAAAGACGGTAAGATTTGGTGATGAACTCGTAATCACGTGAATTATTGCATTAAAAGCGATTGTAGATGAAAACTTGTAACAGTTAATGGAAGCCTAAACAGCGAAAAGTTTATTAGGTTACTGAGGTGCACTAGATTTCAAAGATGGAGGATTCTTTTGAAGCATGACGCTGCTCCTTCCTAGACATCACGGACAAAAAAAAAAGGTTTCTTGTGGATGAAGATGTCTACTTGTGGGTGATTGTCTAGCATATTGTCCATATCTGCAAATAGTTGAACCATTGTGGTGGGAAGCTAAAGAAACAAGTGCGTCAATGAAAACCACGTAGTTTGCAAGAGCTTTGGGATCACTGCCTAAAATAATCGTAAAAATTCGCTATGAGAAAATATGGACTTCGTTCCATGCAATGTCACAATTGAGCCAATTATTTGAGCGAACGACAGCAGCAGTAATTAATAACTCCGTAGTGTTGTACTTTAATAATAAAGATCACTTATTGCAAAAATGAAAAAATACCCTTATAATTTAGGAAACGAGCACTGTATTATACAGAGCCTTTTCTCAACATAATTAAGTTTAAGGTAATCTATCATCCACTATACTACATTAACGAAAATGAAACAACTTTTTTGTTGACTCTCAAAGATCATGGCATATCCTAAGAAAAGCATATTATAAATCACTCTTGATCTGGGGGTAAAATTAACAAAAGGTATTAACTTAGCAATGATATAAAGTTTTGCACGCCAGTGTATTCTTTCTAATATCATAGTATTGTTTTAATAGCTGACAATTCATAAAAGTTTAAATATTTTTTATGACAAACGAAATATGTTTTCAAACGCAAATTTCTAATTCTATATATCGAATAAAAATTGTAAATAGAATATCTAATATTATAATATAGTGTTATTCTTCATTTTTCTAATAACATAAATTCATGGAAATTTTATTAACTTTTATAGGCAACTTAAAATGGATTTATCTACCAGGGACCAGGCTCGCAAAAGTTGTTTTTTTAAAAAAAAAAAAAATGCCGGTACTTAAAGTAGAAAGGTTAATTATGCTCAGTAACTTTTAAGTGAAATAATAAATTTAAAAAAAAACTGAGGAAAATGCAGATTATATATGATATCAATTCAAAAGAGGCAAAAACTAATTAAAATCGAATTTAAAAAAGCAACTTTAAGAACAATCATTTATCTATTTCATAGTTCCCGGGAATCCTAATAATTCTAACTTTTTATAAGCGTGTGCATCCGTTAAGATATCTATTCTCAATTTGACATCTCTCCACATTCCCTTCGGTTGCAAACGTCGCTACGACTGCGAAATTGTTAGCTTAGCCGTATCGGAGGAAAGTAATGTTCAATTCTGTCTGCTAAGCTCTTTATTCCTATCCCTAAGGCAATATGAAATACATTTTCTGCTTTAATAGCCAGAAGGACCTGTCATTTAAATTTGCTCATCCTTAACAGATATGAGAACTGCAGGTGTCTTAACATTTTCCTCCAGGTCTGAGAACTCTTTAGGAATTGGAACGATAGAACGAAAATTGGTGCGATATTCAAAAACGGAAAGAAAATACCACGCCGATCTTTTACAAAAGACGAGACACTTATAATGGCATCAGGAGAGTCAGCAGAAAATGGTCGTCATCGACTTGACATCTCAACCATACACACACACACACACCCACCCACACACACACACACACACACACATATATATATATATATATATATATATATATATGCAACTCATATAATAAAATGTGACAGAATAAGAGCTATTCCTATGAATCCATTCTCATGAATCCTCTCCAGTTGAATCTAACAGCGATAAAAAATTTAATGCGAGAAAATGACTATCATCACTTTATATATATATATATATATATATGTATATATATATATATATATATGTATATATATATATATATATATATATATATATATATATATATATATATATATATATACAACTCATATAATAAAATGTGACAGAATAAGAGCTATTCCTATGAATCCATTCTCATGAATCCTCTCCAGTTGAATCTAACAGCGATAAAAAATTTAATGCGAGAAAATGACTATCATCACTATATATATATATATATATATATATATATATATATATATATATGTGTGTGTGTGTGTGTGTGTGTGTGTGCTTGTGTGTGTGTATGTAATTGTCACGAAAAGATACCGAAATATAAACTAAAGCTGACTTCACGTGCTTCGTGCAAGTATATCAAGTTCAAATGCAGAAAAAATGAAACGCATTTCTCCATCGCCATATAATTTTATGACAGTGTCACGCTTTTCAGCATTATGACCGTTTTATTTCTTCCTCGAAGAAGATAAAGAATATCAGTAGCAGACAAAACGAATATCTTTCCGTTTTACGTGATTAAGAGAAAAGCCGGCTCTTTCGAAACGCATCGTCATTCTCATCATCCAATCAACTTCTTTTCCCCGAACTCTTATCAAAAGACATGCCCAGTGCAGTTGCTCCAGAAAGAATGGCAACACCTTTCAATTGTGATCAAATAAAAGAAACTCTGCTAATAAATTCGGAACTAAGAAATCCACAGAGATGAATTTCATGTATAATTCATTAAGTATAGATCAGAGGACCTTCACTTGTAAATTGTTGAACTTCTAAAATCAATGGCTATCAAATAGAAGATCCGTCGAAGTCTACCGACCCAAGTTGCAAAGCCACGAAAAATGAAAGAGAAAGTAAATTCTACATTATTTACATTATTCGGACTATTGTCATCTTTTTCGCCATATTTATCACAACGTTTCGGCCGTTGTACGCTCCGGCCTTCTTCAGGCGGTTGGAATTTCGAACTGAACCCTTTATTTCGCTCACTGGGGTAGACTGTTCTAGTTCCACGTGACATGTTGTATGGATATCAGTTATCAGTTGTCTCCTGTTAATTTCCCTCTGAAAGTTCTCCACTGCCTTAACCGTGTATTGAACTCACACTCTTTGGGTCCTGTCACTGGATCTAACCAACGCCTTTATCCACTGTGCCATGTGTCCCCGAATATGCCCATTGAACCTGTATAAACGGGTTCAGGGCCGGTTTACATCCCCGAAGAGACTCCACCCTTCGGCGGAGCCTCCTTCGAGTTGCCCCCCCTCTCCCGAAGGCAGAGAGTTCAACTGAAAGCCGGTCAGGAGGTGAACGACTGACGATATTCACTCACCCCACCCACTGGGGCATCATGTTGCACAAGGTGCGCTCGGCTTAAATACATGCCCATTGAACACCTATAAACAGGTTCAGTGCCGGTTTACGTCCCCGAACGAGACTCCGCCCCTCGGCGTAGCCTCGTTCGGGTTCCTCTCCGCCCGAAGGCAGAGAGTTCAACCGTACTCTCGGTTCTGAAGTGAACGACAGACGATATTTAATCACCCACCCCCCCACTGGGGCATCATGTGACACAAGGTCGCTTATTTATTGTGAGTTCTCCGAGCCCGTGGGCTCGGACCCAAAATATGCCCATTCAACCCGTATAAACGGGTTCAGGGCCGGTTTATATCCCCGAAAGAGACTCCACCCTTCGGCGTAGCCTCCTTCGAATTTCTCCCCGCCCGAAGACAGAGAGTTCAACTGAACAGCCGGTCAGGAGGTGAACGACTGACGATATTCCATCATGCCCCTCCCCCCCATTGGGGCATCATGTGGCACAAGACAGGTTATTTATTGTGGGTTCTCCGAGCCCGTGAGCTCGGCCCCAAAATATACCATTGAACCCGTATAAACGTGCTCATGGCCGGTTTACCTCCCCGAACAAGTCTCCGACCCTCGGCGTAGCCTTGTTTGGGTACCTCTCCGCCCAAAGGCAGAGAGTTCAATCGAACAGTCGCTCAGAAAGGGAACGACAGAGTCCTTGCCTACTCCTGAGGCGCAGTATTTATTAAGTATGGAATAGTCCATTATCATTATTATAGGTAAGATCGCATAACACCACTGAATATTATTAATACTAAAGCTTGAATGTCATTCAAGGTAGAGAGTTATTAAATAGAAACATCGACAGGGCGAGACCAATATTTGCCTGTTATGAAGATATGTAGGAGAGATAACGATTGATCCTCGGCTTGAAGAGATTAAGTTTATAGTTATCAGGGCAGCATCATCTCATCAGGCGTTCATTTCAACGGTGGGTAAACACTTGTAACTATTTTTTATTTCTACCGTGAAACATTACATACCAATTGTTTGCCAATTTTGACACAGGGGCTCGGGCAGAAAGGTTAAAATTGTTCAGATACGCACAATTCAAAGAATTAAAGGCAGGAACTAAAGTATAGGACTTCCAACAAGGTGCAAAGCAAGAATTAGCAAGACGTTTGTTGTAGTGCTTAGATAAAAGAGGATACAGATCATGAGCACATTTAAGAGAATTGCAGAAATATCATGAAGTCTGCATGGAAACATTAATCTTGAATCGTCGTTACAGACTTTTATCTCATTTAATTTTCTCTATTTCTGCAAAATACATAAAAATATTTAACTAGCTTTCCTATCTGATTTGGTTTTATATCTAAATCAGGTTACAGATAAGCAAACACTCAGAGGCTTATTCAAGATATCTTATTCAATAAGAAAAACTGATTTGAAAGGAGATAAGTGGAAAAATCTACAATAGATTCAAGTTATCAAATCCACTGTATATGTAGGGCGTGGAGAAATAGATTATTTTAAATTCCACAATAAACATTAGAGGGGCAATTTTTGTGAGCCCCATACAAAGTAGTTAATTCAAATCCAGCCTACGGTGGCATGGTATAACACACGACCTTTTTAATGCGCGTACAGATGGACGAGAGCAAAAATTGGCCGTTCTCCACTAACCACTGTTGTGCTGGTTTTGATATTCCACTGAGCAATGAGTACGGCCATTTGTTACAATGATGGAGGTGCTGTCACATGTTTGGAATCCCTGGAACCAGACATATCATGAAAGTTTTTTTTTTCGGCGCTCTGTCCTAAAAGAGAGACATAACAGAAAAGTATAATGCAACTTGCCATCCAAAAGGCGACAAAATCACAACCACATAGAAAGTAAACAGATTTTCTAGAATGAATTTGGATAAAATATCAATTCAAACGATTCCTAATTTGTATAGACATTCGTAAATTGAAATAATTTAACGTTATTTCACGAATAAAAAACAACTATATATGAAAAATAGTATGAAAGATCAGTTAGATTTAAGCTTCAACAAGGTGTTCTGTATTTTTGTCTCTCACTTCTGGCAAGCCTAACTACATGTTCTAGCCCCGTGTCTCTTCAAGAACATGCACGGCTCTCCCCAACTTCATGGTCTTTGTATTAGGTTGGTGTAAAAATAATGACGTTTTTTGACGTTAAAAAATTCGTCAAAAACAACTATATATGAAAAATAGTATGAAAGATCAGTTAGATTTAAGCTTCAACAAGGTGTTCTGTATTTTTGTCTCTCACTTCTGGCAAGCCTAACTACGACATGTTCTATCCCCGTGTCTCTTCAAGAACATGCACGGCTCTCCCCAACTTCATGGTCTTTGTATTAGGTTGGTGCAAAAATAATGACGTTTTTGGACCTAATACATCAAATAATGCTTGATCCTCTACTACCCCACCTAAAACCTTAATCAGAAAAATGCATTGAGTTTCTTAATTTTTTCTTCTGCATATGTTTACCTCGATACGCCCTGTAAGTATTAAATTTTCTAAGCCTTCCGTCCTTATAATTTCTCCCATAAATTTCAACCGTTTCGTTTTTGTTAGATATTCTATGTTGCTTATTTTCCCCTCATGGTATTCTCAACAAACATTGTAAAACCCCATCTTTGTCGCTTTGTGTATGTCCTTCATCTGTAAGGACGTTTTCCAGCATTAACTTCCATTCAAGAGGAAATTCATAACACAGCATTTCAATACTGTTTTCTCTCTTCTTAACAAAATTTGAATTTCTTACACGAAGCTTTGCGCATAAGAATTAGACCGGAAATGGGACAAAAACAGGATTAGTGTTCATCAAAAACATTTGAAAAGGAATGCGATATTTATGCTCAGAATGATATAAAAATCAATACATTTTTTTTTTTTTAGATTATGCAAAAGGGTTTGATAAAGTAAGTCACAAAGAACTGCTCGTTAACCTTAACATATTTGGAAAGGTTATCAGAATAATCCAGAATCTATACTAACAGTAAACCACATGCATACAGATAAAAAATGAATCCACTAAATATACAAATATAGCCTAAGATGCCTACGGTGATTTTCAAAGGTTACCTTAGAAATGGCAACGAGACTAATGTATAAGGAACTCAGTAAGGATCGAACTCATTACTCAATTTTAATTATTTCAGCGATACAACCTTGCTAACCATTATACTACACTGAGATGCCCTAGCGATTTTCTAAGCATAGCTTAGATGTGGCACAAGACCGAATGTTTAGGACACCTAATGAGGATCGAAATCATTACACAGTTGTAATGGATTTAGCGAGACAAGCTTGATAACAATTAGACCACGTCTAGGTGTCCATATTCTAGGATACAGGTGGATTGCCTTGATGTTTATCTCCGGGAAAATGTTCTAATTGCAAGGGAAATGTATCTTGAGTTTCCAGATGATTCTTTCATGTGATTTCGACTTTCGTTATTTCACTCTGTCAGCTATCTCTCTTTTTTCCTTTACCGCTCTCGTCCTCAGATTTTACTAATGCTCTTTACGTCAAGTAGTTGAAACATTCTAATTTTCAATATTTCCGCTGCTCAGTCTCTTAGACAAATAGCGGATTTCCTTCTTTACCTCCTCACTTCGAATTTCCTTCTTTATCTCCTCACCTGGAATTTCCTTCATTACTCTCTCTTCTATAAATTACCCCCTTTTACCTCCTCTCCTATCTCGTGTCAATGATCGCAACTCTGTTCTCTTGGCAATACTGGTCACGCATTAGTATCTGTTAATATTGCTTTTCAGTGGCCTATTCACAAGACTTCTTTTTTTGTTTTTACCAGCCTATTGATCGGGATTAATTTCCAAACTTTCTTCGAAATGCCTCTTGGATTGATATTCTTAAACTTCTTATTGAAAATTGTGCCACATAGTTATCTTCTTGGGTTAAAGTCGATATCGATATTTTTTTTTTTTTTGAAATACCAGGTGAAACACCAGCACATGGTCCACACCGGGATATTCAGCTGCCCCAGGAAATATTTTTTCCAGCTATACCAGCATGACAGTTCCGATCACAACAGACGCCTATTTGTGCATGTACGTAATAATTTTAAACGTGGTCCTCGAGGGGCTAAATCTTTTTTGCTGATAGAATGAGTTATAGTCTCTAACAATTTTGGCACTCGTGACTACTGGCCGATCAGTAATAGTGTCTTAAATAAGAGTAAGTCTTCCATTCCTTATCGCTTCAATTAATTTTAGGTGTTAACATCTGCTGATACAGCTCAATGTTTTTCTCTTGTAAATTCTCTTCAAACTCTACTCTTGATTCACCTAGAGTATCCTTGCCTGACTTTCTACTTAGAACTGGGTCTCTATTGAATGATATGCATATAATTTCTTCCATCGTTTCTGCTATCATCTCTAATCTGGATCCCCACAAAGCATATGATGGTATCCCTGGTGGTATCCCTGAAATGGTCCTTAGTAAATGTCTTCCTGAACTTTGATCTTGTTCTCTCTAATCTTTACTTGATTTTCTGCTTGCTGGAAATTCACATCTGTTGTTACAGATTTTAAGAAATCAGATGAACCGTCCCACCCTTTAAAATATCGTCCTCTTAGCCTTCTGCCTCTCTTTTGTAAAGTACTAGACGCTTCAATCAACTCAAAAATGGATGGGCTTTTCACATTGCAGAGTCTTCTTTAGGATAAACTATATGGCTTTCGCTTTAGGTCAATTGCCTATGTATTAACGATTATTGTTGGGAGAGCCTATCACACTTTAAATAAAATGGTGCATCTCGGGCTGCTGCTTTGGATATCTCGAAAGGTATTTAACAAGTTTTTGTATCCTGGTCTTCTTCGCAAATTGAAAGGTTATGGTATTGTTGTACGAATTTTTAAACTGATTCAGTCTTTCTTATCACATCGCAAAATGAAAGTTATCTTGAATGGCCACTCTTCTACACCATTTTGTATTAATGCAGGTGACCTTCTCAGAGACCTGTCCTTGGACAAAAGTTGTTCTTAATTTTCCTAAACGACCTTCCTGATAACACCAGTCCTTAATTCGGTATCTCTATTGATGTCGCAAATATTTAATCCTGTCTGAATAGTAAGTCTGATCGGTTCGATAAGATCAAATTGGTAGCTTATCTAAAAAAAAAAAAATATTTTATTAACTGGGGAAAGGAAAGACTTGTTAATTTTAACATCTCTGAAACGAAACTGCTGTATAGGAATCATCCGAGAAAACCCTTTTTCCCTCGCATCAGCATGGCTGCTGCTAACCTCCCAGTGAGTGAATCATTGCGCCTTTTTGGGCTAATATTTACCGTTAACATAATGTGGAAACATTATATTGAGTCAATTATTAGGTCTGCTGCGTGGAAAGTTTGTTCACTGTGTTGTGTTAGAGATTTCTATCTTATATATTTAGAATTTTACCATTCGGCCATGCATCGAATAATGCTACCACATCGAGTCAGGTGATCATGTTATATATTTAGAGATCCTCGATAAAATCCAATGTAGAGTCCGCAATGATTTGGGCCCTGACATGGCATCTCAGCTTCAGTCACTTTTCCATCGCCATAATGAAACTTCCTTGTTTATTTTGTATAAATACTTACATGGTAATTGTTTTGTGAACTTTCCTCTATGGCACCTAGATTTTAGGAAGGTCTTATTTTACAGTTGAAATGACTAGATGTAGACCGTAAGTTCTATGTATATCAACTTCTTTTCTAGCAATTCTCGCTTGTGGAACTCTCTTCAGATTTCTTGCTTTCCAGTCCAATTTCATCTTCAAAAAAATGAAATGTCATATGTTATCTTCTGTCTTCATGTTTTTTTTTCTTTTTTTTTTATCCTTAATAATTTCTTTTTTTCTTACATTTTTTCCCACTGGGTCGTAGTGTCTTTATACTTTCTTGGGGGGGGGTTTAAAAAGACGGATCTAACTTCTTAACGGACTTATTCAACCTATACAGTGAGGTGAATTAGAAGAGCTATCAAGATTTATTATTGGCGCCCACAATCTTAACAATATAAGATAAGCAGAATACACAGTGTTGTTAATATAGACAGAAAGATATATTCAACCTATACAGTGTGTCGATTTTGAGAGAATTAGAAGACCTACCATGATTCATTACTGGCGGTCACAACCCTAACAATATAAGAGATGCAGAATACACAGTGTTTATAGTAAACAGAAAAGAAACTTTACATGAGATGATGAATGAAAGCGAGAAGAAAGGACTAAGCTTCAATTACAAGATAGAATGCTTGGTTCTTAGAAAAAGAAACAGCCCAATATGCAAATTACACATTGAAGATACCAAAATCAAACAAGTAGAACAATTTATATATCAGGGACGTGTTTTAACAGAGGTCGAAGTGTGTGACACTGAAATCCGGTGGGACATTCAGATAACGAAAGATGCCTTCCAAAAGCAAAGTAAAATATTAAGAAACAGGAGAAATTTCGCAGAATTAGATGTCCTAACAGGAATCATTATGAGTGGTTACAATCTTAACAACATAAGATATGCAGTTGACACAGTGTTCATAGCAAACAAAGAAAGGAACCGACAAAATCTTCTACAGAAAATAGTGATTAAAAGCGATAAGGAAGGGCTAAACTTCAAGTGCAAGAATGCATGGTTGTAAAGGAAGAGCTCATCATGCAAATTAAAAATTGTAGATTCCAAAATCAAGCAACGGCAACAAATTGCCTTTCAAAAGCTAAACAAAATTAGGAAAATTATTTCGTTTGAAACAATGATTATTGAACTGTTATGTAATATCAATCCCCCCCTATATGGCAGTGAATGCTGAACAATCTTCTCACAAATGAAGAAGAGACGAGAAGAAACAGAAAGGTAAGTCTACCGAAGGATCTGCGAATACCATTGAACAGTACCGAACTTTTAGACAAAACTGAAACAAAAAAGACACTTATACTTGACATCCAGTTGAAATTACTAACTAACATAATAAAGAAAAAGGGCTTGGAAAATTTTTACAGGACATATTGAAGACAGAAGAAAACAATGTCTAATCTACCTAGCGACCGTGACTAAACTGTAGAAAGCCGTGATTGCTCACTTCCTAGAGAGACACGGTACAGAGAAGAAGGTCTCCACAGCAAAGATTAAGGTATCATATATGCCAAAAATTTAGGTGCCATAATAAATGCTGTGCAATTGCCTAGCAGGTGTTATGGCACCTAAATTAGTCTATTAAATTGCAACTGTGTGACGAGACACCACTTTCTTAAACGCCTATAATCTACTGATTATTTCCTAAGCCAAGCTTAGCCCAGTGGGTATAAATCACATGAGAAAATAGAGTAATATATTTCTGCTTGAAAAGCCAGGTGTGTCATTGATAATGTTTCGGATAAAGATCAATAAGAATATTTCTCTTTGGTGGTTAATATTGTCTTAAAATGATTATAGTGCATTTTATTTTAAACAGCATAGAAAAATTGAGAAAAAAAGTTTATTCACTATACGACAATGGGAGTAGACTTAATTTAGATAAAATTTGTAAAGGATGACCTTTTAGGAAAAAAAATCTATAGTTTGCTCCGTTTCTCCATCAGGGCATCGGAATTTACAAGACAAAAGAAAAATGTTCTATTTGCGGGAGAAGAATAGACGGAATCGTAAAAAACCATGTATAGACTGAATGTTCGTCTTTTAGGTTATATTTCAATATTTTGATATAGTTGATGACGCTGTTTATTATGTCTTGCTTATACGTATTTCTTTAAATATTTTTTTTTGTTTCTATGGCACTTTTATAATGCCAAATTCACTTGCTCTAGATTTAAACACGTTTAAGACAAATATTAAAAAATCGGCAATTTTTCACGGACTCTAACTTTGCAAACCCTAAAGATTTCTTTATACTTTTTGTTGATTCAGATATTTATTCGGCATTTTTCTCAAATAAGAATCCCTCAACTGAGAGCAATTTTTTCAGTATCTCCTCACGGTTGACAACTGTGTATAATCCCTTTGAAAGCCAGAAATGAAATATGCCAGCGACAATAAAACTTACTACAGAAGTAACAGACGACGAGAATAGCTTAAGAAATTTGAAACAGATATCATAATATTAAAAGAAAATTATTGGCTTGCCCGCATCAAATAATTAAAAATAGCATAACACAAACTAAATTCACGTATTTGTTTTGAAGATCAAGTCAGTTCAGTGCCATACATGATACAGACTTGGGCGACTGTCTCATTCGATACATGACTGACCAGACAGATTTTTCCACGCTATATTGCCATTTCTTTCAGCGGTAGACCAGTTACCAACCAAGGCTATAGAACCCACTCTCTCCTGCTATTCAATGCGTGGCTGCAGGCGGGGGGAAAGAGATGGGTCCATATTTGGAGTATTTGTGCGTAAATGAATGTAGCGAACCAAGGCTATAGAGATGATTCTGGAGATGAAAGTCTTAAAAGCCAAATGCTATCTCTTTTATTTCTTTTAAGTTAAGACACTTTAAAACATTTTAAAAATTGAATTTAATGTTTATCCTAATATTTAAAATCGCATTTAATTCGTAAGATCCACATACATCAGATTAAATTTATTATACACGCTGGTCAGTTAAAAAGTAATCATTATTCTTCTTTAATTAAAACGTATTTAACAGTAGAAGCTCACAGATCATGCCAAAATCAACGCAAGTATCTGACGGTTTTAAATTTAATTGTCAGCTGTGGTTCGAACTACTGTTTGTTCTGTTTTGGTCCGTTGCAGTTATGTTGCTGCGTTAGCCTTCATGGCCGTCTGCAGGCCAATGCAGCAAAGCTGCAATGTCACTGTTTCTTACTGAAAATATAATTAGATGTATTTTCACTAAGAGAAAGGGTTTCTTGTAGTAATAACTAGAACAACGCATATAACCTGTATTGGCTACTTTTATTGTCCCCAGTAGAAAGATTTTCCCACTACTTGTCAGTTACGGAGAGGTTTTAATGAGTGAGTAAAATTTCCCTATCATAGCATTGCAGGCATATACTCTACGAGATAAAAATTCTCACTGAAGAATTTGGGATTGAGAAGCTCCTTTTTCTTTTAATAAATCTCGCTTTCCCGATAGTTGCTGATTTATCACTTCTCGGGTCAATGAAAAGGCGCCGTCAGCTCTTGCTTCTTTTTCTTCCGAATACATAAGATTTTCTCTTCTATTTTACATATATAATGTCACATTATCTACACTTTGCAGCTCCAGAAGCGTTTGTAAAGAAAGCACACGATGCTTTTTCGTGGAGTCTCTCAATATTCTGGGAACCCACTACTACAAACTACAAAGACTTCACTAAACTAGTACTACCATAACTCACTGTATTTTGCAATAGGAATCCTTCTGTTCTTTGGCCTTATGTTCATTCTCATAAGATTGTCTTTCCTTCCTCGTTGGGATTGCCATTAAATATTCCGATCCATAGCATTACTATGCTTACATCAAATGAAGCCATTCCATGAATTTTCACTAACCTGAATTTTAAAGAGCTTTTTTTCATTTTACAAAAATAGGAATTCTATGATAACTCTTTATATTCTACATGTAGACAAAGAGGCAGACATTTTGAAATGCATTCTCTATGCCTTCAGGTATTTTATGCTTTATAGTTAAAGAACAACATCGCTTGAGAATTATGAAAGATGCTTCTAAAAATAAGCTGGACCAACATAGTTAAAGAACTACTATATATTAATTCGGAAAATGTAAATGTAAATAGATCTGCTGGAACAAATTGTAGAATTGTCTTTAGAAAGGCTGATTTCAATTTTCAAAATCTCTTAAAATCACCATTGAATTCTCCTCTTAGTTTATTTCACAAATATCTTTGAAAAGAGGAATAGTTTGAGAAAAAATATATCTTTGGTAGTACATTTTCTCGACATGATGGAATTCAAATTCGATTCATTTTCTCCTAGAAGCAGCAATTGATTTTTACCCTTTCAAGAACAATATTCATTCGGATCGGATTTTTTTTTCTTTGAGAATCATAAGTGAAATTGTCTTTTCCATTAGGTATTTATTCCCGTCATATTCGTGACCAAATTGTTATGCTCTTCAAAGCAAACGTCGGCCAGACGTTTCTCTTCAATATCTATAATAACCTATTGAAGTCTTTTGTCTTATATGCGTTCATGACGATATTTGCAGTTAGTTCAATGAGTATAAAATGACTTTCGAAAGTGTTTTTTTTTTTAATCTTTAATCTCAAAAGACATGATTTGCTCTTAAATGAAAGAGACCAATACTGCGCTTTTAAAACGAGAAAAATACTTTTAATCTCTGCAATTGATTTGGAACCTTTTGTTAATTCCTCAGTTGGTGACTCCAATATGCGAAACATCTTTTTTCACTTGTTATATATTGTGAGAGCAGATCTTTGCTTTGTATTATTTATAAAAGAACTTTTTAAAAACATTTTGTTGGCCTTTTGACTTCACTAGGGCTTAATGTGATCGCATTCCGTTGGCACATTAGCCAAATAGAACGGATTGTGTATCAAATAGAAAATTATTTTCACTTTCAGTTGTTATCGAACCGTGGAAGTATTTACAGAGTTACTCTAAAGATGTCGCGAAATCGGTTTTTTGTCAGTGTTGTTTGTCGATAGAATGGAGGTCTTGTTAAATAATAGTTAGCAAACTATTATTTTTAGACGGAAGTGTATCTCGGATCCGACTTCCGGAGGTTGACATTCGGGGTCAGATGTAAGCCATAATAGGGAAGTCGATTTTAATTGGCTAAACTAGCGGGGCAAATATAAGAGAAAGTTTACGGCGAGTTGCATCTTACCCATCAAGCGATGTAGACGTGTACTCTTTCGTATCGGAAACGGCTCCCCATTGAGAGTGTGCGACCCCCGACTGGATAGTTGGATAATGTACATGTCGACATAAGTAATAAAAATAGTTATGTTAAAATTATCTGTGTTTGAAGGCTTTCATTGCTGAACCATAACAATTAACAATCGCCGACCGAGAAAAGGCCACTCCCACCAGGGCGTTATGTAACAGTCTTTTTAGTCTATATGTCGCCGGAATATTCTCACTGTAATATTTTAGAGGTTTCGACAGGGTTAAGTATATGAATAAGAAATAGAGTGTATAAGAAAGAGTGAAGCACAGATGTCACTTTGTCTTATGATAATTATAATATAAGCTGTTTCCCTACGAGGAAACGTTTGGCGGAAAGAGAGTATAAGAAGCATGAAACACAGATGTAACCCTATTTTATACTGCTATTGAAAGAACAATTCGAACAGGATATATAGACCTATGTTATGAAAACATGTTTCAAAATACGTAATAATACTGGGACGAAAAGCATCATATGTAAGAAAAATAAAATTTATCGGTCTTTCTCAATGTGCGTGTGTTTGCGTTATTGCAATATCGTCGCTTTTTTCATTTCAAATCATTTTTCCGATTTCTCTGTATTTGTTCTTGAAGAAATTCACACGCTGTCCCTGGCTGGTCTTCTATGACAATATATATAGTGTTTGTTTATCTGTCTTCTTGTCAGTTTAATTTGCCTCAAACTCGTCAGATGCCATGACGAGAAGGCAACAACCTGTCTTACATCGAAGCCGTAAGAAGAAAGATGTATATATTGTGGTGTCCTCCCTCTAAAGAGTTTATGTTGGACTCTTCCGCCTACTATGTAATGGTAGAAGGCCTTGGAGGATCAGCCGACCAGACTGTTCATTTCTGTCGAACTCTCTGCCTCGGCAGAGAGGAACTCGGACGAAGCTTTGCCGCAGGGCAAAGTTTCGTCCGCAGTGGTAGACAGACACTGAACCCGTTTACGCGGGTTCTAAGTGAATATTTTTGTCTGAGGCTACGGGCTCGGAGCACCCACGGTAAACTTGGTCATGTACCACGGGGGAGGGCTGTTAAATATTAACTAGATTGTCCATCTGTTGAACTCTCTGTCTTGAGCAGAGAGGAACCCGGACGAGTCTTTGCCGAATGGCAAAGTTTCGTCCGGGGAGGTAGACTGACCCTGAACCCGTTTACGCGGTTTCTAAGGGAATATTTTTGGCCGAGCCTACGGGCTCGGAGCACCCACGGTAAACTTGGCCATGTACCATGGAGTGGAGGGCTGTTAAATATTAACTAGATTGTCCATCTGTTGAACTCTCTGTCTTGAGCAGAGAGGAACCCGGACGAGTCTTTGCCGAATGGCAAAGTTTCGTCCGGGGAGGTAGACAGACCCTGAACCCGGGCTCGGAGAACCTACGATAAAGTCGGTTTTGTGCCACATACATCGCTCGTGGGTGGGGTGGATGTTAAATATTAACAGTCGAATAGATCAGTTCCAGCTGTGCTGGTCAAACACTCTGCCTCCCGCAGAGAGGATCCCCAAACAAGGATATGTCGAAGGGCAGAGTCTCGCCTCAGATAACAGCTACCCGACCCCGTTTTAGACGGAGTCTAGGAGGAATTTTTGTCCGAGCCTGCTGGCTCGGATTGCCACACCTTAAACTCGGCCACATCCTACCTCGTGAGGAGGCTGGTAAATATAACAGTCGAATAGATTGAACGCTGGGTCAACCGACACACCCTCACTCTTCTGTTGTGACTGTTTAATATATATATATATCTGTAACACTTGTTTTGTTATTTCTTTAACCATTTACTTGGTCACAACATATTTTATTCCAACATAGACTCTTTAGAGAGAGAACACTACATCAGGCAAATATTTCTTTTTATCTAATTTTAACCTAACACCTAACTATACCACCAGCAAAAAACGAACCTATGAATATGATCTAAAACTTAACTATCTCCTTACTATAGCCTAACATTAAACTATTATACACCTAAGGATCACCAATCCCTAATTCTAGCATAAAATGTATTTATACTCAAAGCTGTCCCATACTTATACACTAAATCTTAACAATTTTCTTAAAGAATGCCAACCACTAACTACCTCACGGTAATGAGTTCCGTAATCCCTTAAGGCTGTAGGGGCCTTACGTTTACTGCAGTCCAAGCAGCAGTGGTGTTTCTTGGGTAAGTTAGCCTGACAGGTGGCTTAGATTGAGTTTTCCTCCTCTTCTACTGGTTCCCAACTAAGGCTATAGAACTCATTCTGCCTTGCTATTTATCCATAGCTAAATCCGTGTCCTGGGTAAGACGATAAACTACATTCTCTGATCAGGAGGTTTTGAGGAGTGTGGAAACACCTCTTAATTGCTGACGTTCCCAGGTCCACCCTGACCCGGAGTGGTAGCACCTGTTGGGGTCCCAGCTATGGGCAAATAGTTGACACCCAAACTTGTGTAAAAATAGGTTTTAATACCAGAAATACTTTGTAATAAAAAAAAAAATATTACCAGCAATAATTTTTGAAGGAAAAATTATTATCAGCAATACTTTTTTTAAAAAAAGTACTAGCAATACAAACAGCTATATATTCTTTGAAAAAAATATTACCAGCTATAAATTTCTTCAAGGAAAAATATTTCCAGAAATAGATTTTTGAAGAAAAACATATTACCAGCAATAAAAATTTTGTCTATATTTCTGAGATGAAGTATTGTGCACATTATTTACATTATTCGGACTATAGTCCTCATCTTTGTTGCCATATTTATTACAACGTTTCGGCCGTTGTACGCTCCAGCCTTCTTCGGGTGGTTGGGATGTCGAACTGAACCCTTTATTTCGCTAAGAATCCCCGTAACTATTCCCTGAAACCTAAGTCTATCCTTCAGAAATAACAATCACTACTAAATGTTAACTGCAAGAGGCGTTCAAAAAGTTCTAAGCCTCACCCAGAAAAAAGCACCATATATAAACATTTTAGTTGTAGTAACAGACTACCACTTCCTATAAAACTAGAAAAACTAATTCAGATTTCTGTCTTAATTTCTGTGCAGGTGAGGTCCATACACAGGTGAGAGGTGTGCGACAAATCTAAAAATGGACAAAACAGAGGCCCGAAGAGTCATAAAGTATTTGCCAAAAAACGGTATGACACTCAAGGATATCAATGAGAACATGGTATAGACACTTGCTGAAGACTACCATTCCTATGCAACCGTGAAGATGTGGGCTGCGGAATTCAAGCGGGGCAGAGACAACACAGAAGATGATCCTCGGCCATGTCGACCAAAAGCCTCAAACAGTGATTAACAAATAATGCCATTCACGTCATGGTTTTGTATGACAGACGTCTTGCTGCCCAGCAGATAGCTAAATCCATCGGAATTACTTCTTATTTGGTCCATACTGTTTTAATTGAGGTCGTGGGGATGAGCAAGTTGTCTTCAAATTGCATTCCAAGAATGCTGACAGCAGAGCAGGAGCTGAAAATGATTAACATTTCCAAGACTCTTCTGACTCGCTTCCAGGCTGACCCTGCGAATTTCCACTGCTGATTAGTAACTCAAGATGAAACCTGGTTTCACCACTTCGAACCTGAATCAAAGATTCAAAACAGACAGTGGAAACACCGATTCTCCACCCGAAGAAATTCAAGTAGACAGCGTCTGTTGGCAAGGTGATGGTTTCTGTTGTTTTTTGATTTTGGTTTTTTGGTTTTTTGTTTGTTTTTTTTTTTTTTATTCACCTTGTGAATTTTTTATTATTGTTTTGAAGGTGTAATTATGATAGACTCCCTGGAAAATGGAAAAACTGTCAATAAACAGTACTTTCCATCAAAACTAAGACAATTGAAGGAAGCAATCAAGGGAAAGTACAAAGGGAAGCTGAGGGCAGGTGTGCTCTTGCTTCAGGATAACGCGCCAGTTCACACTGCAGTAGTTGAAGCAACCAACCATGATTTTGAGTTGATATCCCTCTATCCTTACTTAACAGGCTTAGCTCATTCTGTCTTCTTTTTTCTTAAACACAAATCCCACCTGCTACGTTGCCATTTTGGAAACAGTGACGGGATCATAGGTGCTGCGGAGGAGTTTTTGGATGCCACCTTCTTCCGTGGTGAAATTGCAATGCTTACGCATTGTTAGACCAAGTGCATTGATATCGTTATTTATATTGAAAAATAGTGAAAAACTGACTTGTTTCTCCAACTCTTTCTGTGTAAGACTTAGAACTTTTTTAACGACCCTTGTATATACCTAACGAATACCGATATCTAATAATACCCTTAACTAGTAAATACACACCTCTAACGAATACAAACCCATCATTATACCCGAAGATTTGACTATCCCCTAAATATACCCTAAAATCTAACTTTACCCGGAACGAATCCTAGCCTTTGACTATACGCTAAGTTTATACTACCTTATACCATAAATCCTAACCCTAACGCTGACAAATATCGAACCCTAACTAACCAACCAAACAGGCTTTTCTCGTTATCTGATATATGACAGTGGTTTTCATAGTTTTGGACAGTACGGATCAACACAAATACAGTCATGTCATGAATTTGTAAGAAGAATTCCTTTATCAATAAACCCTGACGTTTTCTTCTCCATAACACCTCTGGGTATACAAGGCTCAGACTTAGTTTATAAAGTAATTATCTTCTATGTGAACATTGACCACAATGCTGTCAGCTCTAACGCCCCCCTGCTGTTTACGATATGAGATTCTCTAAACCGCAGAGGGGATTATTGTCCATAATGAATATTGCATAAAACCCCAATTCGAGATATCATAAATCTTGACGCGTTGGGGTGGGCAGGTGAAATTATTTCGATTTATTTTAAATTATAAAGTTTATAACTATATTTATTTTGGTTTAAATAGTAAAGTGTGTGTTTGTACAAAGAAACAACGAATCAAAGCTGAAAAGTAGAAATTGTCTCAATGGGAATCCTTCTTCTCTTCCCCTTTCTCACACTTTGCGATAAGATTGTGCCAAATTGGCCGGTAGGAGGTCAAACTACACGAGTTTGCATAAAAGGCAAATAAACCCGTCGAAAATTCGATTATGTCCACTCTTTATATATTTTGTCCAGTTCATAAAGCGTGACGTCATTTGTTTACATTTGATACGCCATGAGCAGATATGAATGTACGTGAGAGATTCATAGAAGATTGAAGTCCATGTACAGTAAATTCGACCTTGCTCACCGAACGCTCCTCCGTGGCCGAATCGATAAAGGCACGTCAAGCTAAATGACGGTTCCGTATAGGATACAGGTTCGAATCCTGTCGGAGAACGAATATTTTCTGTGAAAATTTCTCGGACATTCAAGCTGGTAAATGTTGTTTAATACTGTTCATTATAAACAGAGCATTTACTTAAATATTTGTATCTATAAAAAGAATCTATAAATATAAAAATGTCTTAAAATAACTGTCGGACTTTGTCCATTTCATAATGTGTGACATTATATATATATATTTCTGAGGAAAGATTGAGGTCAATATCAAATATAAATAAACATTATTATTTTTTTAATTTGCAACATCATATATATATTGTTGGAATTCTCGTCGTTTGTTTAAATCTATTTAGAAACCGCTTGAACTTTCCTTACAACCAAATATAATCTCACGCTGTGCTCCACAAAATTTCAGATATATAAAAAT